>JBBBDQ010000205.1:2107500-2585000 GCA_037127315.1 Ascarosepion bandense
AGATAGAAAATGGCGATTGATGTTGCATTTAAATTCTTGACGATTGTAGCGACCAGAGAAACAAGTAAATAGAAGGGAGTTACACAGGCAGGAAGGATAAAAGAAGAATGGGATTCAATAAGATAGATGGCAATTGATGTTGCATTTAAATTTTTGGAGATTGTAAAAATCAAGGAAGCATGTAAATGGAAGGGAGTTCCATAGGCGGTAAGTGTGAGAAAATAAACTGTTGGTGTAGAAATGATTGATAGATAAGCTTGGGTTTCAAAAAGGGCTGTTCATATTTTATGAAATTTAGAGAAGTTTTCTTTTTCTAGCTCTTAATGTTTACATTAATTATAAAGACGAATCCTAGGAGAATATAAATCGTGAACATTTCGGTTAGCAAAGGATCTCCCAGTTACTGAAAATCCGCTAAAACATTTAATTAGAAAAGATTTTAATTGCCTTTATGTATAAAATATATTAGGGATATTATTAGGAAAATAATTTCGATGAATAATTAATTCTTATATCTATTCTTTCTATTTTTTTATTTTTTGAATCATTTCATCCCGAGCAAAGCAGGGCCACTACTAATATCCACCAGGTTACAACGAGAGAAAAGACAAGTCACAGGACAATTGAGGAAAGGATGAAATATTAACGGGATTCAAGAAGATAGAAGATGGCAATTGAAGTTATATTTTGAAGTTTTGGGGACTGTAGCTACCAGGGAAGCAATTGAATAGGAAGGAGTTCAACAGACGCGAGAAGTGTGAGAAAAGAAACTATTCGAGTAGAAGTGATTGTTGCATTTAATTATTACAACCGTAAATGAGTGGGACACACATATATATATATATATATATATATATATATATATATATATATATACTCCCAATTTCTTTATATCAATCTATCTATTATGTTTCTAAACCTTTTCTTTTCTTTCTTTTCTTTCTTTCTTTCTTTCTTTTTTCTTTTTTTCATTCTTTCTTTCTTTCTTTCTTCTTATTTTATCTTTCATAACCTTTTCCTTCTTTCTAAGTTTCGTTTATTATATATTTTAACATTTCCTTCTTTCTTTCTTTCTTTCTTTCTTTCTTAATTTTCTTCATTATCAGTCTTAACCTTTTCTTTCTGCTTTCTTTTCTTCTGTTTTGTTTATTTTTCTTAACCTTTTCTTTCTTTTTTCTTTCTTTCTTTCTTTCTCAGTTTCATTTATTATATATTTTAACATTTCCTTCTTTCTTTCTTTTTTCGTTATCTGTCTTACCCTTTTCTTTCTTTCTTTCTTTCTTTCTTATCCTTAGATTACCTGTGTTTATAATTTGATATCGTTCGTTTACTCGATTATTTTTTCCCATAAATAATAATTCTAGTTGACCGAAAAGACATTGTCGATTCTATGCAGTTCAATGTCATTTTGCCATGGTTTTCAGATTATTTTAGGTATTCAGTTCCTCTTCAGATGAGTAAAAACATCTGGTCGGCAACAGAAGCATTCACTTATAAAATCTGAAATATGAAAATGCCGGCACTTACTCATGACGTCGTCATTGTCACGTGACCTATCTGATTTCTGTCTTGCATCTAATCCGAAATTTTTTAATCCACCCACTTGATTTTATCCAGGTTTTTAATCTATCCACCGATGTTCCCACCGTCAAATCTTTAAAAAAATTTCCCCTTTTCTTCACTTTTTCATTTTTTATTTGTACTTTCTACTTCCGGTCTCATTCAGAAACCTTTTTTTTTTTTTTCACCTTTTGGTTTTCTATAGCCAAGCAAATAGAACAAGTCTATCATTCTTAATTTCAAATTCGGCTATTGCAGCGCATGTACGTTATCATGCAGTGGATATCGTCTCGGAACGAGAAATTGGAGAGCCGTGTTCGAATTCCAGTCGAATTCGTTGCATTCACCTAAGAGCAAATACCACTAGAAAACGTAATAATTCGCTGCTTATCCCTCTAGTAATGGGTTAAATAACAGGAAAGATTAGGTTCTATAGTCTTAGATTGCAATGAGTCTACAGGGCAAACTACTGCTTAAATATCTTCTGTCCAGTCAGTTATGTTTCTTTTGAGACATGATCGCCCAAGCATGTATCACGTATGGCACTCACTAACTATTGTAGGTTGCTTATTCGCCGATGGATGTTATCCATTTACACCGATGTCCTTTGTTCTGAAAGATTAAAAAATTCCCAGCCTGAAACACAGCAAGGGTTTATGGTATTTTCTGTATAACTGTCTCCCATGAATTAGTCCTCTGAGTTTGACAGAAGACTGAAATATTGCTAATTTACCACCCGGCATCAGCATAAGGACAGAGCCCATGAAAAATTAATTATGACTTTCTAGACATGCAGACGGCCGCCTTTCCCTTGATTTAATTAATCTATACTTATTCATAAATGGAACTTTGTCTGTGTGTGTGTGTGTCTGTGTGTGTATGTGTCTGTGTGTGTGTCTATCTATTCAAACTATACAGCGAGTCAATTCTGAGAGTTCTAGATGTCCTGTCAGGATTCGTCATTAGCGGCTGCAATCTAAAAAATATGATATGCAGATGATACAGTGCTGATAGCAGACACGGAAAGGAAACTGAACGTACTGTAATCTGTAAAATAGGAACCCAGAATGCCAATTACAAGCCGGGGATGCAAAAATAAAGCAGGTATAGTAATTTAAATACCTGTGAAGTGTCCTAACAGAAGATTGTAAGTACAACACTGTGATCCAAAGGAGTATTGGCTTAGACAATGATGCATTCCAGAAGTTGAGTAGAATATTGAGAGACAAGAAAATTTCACTGGAAACAAAGAAGGGAGTATTGAATTGTTATGTAATGTCGGTCCTTCTTTATGACAGTGAATGCTGCACAATCTCATCAAAGACAAGGGAAAGACCGGAAGCTGTAGTGAACAAAACAAGATATACGTTAAAATTCAAATCTGACTCATTGTTAGTAATAAACGAATTTTCTCGAATTTACAAACTTTGCTTAACTATAGAAATTTTACACCTCGATGTGAAATGTTTGTCGTCCAATGGAAAGGTCAGAATCACATCCGGAATTGAATTCCAAAACGAAATAAAAGACGGGAAAAGTTTGACCGTTGTCAGAAAGAAATGAGATGAGCATATTTAACGGTATTTACCCACCTTCCTACTTAAAGCGAAATGTGACACAAGGGCTTTTTAATGTGGGACTTACCGGCCATAGAGCCAGGCCAAAAATATCTATCTTTCCCCAGTCGTGATTCTACCCTTCGGCGGAACCATGACTGGGTTAGTACTCTGTGTCCGAAAGCTAATAGGTACCCTTGACAAACGTCAAACGATCGGATTATTATTGCCTCTCTCTTTCTCTCTCACCTCCTGCCTACTCACTCTTCAAACGACTACTACGAACATTTCTACAACTCTTGATACCATTAACTTTCTCATTGAACTTTAACTTCTACAATTCATGCTATACTTTTCTAGTAATAAATTTCTATTTTACTATGCAAAATGTATATTTTTATTCTTCCACAAATCCGCACATTCCAATCTACAACCAACCTGTTGATAACCTTCTGAAAATAACGAATAAATCTGTAAGCTGTCGGGAGAATGGTTATGTATGACACAAGGCCGAATCAATGAACATTAGCCATCTCCATGTATCTTCACTGGTGACCACGGTAACCGAAATTTTGTTCTACAGAAGGATGCTGAGTATACCATGGACCAAAAATTTGTGCAACGACGAGGTTTTAGAGAGGATAAAAACAAAAAGAAAACAGAACCATAACATCAGGAAAAGACAGATGAAGTTTCTGGGACATGTAATGAGGAAGGAGGGTTCGGAGGATCTGATATTCACGGGACGGATAGAGGAAAGAAGAGGCAGGAGAAAGCAACGCGTGATATACTTGATAAACTTGATCAGATAGATGGCTGGGCAAGGTTTGGAATTAATGAATATACATATTATCTTACGCCTATGTCATAGAAAATGGTATTGGGTATGACAGTAAACTGCATCCTGATTCGGAGTTTGTGAGTTGCATGGAACCACCTCTTAATTGCTGTTGTTCCAAGGTCCACCCAGACTCGGAGTGGTAGTACCTGTCGGGGTCCCAGCTATGGACAAATAGTTAACTCCCAAACTTGGGTCAAACACTATGAAAGTATAAAAATAGACTTTTATAGAAAAATATACATTTTTGAAGGAAAAATGATTACCACAACACATTTTTGAAGAAAAAAAAATATTCTCAGCAAAATATTTTTGAATACCCAACTAGAAGACATTTTCAGTTTTCTAAAATAAAAAAGAATAAGAACAAAAAAAATAATTAAAATCTGACTAAACCAACCTTCTCATTAGAACTGAACATTTAAAAAATACCTTAAAACCCCACCTTTTTGGAATTAAATAACCCACAGAGGTGCTGATATGCCGTTTAACAAAACTCAAATTCAAACTCACACTGTTATAGAAAAAATTGTGGTGCAGTGGATATCGGCTAGGAACGAGAAATCGGGGAGCCGAGTTCGAATTCCAGTTGAATTCATTGCATTAACTTACGCGCAAATACTCTTGGGAAAGGTATTAATCCGTCTCTTCCTTCCAGTTAGGGGTTAAATAACAGGACAGATTGGGTTCTATAGCCTTGGTCGGCAACCAGTCTACCGCAGAAAGTAATGGCAACCTACTGCGGGATAATCTTCTGCCCAGTCAGTCATGTCTCTTTTGAGACATGATCGCCCAAGCCTGTTTCACGTATGGCACTTAACTGACTGACTGACTTGCTTAAATTCTTAGACCCAGATTAATATAGATCCCTCTCTACGTTTGCCTATTTCTTTCTTTCTTTCTTTCTTTCTTTCTTTCTTTCTTTCCCTCCCTGCAATATTACTTTTAACAATTATGAAATAACCCCCTTTTATTTTTGCTCCCTACATTGTTTAATTTTTAACTTTAATTCTAAATTTTACCTTTTAAGTCTTAATTTTTTCTTTTCTTTTCTTTTCAATTTTATTTAAAATTTCAAAATATAAATTGTTTCTCTACACTTTTTATCTACATATAATATTTAAATATTTAAATTTTTACGTCCTATGATTAATGTTCCTTTGATTTCTTCTCCCTGCTTTTTATTATTTTTATTATTTTTTATTTTTTATTTCAATTTTAGATTTTTAATTAAAATTTTTATCTCCATGTAACCTAAGAATATTGAAATTTTTAATCTTTTTACTGAAAAAGGAGTAACTGAACATTATAAGATTTAATTCCCATAAACATCGAATGAACTTAAATTCAAATCAATTAAACTGTCATTTTGAAATATGCACCTGATGACTGCATAACACATGAAACTCCGAGTCGTACCATAGACTTAGGATAATATGTATATTTATTAATATATATATATATATATATATATATATATATAGTCACCCACAGACAGATGTGTTCCGAAGCTCATCATTACGGTTAGACATCCTATTGCTTTTAGTCAGGTTTAAAATCTGACAGAATTGAAATCATTCAGCGATTCTACCTCTGAGCTATGGGCCCTCTGTAGGAGGCAGATTTTTAGCGTGTGATATACAATATAAACTTATTCCAGTAGCTGACAGTGGTCTAATTCAATAGTGATTGAAAGATATATATATATATATATATATATATGAGCGATGCTCATTCATTATTGAATGAGCATTCAATAATGAGTTAAAGCACTCTGGCTATTGGGCGTGCACAATGATAATATACAAGCTAAAAAGTCTGCCTTCTTCTACCGAACGCCCATGGCCCAGAGGTAGAATCGCCGACTGACGCCAATTCGGTCGGGTTTCAATCATGGGTTAAAAGCAAACGAAGTCTAACCGTACTGATGAGCTGTGATAGAGCGAAACAGACCTGTCTGTGGATGACTATTTACGCTCTCACATCCTGATTGAGCACTCTGGAAGAATGGGAGTAGCTACTTTGGCATATACGCATCGCTCATTCAATAATGAATTAGAGCACCCTGGCTACTGGGCGTGTATAATTATAATATAAAGCGAAACAGACCTGTCTGTGGATGACTATATATATATATATAAAAGCGTGAACATTGAAGTCAACACTCAGGGTCGACAGACTGTTTCATGGTAAGCGCAATCATCAGGCCTAATTTCTTTCGCTAAGCATGAAACAGTCTGTCGCCCCTAAGTATTGACTTCAGTGTTTTATACTTACATACGCTCTATCTCTGATATTGAGCACTTTATACTATAAATATAGCACACCTTAAAAAACTATATTTATTCATATATATATATATATATATATATATATATATATATTTATACAGCTCTGTTCATATATTGAGCACTTTTTATTAACAACTGAATAATAATACTATACATATGTGCAACACCATATGTATATATATTAATTTACGTCACTATATATAAGATGCGATGGGTAAATTGTCGCTTTTTTTGGAACGTGTGTGTTGTTGTGTTTGATTTTGTCGACAGTATAGTAGAATCAGTCGGGCACTGTTTGTGAGGAAAAGAGCACTAGGAATTTGGAAACGGCATGTTGTACAGCTTGGCATTCGCGCCGGAAAATGCAAACATTTCAGAGGATTTAGATGATAATTTAAAGAAAGTACAGTGGAAAGAATCGGATGAATTATTCCAGCAGCAATTATGAAGGTACAACAGATTAGAAAATTCACTCTGATCGTTCTGATGAGAAAATAAATCTGGAATATTTTGGTGAGTAGCTTTGACTCAACACTGAGGCCTAGAACAAGTCCCTTGAGGAGGTAGTGATTCTCTGGGTCAAGGAAGTAGAAGCTGAATGACCCTATGTCTGGTAATAGAACTCTGCACCATGCCATACATGCAGAAGAACCAAGTCATGGCTGTCAGAGAATTTCAGAAAGCACATTAGTTCTTAAACGTAAACACATAACAGAAGGCAAGGATTCAACAACTTAAACAAGGAGACCGCTCAGAAAAGCCGCAGGAGATTCTGAAGTCACTTGAATTCCGTGGGCGAAGCCAATGGCGATTTTATTGAATAAATTTGCTCATTAGCATTTCAAGATTTTTGTGCAATTTTTGGAAATATAACTGTTAAAATGAGATGTCAGTGTTATTTCCATTTTTTGCCTCATTTAGTCGACAATTTATCTATCGCACCGTATATATATATGTGTGTATATATATATATATATATATATATATATATATATATAGTCGACTATTTATCCATCGCACTGTTTATATATATATATATATATATATATATATAAATTTGTATAAAGAAAAAAAGGAAACGCATCAGCCACCTTCACGCTTCTGTGATCTTCAGGCGTCTGAAGGTCACCTGAGCGTTAAAATGGCCGTTTCGTTTATATTTGTATTCATTTTTGAATTATTTTTGTAAGACTGTCTGCTTGACGTTCAGCGTCGTTTTTCATGATAACAAGTTTGGCGTTATGATAACACTGTTACATAATATATATATATATATATATATATATACTAGCAGTATAGCCCGGCGGTGCTCGGGTCTAATGAAAGCTTTGAAACTAATCCAGACTCTTTGGCACGAATGACTAAAAAAGCAATGGTTGTTTCTAGTTAAAGCGAAACCGTAGACTGAAAGAAAAATGAATGGATGTAAGTCAAATTTTGATTTCCTGGTACCGATATCAAAAAAGGTTTTTCCTCGTAAACTGAATTTTGAAGGCTAAATAAGTACTCTGAGTAAATGGTATCATGGCTGAGACTAAGAACTACAATTATACCTACTTAGAGCCAAACCCGAAGCAAAAACTAAAATAAAAGGGCTGAAAAAAATATAGACATACAGGCAGATAAACAGACACACACACAAACATCTAGCTTTTATACATACATATATATATATATATATATATATATATATATATATATATGTTCTATGTTTGCTGTGTGTTAATATTTACTCTTTGATAATGGCTTATGTGAGCCGAAAGCTTAGACCCGATAAAAAATTCAACAAATACTGTGATTTTTTGTTGTCTTTCAACGACATCACCATCAAGTATATCAGACGGTATGAACGGATCCTCCACAAAATTAATAGACAAAACTTGTCTATATTATTCAATGAAACCTGCATTAATATATATATATATATATATATATATATATATATATATATATATATTATCAATTTTCTGCAGTATTGTATGAACTGCAACCTTGAAACTTCTGAATATCGTTTCTTATGTCTTTGACTATGAGTGTATCAAATTTGATTAAAATCGGACCACTCCTTCTATAACCCGATTTTTTTGATTATCGATTTTTGATATTTATCGGGGGTACCTCGACACAAAACCTAGCCAAGAACACTCGCAGACGTTTATAGTACAACTGTGTAAATTCTTAAGAAAATCGGTTCAGCCGTTTCAGAGTCTATAGGTAACGGACACGCATACACAGAGACACACAAACACACTCATACACACACACAAAGTTCCATTTATAAATAAATTTATATACATATATATATATAGATAGATAGATAGATAGAGAATTGTAATATTTTTATTATAAATGATCATAATAAAAACATTTTACATCATTACACAAAAGCTTTCATGTTTCTATGCTATGAATTATGCTTCGTCAGGCGTTGATTGGTAACTGGTAATGAAAATTATTTTTTAGGAAAGTATAAAAACAAATCCATACCTTATTTTTCCACCTGTCCGAATTAATATTATACTTAAGGGTATTTCTCGACTAAGCGTTAAAAATTGAGCACTTTTTCAAAAATAAATTCTACGGACTGTGTACTTTTATTTCTTTTTTCTCTTAAATATCTAACGCAGCTGTTTTAATTATAACGATATATAGTCATCCACAGCCAAATCTGTTTTGCTGTAACGCAGCTCATCAGTACGGTTAGACAGCCGATTGCTTTTTACCCAGGACAGAAACCCGGCCGAATTGGCGTCAGTCGGCTATTCTACCATTGAGCTTTGGGCGCTCGGTAGAAGGAGGCAGACTTTTTAGCGTGTATATTAACATTATACACGCCCAGTATAAATGACCCTATGTCTGGTGCGTAGTTGCTAGAGTAGCTACTGTTTTTCAAAGTCCAACATTCTTTCAGGGTGCTCAATCAGGGTGTGAAAGCGTAAATAGAGCGTATATATATATATATATATATATATATATATATATATATATATATAAAGGAGTGGTTTTCAACCATTTTTATTTTTTTTAATTTCATTTATTTTTTTAAATCATATCACCCCGAGCAAGGCGGTAACGCCACTGAAGCGCTGGGGCTACGTAGGAGTGAAAATATTGGAAAAGAGAAAGCCGGAGACCACATCCTAAACAAGGAACAAGGGATGAGCCTCTTCACCTGTTCAATAGACGAGGGTGGAGTGTGAACCGGGCGATAGCTTACTCTATCTACTCCAATTATTTATTAATGCACTCTTTCCAGTATCAAGGCTAAGACACGCGTCATGCCTCGCGCATTGTATTAAACCACCATCCTCATTCGCTGCATATACCTTTTGCAATTTCTTTCCAGAAACTGCTGCCTAGTGGAAACGAGTCCCGAAGGTATGGTTACCTGAAAACTCAATATTTTCAGTTCTATTCGTCATAGTCTACACATACCTTTCATCGCATATCCGTAAAATATGCGCTTCTTACATTCTAATCCCCGACCATGAGAGACGTTTGGGCCTTTTACAAGGAGAACATCACTAAGAAAATCTCAAATGTCATTTTTCCTTTTCCATGAAGTTACAACGCAGATGTGCATTTTTTTTTTTTTTTTTTTTTTTTTTTAATCATCTCACCCCAAGCAAGGCATTCCACTGCCACTATTGCGCATGGGGCTACATAGGGGAAGGTAAAGAGAAGGAGTGGATAGACATAGGGAATGTCAGGAGAAAGGTGATAGATGAGTAAGGATAGCGAGGATGAGTGTCGAGCAGGTTAGTGTGTTAGGAGGTGTCTATTGACCTTACATTTAAACTCCTGGAGATTGTAGCCGTCGGGGAAGCAATCGTTTGGAAGAGAATTCCACAGTCGGGAAGTGCGAGGAAAGAAACTGTTGGAGTAGAAGTTACGGCTGCATTTTATAGGTTTCACTGTAAAAGGGTGGAATCTAGTTGCCGTTGATTTGCATATATTATACAAAATAAAATATAATTGAAAATCTTTTTTTCCATATTACATGCATTCACAGGAATTATTTTTATCGAGGAGTTTTACAAATTTATTAGCAATGAAAATGTTGATGGATTCTAAAATCTGCATACATATACAGTAATTTATAATTATAAGACGCCATTATGACGTAAGTCTAACGGGTTTTTTATTATTAAATTATATTTTTTAATCATTTTTAGAAGCTTCAAAATTTTAGTTAATTCCTTTCTTACCTTCAATGGGTGACTATAAATTAATATAAGCCATGACAGCGCCTTTTAAAGCTTGAAAACGTTGATTTGGAAATTCTTGCAAAAATAAAATAATTGATTGATTTTACTAAAACTTTCAAAACTTATTCACTGACGAATTACATTATTTTAAAAACCTTTTTTCTTTCTTTTTTTTTTTTTTAAGAAAATCATGGTAAAAATATTTTTCCGTTTGTTACCCACTCCGGCACTTAATTAATTTTATTAAATTACGAGATATTTATTTTTGTACAGCTTAAAGTTTAAACACATGTCCTAGAAGAAATGAAATTCTCAATTGTTTTGTAAAACGGGATCCCCAGTTACAGAAAATCTGCTCTGATTCGTAAAATAAAAAATAAAATAAAACTAAGGCATTATTTATTTAGAAAAGATTTTAATTTCTTTTACAAACAAGTTACATTATGGACCCTATTAGGACTAATTCTCTACGATATAATGAATTTTTACATATATTCTTTTCATTTTTGTCAAATTTTAATTAGAATAATTGAAAACGTTTTATAAATGGTGCATTCATTTTTAACCTTTAGGTGATATTGTTGTTAAGTAAAAACATTTTATTATTTCATTACTTATTTTCGTAAGTGAAAAAACTTATTACAATTCAGTGACCACCAATATTTTTTAAATAAATTTTAATCTTTGTGTGAGTGTGAATAAATGTTCCGATTTTTGTAAATACGCTCGTTCATACACGACATTATGAGAAGATAATAGCTGTAACTGTAGTAAATATCAAGCCAAAGTACCTAAAATTCAATAAAATATTAGATTACTAAAAATATTTTTCTAAGATCACTTAGACCCAGACTACTCCTGAAGCGTCGTTCACAGGAGTCACAGAGGAGTGTGGGACGCAGATCACGAGTAAAAACTGCACAATGAAGAAACTCACAGACTTGGTCAGAAGCGCCTCCTTATCAGAGCAAAACGCTTTGAGACAAGATAGATCTGGCAAATCTGGTTGCTTTGGGCTGTCGGATGCTTGGTGAGTCAAGGTCAACCTTGGTTCCGCCAGCATGACCAGAGTTGATCTCTTTCGCAGGTTTTATCGTTGAGATTATGTAGATCTTTGAATATTCCCCCTTTTGGTTTCTTCGAGGATTGGTTCGCATTCTCTTCAATTCAAACTTAGCGCCATATAATATATATATATATATATATATATATATATATATATATATATATTAGTCATCCACATACAAGCCTGTTTCGCTGTATCACAGCTCATTAGTGTTGCTAGACACATGCACTTGCCTCTGGCCGGGATCGAAACTCGACCGATTTGGTGTCAGTCGCTACTCCCAAAGCTATAGGCGCATGGAATCAGAGAAAGGAAATTTTAACGTGTTTTATATAAGCAGTGTATATGCACGCCAGTCACCGAAAGAATTCAATTCATTTCTGAAGAGTCACGCATATATCTCATAAGTGGATGCTTTCAAAACTTTTCTTCTCTAGAGAGCTCAATCGTAACGAGAGCATAATATATTAGTCACAACAGAGTGAACATTGAAGTCAACACTCAGGGGTGACAGACTGTTTCATGCTGAGCGCAATCATCAGGATATATGTGTTGAGTGTTTCCTCGGCTATTTATATATACGTGTCAGTTGGGTATTGTGGGTAATCATTCTAACGGTTATTTTGGTGAGAGTGGCTTGGTTATTTATTTATTTATTTATTTGAGTAAATCTATTTGACTTGTTATTTGTTTATTCTTTTTTTTTTTTAATTCTACCCGTCTATAACAGAACTTATGCCAGATAAGGTCATCACCTTAGCCCAGGAGCAAATAAAAATAAACCCAAATGAAATCGATATCATTAAACACTCCCGTAAATCTCTACTATTCGACAACGAAAACACATGGGTAAAGAAAGACGGCATCTTTGATACTACTATGGGAAGCTTTGACGGTGCAGAGACCTGCGAAATCATAGGCACGTATTTACTCCATGAACTAAGTAAAATAATAGATAAAAATGATATAGGGCTCTACAGGGACGACGGTCTAATAATCTTAAGAAACTATGACAAACAACACACAGACAAAACCAGAAAAGCAATTATAAAAAATTTCAAAAGTAATGGATTCGATATAGACATAAAAACTAACCTAAGTGAAGTTGATTTCCTAGATGTTAATTTTAACCTAAAAAACGGCACATATAACCATAAAAAAATCAACAACAAACCACTGTATATACACCCTTCTTCCAATCACCCGACATCTATAGTTAGGTAGATATCAAAATCAATTGAACGTAGGTTTTCCGACAACTCCAGCAGTGAAACCATATTCAATGAAGCTAAGAAAGACTATGAAAAAGCCCTAAAAGATAGTGGATTCCCGGTCGTACTCACGTACTCACCACAGATAATAAAAAATAACTATAGGAAGAGAAATATCATATGGTTCAACACACCATATAGTAAAAAATAATCATAGGAAAAATATTCTTGAAACTCCTACACAAACACCTCCCGCAATCAAGCCCCCTTCACAAAATATTTGACAAAAACACAGTGAAAATCAGCTATAGCTGTACCGAGAATATGGTACAAATAATAAAAAGGCACAACAACAAAAAATATCAACAAATAACCCGAACAAACCACACCCACGTGTAACTGCAGAATAAGGAATGAATGCCCATTAAACGGTAATCGTTTACAAAACAACGTAATATACCAAGCGACGGTAAAATCACCAGATAATGAGAAAAAATATACATGGGAGTAACAGAAGGACCCTGGAAACACAGACATTGCACACACAAAACATCCTTCACAAATAGAAAATACGCGAACAGCACAATGCTTTCTAAGTACATCTGGGAAGTAAAAAAAATTCAGCACGTCCATTATTCACCTCTATCCCATACCTCTTTTCTCTTTTCGTTCAAATTCTAACTTACAACCCTTATTTCACCCATTCCCTACCCCACCTACATCTCATACGCGATTCACCAAATATAAGAAAAAGAATTTCCATTTCTTTTCACACTACATGATGAGACATTGTCCTTTCAATGTCGAAACAAAATATACACTTTGTAGTAGATGATAATTTGTACATGTTCTGAACTATAATTTATAATAAATATTCACAGCTCTATTTTATATTGAGCACTGTTTTAAATTAATGTTTTGAACGTTGTCAATTTTTTCTTCGTTACTTATTCATTTGGATAATCTGTTTCTACGTTAAGCTGAGCACTTTTGCCATTAATATAGACACTGACATGGATAAAGTAAATTTCGACATTTCGCTGGAAAATATACTTATCCCAAACAAACAGGAGTACTTTCAAAAGTTGGTCCTAAAAGCGGAAGACCTCATACAAAGGATGAGATGGAAGGCACATTTCTTCATTAAGGGCCATGATGTTTCAGATACTAAGGACACATATGGATTTAAAAACCTAAAGATAAACTCTTTAACTTTGAGAACGACCTATTCGATATTATGAATAAAATCACCTTCCACAAACGTAAAAACAAATTCCTAAAGCACCAAGATACATTGGTCAGTCGCATAAATGAATTGAATAAGGTTTTTGTAAAATTGGATAAAGCCTTAAATTTTTATAAGATGGACCCTAATGAGTACAAAGACCTAATTAAGAAAAACCTTACAAAAAACTACAGGAAAATTAACACTGAGCACCAAAACCACATAGATAGAATTAACTACTCAGACAAACAAATTACGGATAAACTGAAAATAAGTGACAGAATCCCTAAAATTACAACAAAGGAGGCATACATACTTTTAAAAGACCATAAACCGGAATTCTAAGAAAAATTACCCACTAGAATTATCAACCCAATAAAATCAGAGATCGGTAGAATTAGTAAGGTAATACTAGAAAGAGTTAACTAAAAAATAAAGGAACAACTCCGACTCATACAATGGATGGTTACAATGGATGTAATCAACTGGTTCGAGAACTTTGAAAAAAAATAATGCCTCTTTCCTATAATTTGACATCGTGGACTTTTACCCATTGGTATCTGAGAGCCTCTTCAAACTTGCCCTAGAATTCACTGAATTTTATCCGGACATCTCAAAAGATGAAATCAAAATAATCTTGAACTGCAGAAAATCAGTTCTCATCCACAACAACAAACAGTGGACAAAGAATTCAACGGATAATTTTGATTTATCTATGGGAGCTCTGGATTCTGCAGAATCTTCGGATCTAATCGGAATATTCCTCTTCTACAAACTCACGGCGTATAAAGAAAATCGACATTAAAATTATAGGACTTTATAGAGATGACGGACTCATGATAGTAAATAAATCCACTGGAGGTAAGGTTGATAGACTTACAAAATTAATTCATAGAGTTTTTAAATCTTTTCGTCTTAACGTGTTAATTAACCCTAATATAAAACTAGTTGACTTCATAGACATAAGATTAAACTTAGTCTCTAACACTTAAATGAAAAATAATGCTAACCCAATCTATATAAACCCTAACTCTAATCACCCACCATCCGTTATCAAACATTCCATCATCAGTTGAACGCCGCATAAGCATACACTCCTAAATAAGGAAATATTCGATAAACACAAAACAATTTACGATAAAAGTCTTAGAGACAGCGGCGATCAATCCTCCAAGATTAACTTTGTAGAAAAATTTAGGAGTCCAAAATAGAAAAAAAAAATAGAAACCGGAAAATCATATGGCATAACCCTCCATTTAATCAGTGAGTTAATTTTAAACTGGGACATAAATTTCTTAAGCTAATAGATAAACATATCCCCAAAAATAACCCTCTAAGCAAAATTTTCATTAAGAATACAATAAAGATCAGTTATAGCAACTCCAGCAATTTAGAAAAAAATAATTAAATTACATAACAATAAAATATTGAAAGCATACAACAAAAATAACTAACACTCATACCTGTCTGCTCCTTAATAACAACCTCTGTAACTGTAGAAAAGCGAACCAATGTCCCATACCTAATAAATGCTTAGCAAAATCCCTGGTATATATGTGTTCGATTTCATCCATGGAGAATCCTAAGGATGCTAAAATTTATATCGGAAACACAATGAACATTTTTAAAAAGCGCTTTTACAATCACCTCTCATCCTTCAATAACAAGGACAAACAAAGTATGATATCACTTTCTAAATATTTTTGGAAGTTAAAAAACGAAAATAAAACACCGAAAATTAAATGGCGAATCCTCAAAGAGGACAGAACATCTAAATCGGTAAAGGAACCATGTTTCTTTTGTCTTTAAGAAAAAATGGAAATCATTAAATACATGAGTAGGAATTTCGAACAGAACCCTTCATTACAGTCAATGGGGTATATAATATCTATCCCAATTGCATAGAGCCTCTTTTGGGTACTCATAAGTTATCTCCCTCTAAACCCGTAAGTTTTTGTTAACCACTGCTGAAGCCTGGTATTGAATTCACAATTCTTTGGGTCAAGTCACTAACTAATCAACGTCTATATCCATGTCATACAAATGGCAACAAAGATGAGGAAAATAATCCGAATAACATAAATACTGTAAATATTACCTCATCTCAGAAATATATATATAGTACTTGGAAGAAAGAACAAAGAAAAGAAGCTGTTGGAGTAGAAATTACTGTTATATCTTATCTGTTTCACTGTAAAAGGGTGGAACCTAGTTGCTAATCTAGTATCTCGTGTAAATTCGTACCTAGGCGGCGCCAATGACCTAATTTCATCGGAGCAGAAGCAGTGAAAATACTAGTAAAAGAGACACAGGGAAGCCATTTACTTCTTTCCCTGATAGCTAAAATCTCCAAAAGTTTAAAGAATTAAATTGAAAGAATCGCATTTTTAAAGATAAATCTAGTAGATTTTCAATATGATGGTAATTGACTATAAGTCGCTACCATCTTTATTGAAAATCAAATAATACATGAGGCAAAATATATAAAAATATATTTCCTTCTGCTAAGATCAAAAGTGTGAAGTCTTTAATTAAGGATGTCTTTATTCCCTCATTGTAGGTCTCTGACTATTCTAAAATTTGTCAAAAGAGGTTAAAGGTTTCGCTTTTTGTAAACTGCATTCGCCTAATTTACAGTTTTCGCTATATTTTTTATTCGAAACAAAACCTTCTAATTATAGATGAAAATAGCATACAGTGGCTTTTGTCTTCACGTTCTCTTGAATAAAGACACCAAATTCAAATATTCTTTTATGCATTATAGAAATCCTTAAAATTCTTGGACACAGAAATGGTACGAATTTAAATATTTTATCTTTTTAAAGTTGTAACGAAAATAATTTTAGCAGTCACGTATTACAACAAATGACGTGTTCGCTAAAAGTCGATTAAGTAAACAGAAAGGCGTGTTATGACATCATGTCTCGACTCTCTCTTTCTCTCCATCTCTCCTTCTCTCACTTTCTTGGTATATATATATATATATATATATATATATATATAGGTGTGTGTGTGTGTGAGTGTGTGTGTGTGTGAGAGTGTGTGTGTGTGTGAGTGTGTGTGTGTCTGTGTGTGAGTGTGTGTGTGTGTGTGTGTGTGAATTAATCCAAGCAGATTTTGTTAAATTTAGATCCCAAGAAAATCGAATTTAAGAAAATTTGTAAAATTTAAGAATTTAACAAAAAAAGCATATATATATATATATATATATATATATATATATATATATATATATAGTAGTCGGTACCGGCTGGCATCCGATGATCATAAAAATATATTTTAAAATATACATTACTTATGCTTAAAATTTCCATATATATATATATTTATATATATATATATATATGTGTGTGTGTGTGTGTGTGTGTGTGTGTGTGTGTGTGTTAGGTTTCAGACCATTGTAAATTATCCAAAAATCCTGGATAGAGAAATTTCATTGGTATTTAATATAGGTAAGAGAGAAAAGAAAAAAAAAACGGCACAGGGCATTCCGGAGAAAGGGTAAGAGAGGTGCGAACCAGGGGTATAGAAGATGGCCACTGACGTTGCACTTAAATGTTTGGAGATTGTATCTATCAGGAAAGCAAGCATTGCAAAAGTTGTTCCACAGACGGGAAGATATGACAACAGTATTCGATGTACGGACGAATGGCAGATTTATGCAGTATAAACTACAGGTTTGTTTTGTTGGTGTTGAACAAACACAGATGTGCCCGAACAGGCGTCTGCAATAAGGATTGGCTAGTCACCCTACTCGACAGGCACACTCAGATACGAACGGCCAACCAACACTAAGAGTGTGTGCTTGCATGTGTGCGGCCGAGTGGCTATAAGTTCAAGACACCATTTAGACAGTAAGGGCAGGCCGCATTTTCTTGACTCTTCTTTATACGCCCAACCGGAGTGGAGAGTTTATACCGTATACCACGGCAATGGAGGAAGGACCTTCTTAGGCCAACGACCGTCGACATAGTTTTACACTCGAGGTTTTCAATCTTAGAACCTTCGAACAGAAGAACCAACCAGATAGATAGATAGATACAAAGCGACATCTATGAGACATTGTCCTTTCAATGTCGAAACAAAATGTACACTTTGTAGTAGATGCTAATTTGTACATGTTCTAAACTATGATTTATTATATATATATATATATATATATATATATTTATATATATATATATATATATATATATATAATAAATCATAGTTTGATATATATATATATATATATATATATATTTGATATATATATATATATATATATATATATATATTCATTTTTAAAGGAGTTATTTTGCAAAATAACTCGTTTAGAAATGAAAAATATTCAAAAGTTCTACAATATAGAACAGTTTTTAATACAAATGTATACTGGTCTAACTCTATTAGGACAAAAACTAAGTATTAAACAATCAATATATATATATATATATATATATATATATATATATATATATTCAAAAGGAAGCGGCTTGATGGTAAAATCCGAAAAGAAAATATTAATTAATTAATTAATTAATTGTTAAAAATTAAATCGGAAAACTAATCCAGACAGAGGGCTCAATGTAAATAAAATTATTTATTTGTAGATTTTTACATATAAATATTTGAATCGTATCATAATATTATTAATACAAATGTATACTGGTCTAACTCTATTAGGACAAAAACTAAGTATTAAACAATCAATATATATATATATATATATATATATTCAAAAGGAAGCGGCTTGATGGTAAAATCCGAAAAGAAAATATTAATTAATTGTTAAAAATTCAATCAGAAAACTGATCCAGACAGAGGGCTCAATGTAAATAAAATTATTTATTTGCAGATTTTTACATATAAAAATTTGAATCGTATCATAATATTATCATCCCTGCAAAATAATTCACTTCATTATTGATCTTTAATATTATGGAAAAATTCAAAAATAGGTTTTTTATGTGTTTGTGGCGGGGGGGGGGGGGGGGTAAAGAAACCGGAAGTTGCTTTCAAGCTGAAAAGAAAAATAAAAGTGCAGCGAATTGAAAGGGAAAGAAAGGAAGGGAGGAACAAAAAAGAGGGGAAGAGAAAAGGAGTAAAAAGCAGGGAAAACGTATGATAAATTTGTAGACAGGAGGTGGGGAAGATTTGCTACTGTAGGGGATCATTTTTATTATGGAACGTGTCAAAATGTGTGTGTGAGTAATGAAACGGGAAGGTAGGCGTGCGGAAAAAAAAAGGAAAAAGTTAAAGAAAAAAAACGTAGAAAAGAAAGGGAAATGAAGGGAGGAAGAAAGAAAGAAAAGAGAAGAAAGGGGAAAGAAAGAAAGAATAAAAGAAAGAAAAAGAAGACAAAATGTTAGATTAGCAGAGGGAAGGATACGCAGACCAAGGGGCTAGAGAAAGATAGGGGGATGCACTGAAAAAGATAAAGATGAACGATGACGAGCTTTGCTGGGCTTTGTCGATTTTTTACCAAATTAAAAAAAAAAAACATTTCTAAATAAAATACAGCCTGACTATAGTTGAAATAAAAATAACGTTAAAATTTACTTTAGGAATATAAAAAGAGAGACATGAAATAAATTATTAATACAAGTAAATGATCTATAATATAAATAAAAAATATATACCGAAAGAAAAAAAATATAAAATAATAAGAGAAAAATTAAAATTTAGAGAAAATAAAATAAATTATGAATTTAAGAGGACATCAAAAAAACTGATATAAATAAATGTCTAATTGGGCAAATAATAGAAATTAATTGATAATATACAAAAAATTGTAGCATATATTTTCAGCTATATCTAAATTTATAAATGGAACTTTGTGTGTGTATGTGTATGTGTGTGTCTGTGTCTGTGTGTGTCCGTTACCTATAGACTCTGAAATGGCTGAATCGATTTTCTTGAAAATTCACACAGTTTTACTATAAGCATCTGCGAGTGTTATTAGCTAGGTTATGTGTCGAGGAACTCCCGATAAATATCGAAAATCGATAATCGAAAAAATCGGGTTATAGAAGGAGTGGTCCGATTTTAATCAAAGACAATCATAGACAAAGACATAAGAAACGATATTCAGATGTTTCAAGGCTGCAGTTCTTACAATAGTGCAGAAAATCAATAAAATATGTATATATATATATATATATATATATATATATATATATATATATATAAAAGCAAGATGTTTGTGTATGTGTCTGTTTCTCTGCCTGTATGTCTGTATTTTTTTCAGCTCTTTTATTTTAGTTTTTGCTTCTGGTTTGGCTCTAAGTAGGTATAATTGTAGTTCTTAGTCTCAGCCATGATACCATTTAATCAGAGGACTTATTTAGCCTTCAAAATTCAGTTTACGACGAAAAAAATTGATTCGATATCGATACCAGGAAATCAAAATTTGACTCACATCCATTCATTTTTCTTTCAGTCTACGGTTTCGCTTTAACTGGAAACAACTATTGCTTTTTAGTCTTTCGTGCCAACGTCGAAAGTGTCTGAGCTCCAGGACCATGGGTTAGTTTTAAGCTTTCATTACATCCGAGCAACGCCGGGCTATACTGCTAGAAAATTATACATTAATTTAAGAGGACATAAAAATACTGATATAAATAAATATTTCATTGGGCAAATAATAGAAAAGAAATTAATTGATAATATACAAAAAAATCTTGCATATATTTTTAGCTATATTGCTGATAAAAGGGAGGAAAAAACTAAACTAAGGGAATTTAACATTTTAAAATTATGAAAAAATTAAATTAATATAAATAAATTGAATTATATGAACTTATTGCTAAACTAAGTCTGTAAATTATGTAATATATATATATATATATATATATATATATATATATATATATATAGTCATACGCAGACAAATCTTTCGCAGTATCACACCTCAGCAGTACAGTTAGACATCCGATTGTTCCTAGCCAGGATTGAAACCCGACTAAATTTACATCAGTCGGCGATTTTATCTCTGAGATATGGGAACTCGGTGAAGAAAGCTGACTTTAGCCTGTTATATACGATGTAAACACACGCCAGTAGCCGAGAATGTTAAAATTCATAACTGAATGAACGATGCGTAATGATATATTTCAAACAATAAACCGAGAAAAGATAAGGGTCAAAAGAAGTTAAAATATATGATAGATGTATTAATTTCTACAATAAATAAGAAGTAAATAAACCAAACTGTCTAAACGAAAAAGAAATGGATTATATCTAGTAGGCTTAATACATAAATTTATAACTTAAAATTGAACAATTGGGGTTCATGACGACATTTTCTCATGAATTCATTTCTTAAGTTTAAAAGCAGATTTTGCTTAAGATATTTTAGATTTTTGCTTAGGATATTTTAAATTTTTCAACTAAGCATTGATTGCATCTTTCGTAAAGATTAATGGGGATGCGGGCCGAATCTATTAGTCTCCAACTCACTATGGGGTTGAATCCCTCTTTCTTTTCCAAAAATCTACCGGAAAGTGACGTCTGGAATTTTAAATTAGGGTTCGAAAAGGAGCGCTTACGAGATTAATAGCATTGCTGAAATCCACCCTTTTTCAAGACGGCTGTGAGGCTGTGAATGCTGGACAATATCATCGAAAATGAGGACAAAACTGGAAGCGGCCGAAATGTGGTTCTACAGAAGGATGCTACGGATATCGTGGACTGAGCATACAAGCAACGACGAGGTGTTAGAAAGAATGGCAACAAAAAGGAAATTGATGCTGAGCATCAGGAAGAGACAACTGAAGTTCCTGGGACATGCAATGAGGAAGGAGAGCCTGGAGAACCTGATACTGACTGGACAGATAGAAGGAAGGAGAGACAGAGGAAGGCAGCGGATAACATATTTGCAGGGTCTGATCAGGTGGATGACGGAACGGGGGTTGCCAGGAGCAAAAGGAGCAAACATACTAAGAGCCACAAGGGATAGGGAGACGTGGAGAGCCATGATCGCCTACGTTCTGAAGGGACAGGGCACATAGAAGAAGAAGAAATCCACCCACCGAAATCCCAATGTAAACTTGATAATTCTTTTTGTTATTAAAGGGAAGATGTGGGTTCTGTTGTCTGTCAATCATCACAGGCAACCTCTCCTGCCTCCCATAAGCATGGACCAAGCGAATCTCCCTGAGAGCAATACACTGCGCCTTCTCTTCTGATCTCAAATGGAACCACTACATCGAGTCCATAGCTAAATCCACTGCTAAGAGGGTTGGGTCACTGTGTCGGGCCAAGATGTTTTTCCCGCCTGAATCCATCCTGCATATATACAAATCAACCATTCGTCCGTGCATGAAATGTCAATACTCATCTATTAACCAATTGACTCTAGTTCTTTCACCACCCCGTATATCCTTTGCTTTTTCTCCACCTTTGCAACTGTCATCACACCTGTATTCCCATCCTTCTCTTGCTCCTTTCTAACTGGTTTCGTCTTCCTCTTCACTCTCTTCTACTTAATCTTTTTCCTCTTATTTAGTCCCCTGCACATCAGTGACATTACCTCCTTGCTCGGGGTGATACGATTAAAAAAAATTACTTAGATAGACCTACATTTGCCTTACATAGGACAGTTGTTAATGAACCTACATTTGCAAGATAGTAAAATACTAGTTTTAGTATCAGCCTTATCTAAATTCTTTAAAATTTGACTGTTATGGGAATTTATAATGTTGTCCATATTCTTTGTGCAGAAATAATTTTAAGAGTATTTCTATTAAAGATTTCTTGTAATAAATTTTCGGTAAGGAAATGCTTGCTAAAGAATTTTAGAATATATTTCTCTATATTGATTTTAGATAGTCTACAGAAAGGGGGCTTGAACCATATTACTTGTCCTACGTACACTACCGACCATAATTATTAGGCCACCCCAGTTTTTTTTAATGATGTATTTCATACTATTTTTTGTATTTATTGTCAAGTAGATAATTCTAATTGAAAATAGAATGATTCTTTTGTCATTATTACATTGTAAAATTTTACAAGGCCGTTAGGAAGCCTTTGCTTCGGCCAGCCAATAATAAGAAGAGACTAGCATGGGGAAGAGAGCACAAAAACTGGACACCAGAACAGTTCATTTGATGCACATGCTATTGTGCAGTATTAACAAAAGAACCATTCTATTTTCATTTCGAATTATCCACTTGGCAATAAATAGTAAAAATAGTATGAAATACATAATTTCTTTTAGGAAACTGGGATGGCCTAATAATTATGGTCGGTAGTGTATATGTATATATATATATAGATATATTTATAGCAAATCTACAGGATGCGATGGGTAAATTGTCGCTATTTGCCTTGTAAAACTTTGCAAAGTAATATTAACAAAAGAACCATTCTATTTTCATTTAGAATTATCTACTTGGCAATAAATACTAAAAATAGCATGAAATACATTCTTTTAAAAAAACTGGGGTGGCCTAATAATAATGACCGGTAGTGTATATTTCATGCACTAGAAGGCTGAAAATTGGTTTATCATATATTAATCTATTCTTGAAGCCGCTTTCCTAGAGGAATTTATTATATGATTTTTTTTTAAATTACTGACAAATTTGAGGTTGGACGATAAACAGTTAATCTAGTATTAACAATGTTGGGTATTTGCTTCATAATAGTTTCAGGGTGGCTAAAATCGACCTTAATATAACTAGGGGTGGCATTTCCTTTGACATAGGGTTGGTAAGAGCTGTCATTAAGATTAAAAGTGATGTCTAAATAATTAACTATTTTTAGATTAAAAGAAACTTCACTTTTAAATCCTAAAAAATTAAGGGCCCTAATAATTTTCTTATCGACACTGTTAGATAGGGACCCATTGCTATTAAGGATAAACATAGTTCAGTTTGTTTAAAATCTTCAATTCTACTTAAGGTATCTACTAGATCTGTCACCTGGGCTAAATGATATGCACCCACAGAAACATCAAAACTATCGTAGGGAATTTCCACACACACTCAAACACATTTTGAACTTTTCCATAATATTAAAGATCGCCGATGACGCGAATTCAATTCACAGAAATGATTATATGAACATAAGTTTCGAATTTTTTATTTGATAGATAGATAGATAGATAGATAGATATGAACATACAGAGATAGATAGATAGATAGATAGATAGATAGATAGATAGATAGATAGATATGAACAGACTGAGATAGATAGATAGATAGATAGATAGATAGATAGATAGATTTGAAGGGACTGTGATAGATAGGTAGAGGATGCGATGTATAAATTATCGTTACAATTATTCGAAAATGAATATAACACTGACTTCTCATTTTAACAGATATATTTACTAAAATTCCAAAAAATATCTTGAAATGCTAAAGAGTAAATTTATTCAATAAAATCGCCATTGGCTTCAACCATGACTTCAGAATTTCCTGTATTCATTCATAATAACCTTTTTATTACTCATTGGCACACACACACACAATCATATATGGTGCGATGGATAAATTGTCGCCTACATGCCACAAAAAGGTATATAACACTCACATCTAATTTTAACAGATATATTTACCAAAATTCCACAAAAATATCTAGAAATACTAAAGAGTAAATTTATTCAATAATATCGCCATTGGCTTCGACCAAGGCCTCCAGACGACTTCGGAAGATTTTATGAAAATTTTATTTCTGACATACAGCTGGCGATGGGTAAATTGTCGTCTTAATTATACAAAAATGAAAATAACACTGACATTTGATTTTAACAGATATATTTACCAAAATTATACAAAAATATCTTGAAATACGAAAGAGTAAATTTATTCAACAAAATCGCCATTGGCTTTAGCCAAATCAAATCAGACGACTACGAAATTCTCTGAAGCCTTTCTGGATGGTCTCCTTGTTTAAATTGATGAGTACTGTCATAATCCTTGCATTCAAATCATCTTTGGTGTTCAAAAGAGTTTTGTTGGTCTATCACTCTACTGCATCCCACACATAATAATCAAGGAGGCTGAAGAATGAGAGTTAGGTGGCCAGATGAGATGGGTGATGTGGCTGCAGAAATTGTCTGACAGCCATATCTAGTTTCTTCTGCTTGTGTGGATGTTGTTATACATAGGGTCTTTCAGCAGCCAACCTCTTGACACAGGGCAGCACTAACCCCTGAAGTTACTTGATATAGGCTCCTGTGTTGCATCTAAGGCCTTTACCAACATTTTTGGACTTCTTTTCTTATCAGAACGATTAGGGTGAGTTTTCTAAGCTGCCGTTCCTTCATAATCACCATTAGCTTCATCCAACTCTGTCCTCAGATTGACGTCAAAGCTCTCTGAAATGTGTGTATTGGTGCGAATGCGAAACAGTACAGCGTGTTATTTTCGAATTCTTGGAGAAATGAATTGCGTCAAGTGGTCTTTTTCTCAAAGACGGCGCCCAACTGACCCTACTATACTGTGCAGTCGATAAAAATCCGAAAGCAACACGCATGCGTGTAATTAATAATATAAACTGGTGAAAATTACTCATTACAAATTGTATCCAATGATACTAAGTTTGAGGAGGAGGAACGAGAGTGAACGTGACCAAACTCCGAAGACCCCGATGACAGAATGGCCCAAAATTTACATGATCTCAACAATCAAACCGGCAGAATAGGGCAGCGCCTGTCGTGTTGGCGTAGTTAAGATGGATCTAGACTGACCAAGTCTTTAAAAGTCAGATCCTAATCATCTTTGAGTCACGAGAAATGTGCTTCTAACCAAATTTATAGGGGCTTTTCCGTCGTCCAGATTTGTCAACCAGAATCAAATTTACTAGAATGGTTTCATCAAACTCTCTGAGTACTCTTCACTCTTCAGGAATAGAATACTTATATATATATATATATATATTAGTCATTTACATACAAGCCGGTTTTGCTGTATCACAGCTCATCAGTGTGGCTAGACATATCCACATGCTTCTGGCAGGGATCGAAACTTGACCGATTTGGTGTCAGTCGGAGTCTCTACTCCCTAAACCATATATATATTTTGTTTTTCTATCCCACTAACCTCTCACACTTAACATTTTCTACCTCACTTACCTCACACATATAATTCGCCAATATAAGGTAAAGAATTTTCCATCACCCTTCACACTACCAGATGAGACATTTTCCTTTCAATGTCGAAAAAAAATGTACTTTGTTGTAGATGATAATTTGTACATGTTCCAAAATATAATTTATAATAAATATTCATAGCTCTATTTTTATATTGAGCACTCTTTTAATAAATGTTTTGAACGTTGTTAATATTTTTTTTGTTCCTTATTCACTTGGATATGATTTGCTTCCAAAAAACTTTTGTGACGTAAATTTCTCAAAACTTAACCGTCATTTTATTTTTATGTTTTAATTATTTTTTTATTTTTATTTTTATTCTCTCTTTTTATTCTTATTTTTATTTCTATTTTGAAATATGTACCGTTGCTGAGGAGACGTGAAATCTCTCTTAGAGATTTCATGTTGAAATGTTCATTCAACATTTTTGAATATTGAAAATTTATTTTAATTTATATTAGCTCTGTAATTTTAATTACATTGAGCTCTCCTCCTGTATCATTTTTTAATATTAAAATTTTTAATATTAATTAGGATCAGGTTCTTTGAATTTACCTTCCTACTTTTCCGTTTGGATTAAAGTATTTTAATAATTCTACCTCCCATTAGCATGGGACAGGCTAGTCTCCCAGAGAGTAAAATACTACGCCTCCTTGGCCTTACACTCTCGGCGGACCTCAAATGGAATGACTATATTGAATCCATTGCCAAATCTGCTGCTATGAAAGTGGGCTCCCTGTGCAGGGCCCGGAGATTTTTCCCACCTGAATCTATTCTGCACATATACAAATCTACCATCCGCCCGTGTATTGAATATTGCATCCATATCTGGTCGGGTGCCCCTGCTGCTCTCCTTGGGCTTCTTGACAAAATACAAAGGAGGATCTGTAACGTGGTTGATACTGACTTGGCAGACCGGCTGCAGCCGCTCTCACACCAGCGAGTTGTGGCTTCCCTGTGCCTCTTCTACAAGTACTTTCATGGCTTCTGCTCCGATGAGCTTAGATCACTGGTGCCGCCTAAGCACGAATTTACACGAGATACTAGATTAGCAACTAGGTCCCACCCTTTTACAGTTAAACAAATAAGATGTAACCGTAAATTCTACTCCAACAGCTTCTTTTCTCGCGCTTCCCGCCTGTGGAACTCCCTTCCACAAGTCTGCTTTCCCGACAGTTACAATCTCCAGGTGTTTAAATGTAGGGTCAATAGACACCTCTTATCACACTAACTCCCAAATATTCTCACAACACTCTCATCTACCCAACCCTCATTCTCGGTATCCTTACCCGCCTATCACCCACCCTCTGTCATTTCCTATATTTAATCAGCCTTTCTCCACTCTACGTAGCCCCCTGCACAGTAGTGGCAGTGACATGCCTTGCTCGGGGTGAAACGCTTATAAAATATATATATATATATATATATATCTTTCTGCCTTGAAAAAGTCCATCACGAACGAAACGCGTAGGCGATTTAAAATACAGTTTTCCTCTTGTCTTTATTTTATTTAACAATATATATATATATATATATATATATATATATATATATATATATATATATTATGGACTCTCCCGTCGATTTCGATGTTTGAGTGTCTAGCACAGTTAAACAACCACACAAAGAGTTGTTTAAAGTGGTGATGGCTTGTAGTACCGTCCACGCTTTTTGGAACTGCTGATAACAAACAATCGGTGCAGACGTCTGCCACAGATCGCATGAACAAGAGACCTCAGTTATTTAACCCATAACTGGAGGGAAGGGACGGATTAATACGTTTCCCAAGGGTACCAGTGCATATGTGTATGCAAAGTGTTCAACTGTGATTGGAAACTCGGCTCACCGATTTCCCCCTCCGAGCCGACATCCACTGCACCACAACGCACATCCGTCAATATATATATATATATACATATATATATATATATATATATATATGTATGTATGTATGTAAGTATGTATGTATTTCTTACATTTTACATGTTTTTTCAAATTTAATCGACTTGATATCTAAATTTAACAAAGTTTGTTTAGGTAAATTCTTGATTCCTAAAAACAGACGCATACACACACACACACACACACACACATGCAGAGATATGCTTGATTTTCAACTGCTTCAATTCTATACGCACTTATCTTTTTTTCACCTGAATTCCGAATCGTCCGAATAATACCATGCGCTTCTCAATGCTTTCACCGTCTCGGCATTTGTTATTTGATACAATATATTATCCAACCTTATGCGATATTCAATCTCATTTACGCTTAGCGTTCCAAGTTCTTTTATTTATTTATTTATTTATTTATTTTCAATTTTCTTGCCCGATAAGAGTCTTACCCTCAATAGCGTTCTCTCTTTTTCCTTTTCTCATACTACTGAAACGACCCAATAACATTTTCTCGTTCCTGTTTTTTGTATATTTCTCAATACAGTTTTGAAAATACTGCCAATGTGTGAGACCGATTTTTTCTCGCACGAATGCGTGCGACGAGGTTTTATTTTGAGTTACAAAAAAAAGGAAAAATATTCAAAAATATATACCTACACACACACACACACACACACACACACGTATATATATATATATATATATATATATATATGAACTTATATATTTATATAGACAATAAGGTAATACAGATATGTATAACATTGTATCTATTCAACTATACTTACACAGCTTTATAATTTTTATTTTAATGTATATACATATTTGCGTACGTAAATATATATATATATATATATATATATTATATGTATACATAATATATATATTTATAGAAGCCTAAAAATATTGATACGTCTTGTTTAAACTTATAACATATTTCGCATATATTTTCACTTACACTCAAATTATTCATAATATACTTTCTAACACACACACACACACACACACACACACATACACACACACACACAGACATATATATATATATATATATATATATATATATATATATATATATATATATATATATATATATATATGAAAACTCTATATATACTTAAGCACGAAACTCTGAGGCGACTATCTTCCTTTCTTCGTTGATGCAAGTTTTTCAAGAAAGAAAAGTACGAAAACATCATTAAAAAATAAAAATAAAAAGCAGAAAAATTGTCTGCCATTTTATCTTTAAATATTCCGGTCAAAATACTAAAATAGTGAGTGCAGACCATCAATAGTCGATGCCTGAGAAATGCTAATTTTGGTGCCTCTTTAACAGAGGCTTTATAACAAGCAAAATTTTACAGGAATGGGAAAGAACTGAACATTTCTTTGTGATGCAAGCCATTCCTTTCTGAAATGGATAGTCACCGCTGATGAGATATGTTTTGTTTACATTAAGTCCGTCACACATGAAATGACACAATAGCAAATTATTAAAACGCTTTTAAAATTATTTAAAAAACTAATTTATTTAGTTAAAATATGCATTATGTTGATGAGTGGCTCTTCAGAATCGTATCTCTAACACCTTCACCCCATCTTTTAAAATTCTCACCTTTTTATGCAATGAAGAACTCAAAATATTAACTCTTTGTTATTATAGATTGCGTTATTGCGTATGAAAAGCTCAGCATACTTCTTCTTCTTCTTCTACTTCTATATGCCCTGTCCTTTCAGGACGTAGGCGATCATGGCTTTCCACGTCTCTCTATCCCTGGTGGCTCTTAGCACGCTTTCTCCTGTTACACAATGCAACCCCCGTTCCATCATCCACCTGATCAGGTCCTTCAAATATTTTATCCGCTGCCTTCTCCTGTCTCTTTTTCCCTCTATCTGGCCTGTTAGTATCAGGTTCTCCAAGCCCTCATTCCTCATTGCATGTCCCAGGAAATTCTGCTGTGTTTTCTTGATGCTCAGTATTAATTTCTTTTTCCTTTCCATCCTTTCCAAAACCTCATTATTGCTCACATGCGCGATCCATGATATTTCCAGCATCCTTCTGTAGAACCACATTTCAGTTGATTTTTCTTTCATCTTCGAAGATATTGTCCAACATTCACTGCTATATTGAAGAACAGACATCACATAGCAATCCAGTACTCTCTTCTTATTTTCTAGCAAAATTGTTCTGTTTTTTAATCCTTTACTCAACTTCTGGAATGCTTCTTTCGCCATGCCAATTCGACTTCGGATCTCGGTGTCGCACTTTCCCTCTTCTGTTAGAACACTTCACGGGTATATAAATTTTTTTACCTGTTTCATTTTAGTATACCCGACCTGTATTTGACATTTTGGGCTGCCCTTTTTGCTGATGACCTTGTATTCGGTTTTCTTGCAGTATATTTGTAGTCCTTTCTTGTCACTCTCTTCAGCTACCTTCTGAAGGAGGTCTTGTAGTTTCCCTTCTGTGTCTTCTATCAACAATGTATCATCTGCGTACCTTATGTTGTGTAAATTGTGGCCTCCGATGATGAATTCTTGTATAACCTTTGGGGTTCTCAGAACAGTCTCGCTGTACAAGTTGAATAGATGCTTGTTTGTTTTTTTTAATGATATCACCTCGAGCAAGGTGGTAAGGCCACTGGTGTGCAGGGGGCTACATAAGAGTGAATAGACTGGAAAAGCCGGAAACCACATCCTAAACAGGGAACAAGGGATGAGCCTCTACACCTGTTCAATAGACGTGAGTGGAGTGTGAACCGGGCGATAGTTCAGTCTATCTACTCCAATTGAAAAAAAAATAAACAAAAAAAGAAAGTGAAAAGATTGGAAAAGAGAAAGCCGGAAACCACATCCTCAACAGGGAACAAGGGATGATCCTCTTCACCTGTTCAATAGACGTGGGTGGAGTGTTATGTGATAAACAGTCGGGGAGATATCAGTTGAATATGGAGGATGATGCCAAATTTCATGATCAAAGCTTTTAGAAGATTTATTGAGAAGCGTTCGGTCGTGAGTTCTCGTACAGCAAAACCAAGTCATTTCTGTTCACAAGTCTAGGATGTTTATTTTTCAATTATTCGTGCATACTGTTTTTCTATGGAGGCAACAGTGAATAATGAATAACCACATTAACAAAACACCATAGAGTAACCATTAAGATATTAGTGTGCAGTGGAGCTTTTGTTTTTATTTTTGTAATTTACTTGCATCTAATCACTGGCCTACACTTTTACTGTTATCAAAGAGTATCAGGTTTTCATTATGTGCATTGATTTGATGCAAAAACCGCTTTTTCCCCCAGTTTATACAGTAAGAATACCCGATATTGTTACACTGTAATAATTTCCAATGGGTTTATGAGGAACAATGTATTGATAGAAAAATTATTTTGAGAAAAACGGTCAGGAATAAGTCAAGCTTTTTTATATACTCGTTAGACGAGGGGATCAACAAATGTTTATTCGGTTTTTGCGTATCAATATATTGAAACAAAAATTATTTGAGAAAAACAGTCAGGCATAAGTCAAGTTTTTATACACTCGTTAGACGAGGGGATCAACAAATGTTTATTCGGTTTTTGAGTATCAATATATTGAAACAAAAATTATTTGAGAAAAACAGTCAGGCATAAGTCAAGCTTTTTTATACACTCGTTAGACGAGGGGGATAACAAATGTTTATTGGGTTTTTTTTATATCAATATATTGAAACAAAAAATTATTTGAGAAAAAACAGTCAGGCATAAGTCAAGCTTTTTTATACACTCGTTAGACGAGGGGATCAACAAATGTTTATTATTTTTGGAGTATCAATATATTGAAAAAATTATTTGAGAAAAACGGTCAGGAATAAGTCAAGCTTTTTATACACTCGTTAGACGAGGGATCAACAAATGTTTATTCGGTTTTTGAGTATCAATATATTGAAAAACAAAAAAAATTATTTGAGAAAAACAGTCAGGCATAAGTCAAGCTTTTTTATACACTCGTTAGACGAGGGGATCAACAAATGTTTATTCGGTTTTTGAGTATCAATATATTGAAACAAAATTATTTGAGAAAACGGTCAGGCATAAGTCAAGCTTTTTTATACACTCGTTAGACGAGGGGATCAACAATGTTTATTGGGTTTTTGAGTATCAATATATTGAAACAAAAATTATTTGAGAAAAACGGTCAGGCATAAGTCAAGCTTTTTTATACACTCGTTAGACGAGGGGATCAAATAAATGCTTATTGGGTTTGAGTATCAATATATTGAAAACTCAAAATTATTTGAGAAAAACGTGGTCAGGCATAAGTCAAGCTTTTATACACTCGTTAGACGAGGGGATCAACAAATGTTTATTCGGTTTTTGAGTATCAATATATTGAAACAAAAATTATTTGAGAAAACAGTCAGGCATAAGTCAAGCTTTTTTATACACTCGTTAGACGAGGGGATCAACAAATGTTTATTGGGTTTTTGAGTATCAATATATTGAAAACAAAAATTATTTGAGAAAACGGTCAGGCATAAGTCAAGCTTTTTTATACACTCGTTAGACGAGGGATCAACAAATGTTTATTCGGTTTTTGAGTATCAATATATTGAAACAAAAATTATTTGAGAAAAACAGTCAGGCATAAGTCAGCTTTTTTATACACTCGTTAGACGAGGGGATCAACAAATGTTTATTGGGTTTTTGCGTAACAATATATTGAAATAAAAATTATTTGAGAAAACGGTCAGAATAAGTCAAGCTTTTATATACCCGTTAGACGAGGGGATCAACAAATGTTTATTCGGTTTTTGAGTATCAATATATTGAAACAAAAATTATTTGAGAAAAACAGTCAGGCATAAGTCGTTTTTTTATACACTCGTTAGACGAGGGGATCAACAAATGTTTATTGGGTTTTTGGGTGTAACAATATTGAAACAAAAATTATTTGAGAAAAACGGTCAGGAATAAGTCAAGCTTTTTTATATACTCGTTAGACGAGGGGATCAACAAATGTTTATTTGGTTTACATCAATATATTGAAACAAAATTATTTGAGAAAAACAGTCAGGCATAAGTCAAGCTTTTTTATACACTCTCGTTAGACGAGGATCAACAAATGTTTATTGGGTTTTTATGTAACAATATATTGAAACAAAAATTATTTGAGAAAAACGGTCAGGAATAAGCCGGCTTTTTTATATACTCGTTAGACGAGGGGATCAACAAATGTTTATTCGGTTTTTGAGTATCAATGTATTGAAACAAAAAATTATTTGAGAAAAACAGTCAGGCATAAGTCAAGCTTTTTTATACACTCGTTAGACGAGGGGATCAACAAATGTTTATTGGGTTTTAAGTGCAACAATATATTGAAACAAAAAATTATTTGAGAAAACAGTCAGGCATAAGTCAAGCTTTTTTATACACTCGTTAGACGAGGGGATCAACAAATGTTTATTGGGTTTTTGCGTAACAATATATTGAAACAAAAATTATTTGAGAAAAACGGTCAAAAAATAAGCTGTTTTTTTATACACTCGTTAGATGAGGGATCAACAAATGTTTATTCGGTTTTTGAGTATCAATATATTGAAACAAAAATTATTTGAGAAAAACAGTCAGGCATAAGTCAAGCTTTTTACACTCGTTAGACGAGGGGATCAACAAATGTTTATTGGGTTTTTGAGTATCAATATATTGAAACAAAAATTATTTGAGAAAAACGGTCAGGCATAAGTCAAGCTTTTTTATACACTCGTTAGACGAGGGGATCAAATGTTTATTGGGTTTTTGCGTAACAATATATTGGAAACAAAAATTATTTGAGAAAAACGGTCAGGAATAAGTCAAGCTTTTTTATATACTCGTTAGACGAGGATCAACAAATGTTTATTGGGTTTTTGAGTATCAATATATTGAAACAAAATTATTTGAGAAAAACGGTCAGGCATAAGTCAAGCTTTTTTATACACTCGTTGATGAGGGGATCAACAAATGTTTATTCGGTTTTTGAGTATCAATATATTGAAACAAAAATTATTTGAGAAAAACGGTCAGGCATAAGTCAAGCTTTTTTATACACTCGTTAGACGAGGGGATCAACAAATGTTTATTGGGTTTTTGAGTATCAATATATTGAAACAAAAATTATTTGAGAAAACGGTCAGGCATAAGTCAAGCTTTTTTATACACTCGTTAGACGAGGGGATCAACAAATGTTTATTGGATTTTTGAGTATCAATATATTGAAACAAAATTATTTGAGAAAAACGGTCAGGAATGAGTCAAGTTTTTTTATACACTCGTTAGACGAGGGGATCAACAAATGTTTATTCGGTTTTTGAGTATCAATATATTGAAACAAAAATTATTTGAGAAAAAACAGTCAGGCATAAGTCAAGCTTTTTTATACACTCGTTAGACGAGGGGATCAACAAATGTTTATTGGGTTTTTGCGTAACAATATATTGAAACAAAAATTATTTGAGAAAAAACGTTCAGGAATAAGTCAAGTTTTTTTATACACTCGTTAGACGAGGGGATCAACAAATGTTTATTCGGTTTTTGAGTATCAATATATTGAAACAAAAATTATTTGAGAAAAACAGTCAGGCATAAGTCAAGCTTTTTTATACACCTCCGTTAGACGAGGATCAACAAATGTTTATTGGATTTTTGCGTAACAATATATTGAAACAAAAATTATTTGAGAAAAACAGTCAGGCATAAGTCAAGCTTTTTTATACACTCGTTAGACGAGGGGATCAACAAATGTTTATTGGGTTTTTGCGTAACAATATATTGAAACAAAAATTATTTGAGAAAAACGGTCAGGAATAAGTCAAGCTTTTTTATATACTCGTTAGACGAGGGGATCAACAAATGTTTATTGGGTTTTTGCGTAACAATATATTGAAACAAAAATTATTTGAGAAAAACGGTCAGGAATAAGTCAAGCTTTTTTATATACTCGTTAGACGAGGGGATCAACAAATGTTTATTGGGTTTTTGAGTATCAATATATTGAAACAAAAATTATTTGAGAAAAACGGTCAGGCATAAGTCAAGCTTTTTTATACACTCGTTAGACGAGGGGATCAACAAATGTTTATTCGGTTTTTGAGTATCAATATATTGAAACAAAAATTATTTGAGAAAAACAGTCAGGCATAAGTCAAGCTTTTTTATACACTCGTTAGACGAGGGGATCAACAAATGTTTATTGGGTTTTTGAGTATCAATATATTGAAACAAAAATTATTTGAGAAAAACGGTCAGGCATAAGTCAAGCTTTTTTATACACTCGTTAGACGAGGGGATCAACAAATGTTTATTGGGTTTTTGCGTAACAATATATTGAAACAAAAATTATTTGAGAAAAACGGTCAGGAATAAGTCAAGCTTTTTTATATACTCGTTAGACGAGGGGATCAACAAATGTTTATTGGGTTTTTGCGTAACAATATATTGAAACAAAAATTATTTGAGAAAAACGGTCAGGAATAAGTCAAGCTTTTTTATATACTCGTTAGACGAGGGGATCAACAAATGTTTATTGGGTTTTTGCGTAACAATATATTGAAACAAAAATTATTTGAGAAAAACGGTCAGGAATAAGTCAAGCTTTTTTATATACTCGTTCGACGAGGGGATCAACAAATGTTTATTGGGTTTTTGCGTAACAATATATTGAAACAAAAATTATTTGAGAAAAACGGTCTGGAATAAGTCAAGCTTTTTTATACACTCGTTAGACGAGGATCAACAAATGTTTATTGTGCTTTTTTAAAAGTAACAATATATTGAAACAAAAATTATTTGAGAAAAACGGTCAGGAATAAGTCAAGCTTTATACACTCGTTAGACGAGGGGATCAACAAATGTTTATTGGGTTTTTGCGTAACAATATATTGAAACAAAAATTATTTGGAGAAAAACGGTCAGAACAAGTCAAGCTTTTTTATATACTCGTTAGACGAGGATCAACAAATGTTTATTGGGTTTTTGTAACAATATATTGAAACAAAAATTATTTGAGAAAACGGTCAGGAATAAGTCAAGCTTTTTTATATACTCGTTAGACGAGGATCAACAAATGTTTATTGGGTTTTTGCGTAACAATATATTGAAACAAAAATTATTTCAGAGAAAACGGTCAGAATAAGTCAAGCTTTTTTATATACTCGTTCGGACGAGGGGATCAACAAATGTTTATTGGGTTTTTGCGTAACAATATATTGAAACAAAAAATTATTTGAGAAAAACGGTCAGTACAAGTCGTTTTTTTTTATACACTCGTTAGACGAGGGGATCAACAAATGTTTATTGGGTTTTTGCGTAACAATATATTGAAACAAAAATTATTTGAGAAAACGGTCAGAATAAGTCAAGCTTTTTTATATACTCGTTAGACGAGGGGATCAACAAATGTTTATTGGGTTTTTGCGTAACAATATATTGAAACAAAAAATTATTTGAGAAAAACGGCTGTGAATAAGTCAAGCTTTTTTATATACTCGTTAGACGAGGGGATCAACAAATGTTTATTGGGTTTTTGCGTAACAATATATTAATAAAAAAACAAAAATGATGAGAAATGGTCAGGAATAAGTCAAGTTTTTTTATATACTCGTTAGACGAGGGATCAACAAATGTTTATTGGGTTTTTGCGTAACAATATATTGGAAACAAAAATTATTTGAGAAAAACGGTCAGGAATAAGTCAAGCTTTTTAATATATACCTTTAGACGAGGATCAACAAATGTTTATTGGGTTTTTTGGAGTATCAATATATTGAAACAAAAATTATTTGAGAAAAAACGTCAGGCATAAGTCAAGCTTTTTATACACGTTAGACGAGGGGATCAACAAATGTTTATTCGGTTTTTGGAGTATTTAAAATAATATATTGAAACAAAAATTATTTGAGAAAAACAGTCAGGCATAAGTCAAGCTTTTATACACTCGTTAGACGAGGGGATCAACAAATGTTTATTGGGTTTTTGGAGTATCAATATATTGAAACAAAATTATTTCCGAGAAAAACGGCTGCATAAGTCAAGCTTTTTTATACACCTTCGTTAGACGAGGGGATCAACAAATGTTTATTGGGTTTTTGCGTAACAATATATTGAAACAAAAATTATTTGAGAAAAACGGTCAGGAATAAGTCAAGCTTTTTTATATACTCGTTAGACGAGGGGATCAACAAATGTTTATTGGGTTTTTTGCGTAACAATATATTGAAACAAAAATTATTTGAGAAAAACGGTCAGGAATAAGTCAAGCTTTTATATACTCGTTAGACGAGGGGATCAACAATAAATGTTTATTGGGTTTTTGCGTAACAATATATATTGAAACAAAAATTATTTGAGAAAAACGGTCAGGAATAAGTCAAGCTTTTTTATATACTCGTTCGACGAGGGGATCAACAAATGTTTATTGGGTTTTTGCGTAACAATATATTGAAACAAAAATTATTTGAGAAAACGGTCTGGAATAAGTCAAGCTTTTTTATACACTCGTTAGACGAGGGGATCAACAAATGTTTATTGGGTTTTTGCGTAACAATATATTGAAACAAAAATTATTTGAGAAAAACGGTCAGGAATAAGACAAGCTTTTTTATACACTCGTTAGACGAGGGGATCAACAAATGTTTATTGGGTTTTTGCGTAACAATATATTGAAACAAAAATTATTTGAGAAAAACGGTCAGGAATAAGTCAAGCTTTTTTATATACTCGTTAGACGAGGGGATCAACAAATGTTTATTGGGTTTTTGCGTAACAATATATTGAAACAAAAATTATTTGAGAAAAACGGTCAGGAATAAGTCAAGCTTTTTTATATACTCGTTAGACGAGGGGATCAACAAATGTTTATTGGGTTTTTGCGTAACAATATATTGAAACAAAAATTATTTGAGAAAAACGGTCAGGAATAAGTCAAGCTTTTTTATATACTCGTTCGACGAGGGGATCAACAAATGTTTATTGGGTTTTTGCGTAACAATATATTGAAACAAAAATTATTTGAGAAAAACGGTCAGGCATAAGTCAAGCTTTTTTATACACTCGTTAGACGAGGGGATCAACAAATGTTTATTGGGTTTTTGCGTAACAATATATTGAAACAAAAATTATTTGAGAAAAACGGTCAGGAATAAGTCAAGCTTTTTTATATACTCGTTAGACGAGGGGATCAACAAATGTTTATTGGGTTTTTGCGTAACAATATATTGAAACAAAAATTATTTGAGAAAAACGGTCAGGAATAAGTCAAGCTTTTTTATATACTCGTTAGACGAGGGGATCAACAAATGTTTATTGGGTTTTTGCGTAACAATATATTGAAACAAAAATTATTTGAGAAAAACGGTCAGGAATAAGTCAAGCTTTTTTATATACTCGTTAGACGAGGGGATCAACAAATGTTTATTGGGTTTTTGCGTAACAATATATTGAAACAAAAATTATTTGAGAAAAACGGTCAGGAATAAGTCAAGCTTTTTTATATACTCGTTCGACGAGGGGATCAACAAATGTTTATTGGGTTTTTGCGTAACAATATATTGAAACAAAAATTATTTGAGAAAAACGGTCAGGAATAAGTCAAGCTTTTTTATACACTCGTTAGACGAGGGGATCAACAAATGTTTATTGGGTTTTTGCGTAACAATATATTGAAACAAAAATTATTTGAGAAAAACGGTCAGGAATAAGTCAAGCTTTTTTATACACTCGTTAGACGAGGGGATCAACAAATGTTTATTGGGTTTTTGCGTAACAATATATTGAAACAAAAATTATTTGAGAAAAACGGTCAGGAATAAGTCAAGCTTTTTTATATACTCGTTAGACGAGGGGATCAACAAATGTTTATTGGGTTTTTGCGTAACAATATATTGAAACAAAAATTATTTGAGAAAAACGGTCAGGAATAAGTCAAGCTTTTTTATATACTCGTTAGACGAGGGGATCAACAAATGTTTATTGGGTTTTTGCGTAACAATATATTGAAACAAAAATTATTTGAGAAAAACGGTCAGGAATAAGTCAAGCTTTTTTATATACTCGTTAGACGAGGGGATCAACAAATGTTTATTGGGTTTTTGAGTATCAATATATTGAAACAAAAATTATTTGAGAAAAACGGTCAGGCATAAGTCAAGCTTTTTTATACACTCGTTAGACGAGGGGATCAACAAATGTTTATTCGGTTTTTGAGTATCAATATATTGAAACAAAAATTATTTGAGAAAAACAGTCAGGCATAAGTCAAGCCTTTTAATACACTCGTTAGACGAGGGGATCAACAAATGTTTATTGGGTTTTTGAGTATCAATATATTGAAACAAAAATTATTTGAGAAAAACGGTCAGGCATAAGTCAAGCTTTTTTATACACTCGTTAGACGAGGGGATCAACAAATGTTTATTGGGTTTTTGCGTAACAATATATTGAAACAAAAATTATTTGAGAAAAACGGTCAGGAATAAGTCAAGCTTTTTTATATACTCGTTAGACGAGGGGATCAACAAATGTTTATTGGGTTTTTGCGTAACAATATATTGAAACAAAAATTATTTGAGAAAAACGGTCAGGAATAAGTCAAGCTTTTTTATATACTCGTTAGACGAGGGGATCAACAAATGTTTATTGGGTTTTTGAGTATCAATATATTGAAACAAAAATTATTTGAGAAAAACGGTCAGGCATAAGTCAAGCTTTTTTATACACTCGTTAGACGAGGGGATCAACAAATGTTTATTCGGTTTTTGAGTATCAATATATTGAAACAAAAATTATTTGAGAAAAACGGTCAGGCATAAGTCAAGCTTTTTTATACACTCGTTAGACGAGGGGATCAACAAATGTTTATTCGGTTTTTGAGTATCAATATATTGAAACAAAAATTATTTGAGAAAAACGGTCAGGCATAAGTCAAGCTTTTTTATACACTCGTTAGACGAGGGGATCAACAAATGTTTATTGGGTTTTTGCGTAACAATATATTGAAACAAAAATTATTTGAGAAAAACGGTCAGGCATAAGTCAAGCTTTTTTATACACTCGTTAGACGAGGGGATCAACAAATGTTTATTGGGTTTTTGCGTAACAATATATTGAAACAAAAATTATTTGAGAAAAACGGTCAGGCATAAGTCAAGCTTTTTTATACACTCGTTAGACGAGGGGATCAACAAATGTTTATTCGGTTTTTGAGTATCAATATATTGAAACAAAAATTATTTGAGAAAAACAGTCAGGCATAAGTCAAGCTTTTTTATACACTCGTTAGACGAGGGGATCAACAAATGTTTATTGGGTTTTTGAGTATCAATATATTGAAACAAAAATTATTTGAGAAAAACGGTCAGGCATAAGTCAAGCTTTTTTATACACTCGTTAGACGAGGGGATCAACAAATGTTTATTGGGTTTTTGCGTAACAATATATTGAAACAAAAATTATTTGAGAAAAACGGTCAGGCATAAGTCAAGCTTTTTTATACACTCGTTAGACGAGGGGATCAACAAATGTTTATTCGGTTTTTGAGTATCAATATATTGAAACGAAAATTATTTGAGAAAAACGGTCAGGCATAAGTCAAACTTTTTTTATACACTGGTTAGACGAGGGGATCAACAAATGTTTATTGGGTTTTTGCGTAACAATATATTGAAACAAAAATTATTTGAGAAAAACGGTCAGGCATAAGTCAAGCTTTTTTATACACTCGTTAGACGAGGGGATCAACAAATGTTTATTCGGTTTTTGAGTATCAATATATTGAAACAAAAATTATTTGAGAAAAACGGTCAGGCATAAGTCAAGCTTTTTTATACACTCGTTAGACGAGGGGATCAACAAATGTTTATTGGGTTTTTGAGTATCAATATATTGAAACAAAAATTATTTGAGAAAAACGGTCAGGCATAAGTCAAGCTTTTTTATACACTCGTTAGACGAGGGGATCAACAAATGTTTATTGGGTTTTTGAGTATCAATATATTGAAACAAAAATTATTTGAGAAAAACGGTCAGGCATAAGTCAAGCTTTTTTATATACTCGTTAGACGAGGGGATCAACAAATGTTTATTGGGTTTTTGAGTAACAATATATTGAAACAAAAATTATTTGAGAAAAACGGTCAGGCATAAGTCAAGCTTTTTTATACACTCGTTAGACGAGGGGATCAACAAATGTTTATTGGGTTTTTGAGTATCAATATATTGAAACAAAAATTATTTGAGAAAAACGGTCAGGCATAAGTCAAGCTTTTTTATACACTCGTTAGACGAGGGGATCAACAAATGTTTATTGGGTTTTTGAGTATCAATATATTGAAACAAAAATTATTTGAGAAAAACGGTCAGGCATAAGTCAAGCTTTTTTATATACTCGTTAGACGAGGGGATCAACAAATGTTTATTGGGTTTTTGAGTATCAATATATTGAAACAAAAATTATTTGAGAAAAACGGTCAGGCATAAGTCAAGCTTTTTTATACACTCGTTAGACGAGGGGATCAACAAATGTTTATTGGGTTTTTGCGTAACAATATATTGAAACAAAAATTATTTGAGAAAAACGGTCAGGCATAAGTCAAGCTTTTTTATATACTCGTTAGACGAGGGGATCAACAAATGTTTATTGGGTTTTTGCGTAACAATATATTGAAACAAAAATTATTTGAGAAAAACGGTCAGGCATAAGTCAAGCTTTTTTATATACTCGTTAGACGAGGGGATCAACAAATGTTTATTGGGTTTTTGCGTAACAATATATTGAAACAAAAATTATTTGAGAAAAACGGTCAGGCATAAGTCAAGCTTTTTTATATACTCGTTAGACGAGGGGATCAACAAATGTTTATTCGGTTTTTGAGTATCAATATATTGAAACAAAAATTATTTGAGAAAAACAGTCAGGCATAAGTCAAGCTTTTTTATACACTCGTTAGACGAGGGGATCAACAAATGTTTATTGGGTTTTTGAGTATCAATATATTGAAATAAAAATTATTTGAGAAAAACGGTCAGGCATAAGTCAAGCTTTTTTATACACTCGTTAGACGAGGGGATCAACAAATGTTTATTGGGTTTTTGCGTAACAATATATTGAAACAAAAATTATTTGAGAAAAACGGTCAGGCATAAGTCAAGCTTTTTTATATACTCGTTAGACGAGGGGATCAACAAATGTTTATTGGGTTTTTGCGTAACAATATATTGAAACAAAAATTATTTGAGAAAAACGGTCAGGCATAAGTCAAGCTTTTTTATACACTCGTTAGACGAGGGGATCAACAAATGTTTATTCGGTTTTTGAGTATCAATATATTGAAACAAAAATTATTTGAGAAAAACAGTCAGGCATAAGTCAAGCTTTTTTTATACACTCGTTAGACGAGGGGATCAACAAATGTTTATTGGGTTTTTGAGTATCAATATATTGAAACAAAAATTATTTGAGAAAAACGGTCAGGCATAAGTCAAGCTTTTTTATACACTCGTTAGACGAGGGGATCAACAAATGTTTATTGGGTTTTTGAGTATCAATATATTGAAACAAAGATTATTTGAGAAAAACGGTCAGGCATAAGTCAAGCTTTTTTATATACTCGTTAGACGAGGGGATCAACAAATGTTTATTGGGTTTTTGAGTAACAATATATTGAAACAAAAATTATTTGAGAAAAACGGTCAGGCATAAGTCAAGCTTTTTTATACACTCGTTAGACGAGCGGATCAACAAATGTTTATTGGGTTTTTGAGTATCAATATATTGAAACAAAAATTATTTGAGAAAAACGGTCAGGCATAAGTCAAGCTTTTTTATACACTCGTTAGACGAGGGGATCAACAAATGTTTATTGGGTTTTTGAGTATCAATATATTGAAACAAAAATTATTTGAGAAAAACGGTCAGGCATAAGTCAAGCTTTTTTATATACTCGTTAGACGAGGGGATCAACAAATGTTTATTGGGTTTTTGAGTATCAATATATTGAAACAAAAATTATTTGAGAAAAACGGTCAGGCATAAGTCAAGCTTTTTTATACACTCGTTAGACGAGGGGATCAACAAATGTTTATTGGGTTTTTGCGTAACAATATATTGAAACAAAAATTATTTGAGAAAAACGGTCAGGCATAAGTCAAGCTTTTTTATATACTCGTTAGACGAGGGGATCAACAAATGTTTATTGGGTTTTTGCGTAACAATATATTGAAACAAAAATTATTTGAGAAAAACGGTCAGGCATAAGTCAAGCTTTTTTATATACTCGTTAGACGAGGGGATCAACAAATGTTTATTGGGTTTTTGCGTAACAATATATTGAAACAAAAATTATTTGAGAAAAACGGTCAGGCATAAGTCAAGCTTTTTTATATACTCGTTAGACGAGGGGATCAACAAATGTTTATTCGGTTTTTGAGTATCAATATATTGAAACAAAAATTATTTGAGAAAAACAGTCAGGCATAAGTCAAGCTTTTTTATACACTCGTTAGACGAGGGGATCAACAAATGTTTATTGGGTTTTTGAGTATCAATATATTGAAATAAAAATTATTTGAGAAAAACGGTCAGGCATAAGTCAAGCTTTTTTATACACTCGTTAGACGAGGGGATCAACAAATGTTTATTGGGTTTTTGCGTAACAATATATTGAAACAAAAATTATTTGAGAAAAACGGTCAGGCATAAGTCAAGCTTTTTTATATACTCGTTAGACGAGGGGATCAACAAATGTTTATTGGGTTTTTGCGTAACAATATATTGAAACAAAAATTATTTGAGAAAAACGGTCAGGCATAAGCCAAGCTTTTTTATATACTCGTTAGACGAGGGGATCAACAAATGTTTGTTGGCTTTTTGAGTAACAATATTTTGAAACAAAAATTATTTGAGAAAAACGGTCAGGCATAAGTCAAGCTTTTTTATATACTCGTTAGACGAGGAGATCAACAAATCTTTATTGGGTTTTTGAGTAACAATATATTGAAACAAAAATTATTTGAGAAAAACGGTCAGGAATAAGTCAAGCTTTTTTATATACTCGTTAGACGAGGGGATCAACAAATGTTTATTGGGTTTTTGCGTAACAATATATTGAAACAAAAATTATTTGAGAAAAACGGTCAGGAATAAGTCAAGCTTTTTTATATACTCGTTAGACAGGGGATCAACAAATGTTTATTGGGTTTTTGAGTATCAATATATTGAAACAAAAAAAAAATTATTTGAGAAAAACGGTCAGGCATAAGTCAAGCTTTTTTATACACTCGTTAGACGAGGGGATCAACAAATGTTTATTCGGTTTTTGAGTATCAATATATTGAAACAAAAATTATTTGAGAAAAACGGTCAGGCATAAGTCAAGCTTTTTTATACACTCGTTAGACGAGGGATCAACAAATGTTTATTCAGTTTTTGAGTATCAATATATTGAAACAAAATTATTTGAGAAAAACGGTCAGGCATAAGTCAAGCTTTTTTTATACACTCGTTAGACGAGGGGATCAACAAATGTTTATTGGGTTTTGCGTAACAATATATTGAAACAAAAATTATTTGAGAAAAACGGTCAGGCATAAATTAAACTTTTTTTATACACTCGTTAGACGGGGGATCAACAAATGTTTATTGGGTTTTTGCGTAACAATATATTGAAACAAAAATTATTTGAGAAAAACGGTCGAGGCATAAGTCAAGCTTTTTTATACACTCGTTAGACGAGGGGATCAACAAATGTTTATTCAGTTTTTTGAGTATCAATATATTGAAACAAAAAATTATTTGAGAAAAACAGTCAGGCATAAGTCAAGCTTTTTTATACACTCGTTAGACGAGGGGATCAACAAATGTTTATTAGGTTTTTGAGTATCAATATATTGAAACAAATTTATTTGAGAAAAACGGTCAGGCATAAGTCAAGCTTTTATACACTCGTTAGACGGGATCAACAAATGTTTATTGGGTTTTTGCGTAACAATATATTGAAACAAAAATTATTTGAGAAAAACGGTCAGGCATAAGTCAAGCTTTTTATACACTCGTTAGACAGGGGATCAACAAATGTTTATTGGGTTTTTGCGTAACAATATATTGAAACGAAAATTATTTGAGAAAAACGGTCAGGCATAAGTCAAGCTTTTTTATACACTCGTTAGACGGGGGATCAACAAATGTTTATTGGGTTTTTGCGTAACAATATATTGAGCAAAAATTATTTGAGAAAAACGGTCAGGCATAAGTCAAGCTTTTTTATACACTCGTTAGACGAGGGGATCAACAAATGTTTATTCCGGTTTTTGAGTATCAATATATTGGAAACAAAAATTATTTGAGAAAAACGGTCAGGCATAAGTCAAGCTTTTTATACACTCGTTAGACGAGGGGATCAACAAATGTTTATTGGGTTTTTGGTATCAATATATTGAAACAAAAATTATTTGAGAAAAACGGTCAGGCATAAGTCGAAACTTTTTTATACACTCGTTGAACTTGAGGGGATCAACAAATGTTTATTGGGTTTTGAGTATCAATATATTGAAACAAAAATTATTTGAGAAAAACGGTCAGGCATAAGTCAAGCTTTTTTTATATACTCGTTAGACGAGGGGATCAACAAATGTTTGTGGGTTTTTGCGTAACAATATATTGAAACAAAAATTATTTGAGAAAAACGGTCAGGCATAAGTCAAACTTTTTATATACTCGTTAGACAGGGGATCAACAAATGTTTATTGGGTTTTTGCGTAACAATATATTGAAACAAAAATTATTTGAGAAAAACGGTCAGGCATAAGTCAAGCTTTTTTATATACTCGTTAGACAGGGGATCAACAAATGTTTATTGGGTTTTTGCGTAACAATATATTGAAACAAAAGATTATTTGAGAAAAACGGTCAGGCATAAGTCAAGCTTTTTATACACTCGTTAGACGAGGGGATCAACAAATGTTTATTCGGTTTGAGTATCAATATATTGAAACAAAAATTATTTGAGAAAAACAGTCAGGCATAAGTCAAACTTTTATACACTCGTTAGACGGGGGATCAACAAATGTTTATTCGGTTTGAGTATCAATATATTGGCTCAAAAATTATTTGAGAAAAACGGTCAGGCATAAGTCAAGCTTTTTTATACACTCGTTAGACGAGGGGGATCAACAAATGTTTATTCGGTTTTTGAGTATCAATATATTGAAACAAAAATTATTTGAGAAAAACGGTCAGGCATAAGTCAAGCTTTTATATACTCGTTAGACGAGGGGATCAACAAATGTTTATTGGGTTTTTGAGTAACAATATATTGAAACAAAAATTATTTGAGAAAAACGGTCAGGCATAAGTCAAGCTTTTTTATACACTCGTTAGACGAGCGGATCAACAAATGTTTATTGGGTTTTTGAGTATCAATATATTGAAACAAAAATTATTTGAGAAAAACGGTCAGGCATAAGTCAAGCTTTTTTATACACTCGTTAGACGAGGGGATCAACAAATGTTTATTGGGTTTTTGAGTATCAATATATTGAAACAAAAATTATTTGAGAAAAACGGTCAGGCATAAGTCAAGCTTTTTTATATACTCGTTAGACGAGGGGATCAACAAATGTTTATTGGGTTTTTGAGTATCAATATATTGAAACAAAAATTATTTGAGAAAAACGGTCAGGCATAAGTCAAGCTTTTTTATACACTCGTTAGACGAGGGGATCAACAAATGTTTATTGGGTTTTTGCGTAACAATATATTGAAACAAAAATTATTTGAGAAAAACGGTCAGTCATAAGTCAAGCTTTTTTATATACTCGTTAGACGAGGGGATCAACAAATGTTTATTGGGTTTTTGCGTAACAATATATTGAAACAAAAATTATTTGAGAAAAACGGTCAGGCATAAGTCAAGCTTTTTTATATACTCGTTAGACGAGGGGATCAACAAATGTTTATTGGGTTTTTGCGTAACAATATATTGAAACAAAAATTATTTGAGAAAAACGGTCAGGCATAAGTCAAGCTTTTTTATATACTCGTTAGACGAGGGGATCAACAAATGTTTATTCGGTTTTTGAGTATCAATATATTGAAACAAAAATTATTTGAGAAAAACAGTCAGGCATAAGTCAAGCTTTTTTATACACTCGTTAGACGAGGGGATCAACAAATGTTTATTGGGTTTTTGAGTATCAATATATTGAAATAAAAATTATTTGAGAAAAACGGTCAGGCATAAGTCAAGCTTTTTTATACACTCGTTAGACGAGGGGATCAACAAATGTTTATTGGGTTTTTGCGTAACAATATATTGAAACAAAAATTATTTGAGAAAAACGGTCAGGCATAAGTCAAGCTTTTTTATATACTCGTTAGACGAGGGGATCAACAAATGTTTATTGGGTTTTTGCGTAACAATATATTGAAACAAAAATTATTTGAGAAAAACGGTCAGGCATAAGCCAAGCTTTTTTATATACTCGTTAGACGAGGGGATCAACAAATGTTTGTTGGCTTTTTGAGTAACAATATTTTGAAACAAAAATTATTTGAGAAAAACGGTCAGGCATAAGTCAAGCTTTTTTATATACTCGTTAGACGAGGAGATCAACAAATCTTTATTGGGTTTTTGAGTAACAATATATTGAAACAAAAATTATTTGAGAAAAACGGTCAGGAATAAGTCAAGCTTTTTTATATACTCGCGAGACAAGGGGATCAACAAATTTTTAATGGGTTCATGAGTAACAATGTATTGAAAGATAAATTATTTAGAGAAAAATGGTAAGGAATAAGTCAAGCTTTTTTATATACTCCTTAGACGACCAGATCAACAAATGTTTATTAGGTTTATTAGTAACAATGTACTGAAAGAAAAATTATTTGGAGAAAGACGGTCAGGAATAAGTCAGTATTGTTTTATATATTAAAGAGTTTAATTCGTTAGACGATCGGATTAAAACATTTCCATTGGACATATGAGTAACAATATATTGAAAAAAATCATCTGGAAAGAAAAACTCAAGAATAAGTGAAGATTTTTGATATACCAAATATGTTATTTCGTTAGAAGATCAACAGCAAACCAAAAAGTTGTGTCATTTCATGAGTGACAAATTAATATCATATTCAATAAAAGAAACAATATTTACGATCCATAAAAAAATTCCTGTGCCGGGATTCAAAGTATAATTGCACCCATAGAGGTTAAGGCTCTGATTTTGATGCCATTTATCATGAAGGAGTGGGCGATAATAAAATAATGACTTAGGACAGATATTATTATCAGTCAGTTGAAAGCAACTATATTATTCTGTGAAAAAGCAAGCCTGACCGATCAAACGAAAAGGTGTGTCATTTTCGTTTGACATTGCCACCCCACAGATTATAAAACTTATTCGTTAATGATGCTTGTAAAATCCGTTATTAAATATACAAAATCCGATATTAATTATATCTACTTAAAATCCGATGAGCTTAGTTTCCTGATACCCCACTGCATGAATTTATTCGAGCTAATAGACTAGCGTCTAGGTCCCACCCTATTACAGCGAAACCAATCAATTTCTACTCTAACAGCTTCTTTGTTCGCACTTTCCGTCTGTGGAATTCCCTTCCGTATTTTTGCTTCCTCGATTGCTACAATATCTAAGAATTTAAACGCAAAGTCAACTGACACCTTTTATCTCTCTGACACTCATCCTTTTCCTGACAACCCTTTTAGCATGGTCTTTTTCATTTCCACTCTACTCTTACGCAACTCTCTTTACACCAACATTGTGGTCCTGGGCATGACAGTAAACTGCATCCGGCAGCAAGACCTCTGATTGGAAGGTTGTGAAGAGCATGGAACCACCTCTTAATTGCTGTTGTTCCCAGGTCCACTCTGACCCGGAGTGGTAGCACCTGTTAGGGTCCCAGCTATGGGCAAATAGTTAATCCTCAAACTGGGACCAAAGCACTATGAAAGTATAAAAATAGACTTTTATAGAAATATATACATTTTTGAAGAAAAAATGATTACCATAACACATTTTTAACGGAAAAATTATTCTTAGCAAAACATTCTTTAATACAAAACTAGAAGACATTTTCAGTTTTCTAAAATAAAAAGGAATAAAAACTTTTTGGCATTAAATAATCCACAGAGGTTGATACGCCTTAAAACAAAACTCAAACTCAAACAAACACCAACTTTGTTCTCATCATTCTCTGATTCATTCTCGGACACCCCGAACTCGTTCCTCTTTCTCATCACTCAATTTTATATTGCAATCAATATATAAATTGAACCCTCACTTTATGGCTACATTCATTCTTATTTTAACCACTTCCTCACACTCCCTATAAACTGTCACTCTTTCTCATAACTTTCCTCCTATGTAACCCCCTGCAAAACAGTGGCAGTAAAATGCCTTCCTTGGGGCGATATAATTATATAAAAAAAAAAAGGATTCTATACATTTATATTCTATACATTTATAAAGTGGGGTATCAGTTTTATATTACAATCAATACATAAACTGACCCCTCTCTTTATGGTCACAGTAATCCTTCTCTTACCCACTTCCTGACACTCCCTATAACCTGTAACTTTTTCTCATAACCCTCTGCAAAACAGTGGCAATAAAATGCCTTGCTTGGGGCGATATGATTAGAAAAAAAATTCTATACTATTATTTTGTGGGTATAAAGTGGGGGATCAATCCTACATTACAATCCATACATAAACTGATCCCTCACTTTATGGTCACAGTTATCCTTGTCTTACCCACTTCCTGATAAACCCTATAACCTGTTACTCTTTCTCATAACTTTCCTCCTATGTAACCCCTGCAAAACAGTGGCAATAAAATGCCTTGCTTGGGGTGATATGATTATAAACATTAAAAGGAAAGATGCATTACATAGTCGGTATTGTTGGTAGTTTAGAAAATGTACTTTGTGGTCTTTGACTATTTGATATTTGTGTAACTTGTGGATTCTATCATCGATTTTTAGTTCAGTAGGTATTTTTTTAGGTTCACTGTTGTTGGTATTTTCCCACTTGTTAGGCGCCTTTTTAGAACTTTTATTGACTTCTCTCTTGACGTCTTTATCGTATAAATCTACGTCGATATAATAACGGTTGTCCGTCTTATCTGATTTGATAATTATCGTATCCGATTTGTTTATGTCTTTTCGCATTTCTTGGTTCGGATCATTGGTGATATTCATGAATGTGATTTTGTTAATCACTTAGAACCTTGATAAAATCCAAAGAATTGGACTAGCGTTTCAGCACAAGTTACATTCCTGCCGTCTTAATGTTGCTTCTCTTTGCTTTTCTACATATGCAGGGTGATTGAAAAGTAACTCCGCATTTAAAATACATATTTATTCATCAACTATAATTTTTACAAAAAACAGATATAAGAGGAACGAATTTCGTATGAAATTTTATTTAAAATCTAAACTTATTTATAAATGGAACTTTGTGTGTGTGTGTGTGTGTGTGTGTGTCCGTTGCCTATAGACTCCGAAACGGTTGAATCGATTTTCTTGAAAATTTACACAGTTGTACTATAAACGTCTGCGAGTGTTCTTAGCTAGGTTTTGTGTCGAGGTACCCCCGATAAATATCGAAAAATCGATAATCGAAAAAATCGGGTTATAGAAGGAATCGTCCGATTTTAATCAAATTTGATACGCTCATAGACAAAGACATAAGAAACGATATTCAGAAGTTTCAAGGTTGCAGTTCTTACAATAGTGCAGAAAATCGATAATATATATATGTATACACTGCTTACATACAAGACGTTAACATTTCCCTGCGCTGACCCCATGCGCCGATGGCTTAGGGAGTAGAGACTCCGACTGACACGAAATCGGTCGAGTTTCGATCCCGGCCAGAAGCAAGTGGATATGTCTAGCCACACTGATGATCTGTGATTCAGCGAAAGGGGCTTGTATGTGGATGACTAATATATATGTATAAGGCAAGATGTTTGTGTGTGTGTCTGACTATCATCCTGTATGTCTGTCTTTTTTTCAGCCCTTTTATTTTAGTTTTTGCTTCGGGTTTGGCTCTAAGTAGGTATAATTGTTGTTCTTAGTCTCAGCCATGATACCATTTAATCAGAGGACTTATTTAGCCTTCAAAATTCAGTTTACGACGAAAAAACTTATTTGATATCGATATCTGGAAATCGAACTTTGACTTACATCCATTAATGTTTCTTTCAGTCTACGGTTTTGCTTTAACTGGAAACAACTATTGCTTTTTAGTCTTTCGCACGAACGTCCAAAGAGTCTGAGCTCCAGGACCATGTATTAGTTTTAAAGCTTTTTTATACACTCGTTAGACGAGGGGATCAACAAATGTTTATTCGGTTTTTGAGTATCAATATATTGAAACAAAAATTATTTGAGAAAAACGGTCAGGCATAAGTCAAGATTTTTTATACACTCGTTAGACGAGGGGATCAACAAATGTTTATTCGGTTTTTGGGTATCAATATATTGAAACAAAAATTATTTGAGAAAAACGGTCAGGCATAAGTCAAGCTTTTTTATATACTCGTTAGACGAGGGGATCAACAAATGTTTATTGGGTTTTTGAGTAACAATATATTGAAACAAAAATTATTTGAGAAAAACGGTCAGGCATAAGTCAAGCTTTTTTATACACTCGTTAGACGAGCGGATCAACAAATGTTTATTGGGTTTTTGAGTATCAATATATTGAAACAAAAATTATTTGAGAAAAACGGTCAGGCATAAGTCAAGCTTTTTTATATACTCGTTAGACGAGGGGATCAACAAATGTTTATTGGGTTTTTGCGTAACAATATATTGAAACAAAAATTATTTGAGAAAAACGGTCAGGCATAAGCCAAGCTTTTTTATATACTCGTTAGACGAGGGGATCAACAAATGTTTGTTGGCTTTTTGAGTAACAATATTTTGAAACAAAAATTATTTGAGAAAAACGGTCAGGCATAAGTCAAGCTTTTTTATATACTCGTTAGACGAGGAGATCAACAAATCTTTATTGGGTTTTTGAGTAACAATATATTGAAACAAAAATTATTTGAGAAAAACGGTCAGGAATAAGTCAAGCTTTTTTATATACTCGCGAGACAAGGGGATCAACAAATTTTTAATGGGTTCATGAGTAACAATGTATTGAAAGATAAATTATTTAGAGAAAAATGGTAAGGAATAAGTCAAGCTTTTTTATATACTCCTTAGACGACCAGATCAACAAATGTTTATTAGGTTTATTAGTAACAATGTACTGAAAGAAAAATTATTTGGAGAAAGACGGTCAGGAATAAGTCAGTATTGTTTTATATATTAAAGAGTTTAATTCGTTAGACGATCGGATTAAAACATTTCCATTGGACATATGAGTAACAATATATTGAAAAAAATCATCTGGAAAGAAAAACTCAAGAATAAGTGAAGATTTTTGATATACCAAATATGTTATTTCGTTAGAAGATCAACAGCAAACCAAAAAGTTGTGTCATTTCATGAGTGACAAATTAATATCATATTCAATAAAAGAAACAATATTTACGATCCATAAAAAAATTCCTGTGCCGGGATTCAAAGTATAATTGCACCCATAGAGGTTAAGGCTCTGATTTTGATGCCATTTATCATGAAGGAGTGGGCGATAATAAAATAATGACTTAGGACAGATATTATTATCAGTCAGTTGAAAGCAACTATATTATTCTGTGAAAAAGCAAGCCTGACCGATCAAACGAAAAGGTGTGTCATTTTCGTTTGACATTGCCACCCCACAGATTATAAAACTTATTCGTTAATGATGCTTGTAAAATCCGTTATTAAATATACAAAATCCGATATTAATTATATCTACTTAAAATCCGATGAGCTTAGTTTCCTGATACCCCACTGCATGAATTTATTCGAGCTAATAGACTAGCGTCTAGGTCCCACCCTATTACAGCGAAACCAATCAATTTCTACTCTAACAGCTTCTTTGTTCGCACTTTCCGTCTGTGGAATTCCCTTCCGTATTTTTGCTTCCTCGATTGCTACAATATCTAAGAATTTAAACGCAAAGTCAACTGACACCTTTTATCTCTCTGACACTCATCCTTTTCCTGACAACCCTTTTAGCATGGTCTTTTTCATTTCCACTCTACTCTTACGCAACTCTCTTTACACCAACATTGTGGTCCTGGGCATGACAGTAAACTGCATCCGGCAGCAAGACCTCTGATTGGAAGGTTGTGAAGAGCATGGAACCACCTCTTAATTGCTGTTGTTCCCAGGTCCACTCTGACCCGGAGTGGTAGCACCTGTTAGGGTCCCAGCTATGGGCAAATAGTTAATCCTCAAACTGGGACCAAAGCACTATGAAAGTATAAAAATAGACTTTTATAGAAATATATACATTTTTGAAGAAAAAATGATTACCATAACACATTTTTAACGGAAAAATTATTCTTAGCAAAACATTCTTTAATACAAAACTAGAAGACATTTTCAGTTTTCTAAAATAAAAAGGAATAAAAACTTTTTGGCATTAAATAATCCACAGAGGTTGATACGCCTTAAAACAAAACTCAAACTCAAACAAACACCAACTTTGTTCTCATCATTCTCTGATTCATTCTCGGACACCCCGAACTCGTTCCTCTTTCTCATCACTCAATTTTATATTGCAATCAATATATAAATTGAACCCTCACTTTATGGCTACATTCATTCTTATTTTAACCACTTCCTCACACTCCCTATAAACTGTCACTCTTTCTCATAACTTTCCTCCTATGTAACCCCCTGCAAAACAGTGGCAGTAAAATGCCTTCCTTGGGGCGATATAATTATATAAAAAAAAAAAGGATTCTATACATTTATATTCTATACATTTATAAAGTGGGGTATCAGTTTTATATTACAATCAATACATAAACTGACCCCCTCTCTTTATGGTCACAGTAATCCTTCTCTTACCCACTTCCTGACACTCCCTATAACCTGTAACTTTTTCTCATAACCCTCTGCAAAACAGTGGCAATAAAATGCCTTGCTTGGGGCGATATGATTAGAAAAAAAATTCTATACTATTATTTTGTGGGTATAAAGTGGGGGATCAATCCTACATTACAATCCATACATAAACTGATCCCTCACTTTATGGTCACAGTTATCCTTGTCTTACCCACTTCCTGATAAACCCTATAACCTGTTACTCTTTCTCATAACTTTCCTCCTATGTAACCCCTGCAAAACAGTGGCAATAAAATGCCTTGCTTGGGGTGATATGATTATAAACATTAAAAGGAAAGATGCATTACATAGTCGGTATTGTTGGTAGTTTAGAAAATGTACTTTGTGGTCTTTGACTATTTGATATTTGTGTAACTTGTGGATTCTATCATCGATTTTTAGTTCAGTAGGTATTTTTTTAGGTTCACTGTTGTTGGTATTTTCCCACTTGTTAGGCGCCTTTTTAGAACTTTTATTGACTTCTCTCTTGACGTCTTTATCGTATAAATCTACGTCGATATAATAACGGTTGTCCGTCTTATCTGATTTGATAATTATCGTATCCGATTTGTTTATGTCTTTTCGCATTTCTTGGTTCGGATCATTGGTGATATTCATGAATGTGATTTTGTTAATCACTTAGAACCTTGATAAAATCCAAAGAATTGGACTAGCGTTTCAGCACAAGTTACATTCCTGCCGTCTTAATGTTGCTTCTCTTTGCTTTTCTACATATGCAGGGTGATTGAAAAGTAACTCCGCATTTAAAATACATATTTATTCATCAACTATAATTTTTACAAAAAACAGATATAAGAGGAACGAATTTCGTATGAAATTTTATTTAAAATCTAAACTTATTTATAAATGGAACTTTGTGTGTGTGTGTGTGTGTGTGTGTGTCCGTTGCCTATAGACTCCGAAACGGTTGAATCGATTTTCTTGAAAATTTACACAGTTGTACTATAAACGTCTGCGAGTGTTCTTAGCTAGGTTTTGTGTCGAGGTACCCCCGATAAATATCGAAAAATCGATAATCGAAAAAATCGGGTTATAGAAGGAATCGTCCGATTTTAATCAAATTTGATACGCTCATAGACAAAGACATAAGAAACGATATTCAGAAGTTTCAAGGTTGCAGTTCTTACAATAGTGCAGAAAATCGATAATATATATATGTATACACTGCTTACATACAAGACGTTAACATTTCCCTGCGCTGACCCCATGCGCCGATGGCTTAGGGAGTAGAGACTCCGACTGACACGAAATCGGTCGAGTTTCGATCCCGGCCAGAAGCAAGTGGATATGTCTAGCCACACTGATGATCTGTGATTCAGCGAAAGGGGCTTGTATGTGGATGACTAATATATATGTATAAGGCAAGATGTTTGTGTGTGTGTCTGACTATCATCCTGTATGTCTGTCTTTTTTTCAGCCCTTTTATTTTAGTTTTTGCTTCGGGTTTGGCTCTAAGTAGGTATAATTGTTGTTCTTAGTCTCAGCCATGATACCATTTAATCAGAGGACTTATTTAGCCTTCAAAATTCAGTTTACGACGAAAAAACTTATTTGATATCGATATCTGGAAATCGAACTTTGACTTACATCCATTAATGTTTCTTTCAGTCTACGGTTTTGCTTTAACTGGAAACAACTATTGCTTTTTAGTCTTTCGCACGAACGTCCAAAGAGTCTGAGCTCCAGGACCATGTATTAGTTTTAAAGCTTTTTTATACACTCGTTAGACGAGGGGATCAACAAATGTTTATTCGGTTTTTGAGTATCAATATATTGAAACAAAAATTATTTGAGAAAAACGGTCAGGCATAAGTCAAGATTTTTTATACACTCGTTAGACGAGGGGATCAACAAATGTTTATTCGGTTTTTGGGTATCAATATATTGAAACAAAAATTATTTGAGAAAAACGGTCAGGCATAAGTCAAGCTTTTTTATATACTCGTTAGACGAGGGGATCAACAAATGTTTATTGGGTTTTTGAGTAACAATATATTGAAACAAAAATTATTTGAGAAAAACGGTCAGGCATAAGTCAAGCTTTTTTATACACTCGTTAGACGAGCGGATCAACAAATGTTTATTGGGTTTTTGAGTATCAATATATTGAAACAAAAATTATTTGAGAAAAACGGTCAGGCATAAGTCAAGCTTTTTTATACACTCGTTAGACGAGGGGATCAACAAATGTTTATTGGGTTTTTGAGTATCAATATATTGAAACAAAAATTATTTGAGAAAAACAGTCAGTCATAAGTCAAGCTTTTTTATACACTCGTTAGACGAGGGGATCAACAAATGTTTATTGGGTTTTTGAGTATCAATATATTGAAATAAAAATTATTTGAGAAAAACGGTCAGGCATAAGTCAAGCTTTTTTATACACTCGTTAGACGAGGGGATCAACAAATGTTTATTGGGTTTTTGCGTAACAATATATTGAAACAAAAATTATTTGAGAAAAACGGTCAGGCATAAGTCAAGCTTTTTTATATACTCGTTAGACGAGGGGATCAACAAATGTTTATTGGGTTTTTGCGTAACAATATATTGAAACAAAAATTATTTGAGAAAAACGGTCAGGCATAAGCCAAGCTTTTTTATATACTCGTTAGACGAGGGGATCAACAAATGTTTGTTGGCTTTTTGAGTAACAATATTTTGAAACAAAAATTATTTGAGAAAAACGGTCAGGCATAAGTCAAGCTTTTTTATATACTCGTTAGACGAGGAGATCAACAAATCTTTATTGGGTTTTTGAGTAACAATATATTGAAACAAAAATTATTTGAGAAAAACGGTCAGGAATAAGTCAAGCTTTTTTATATACTCGCGAGACAAGGGGATCAACAAATTTTTAATGGGTTCATGAGTAACAATGTATTGAAAGATAAATTATTTAGAGAAAAATGGTAAGGAATAAGTCAAGCTTTTTTATATACTCCTTAGACGACCAGATCAACAAATGTTTATTAGGTTTATTAGTAACAATGTACTGAAAGAAAAATTATTTGGAGAAAGACGGTCAGGAATAAGTCAGTATTGTTTTATATATTAAAGAGTTTAATTCGTTAGACGATCGGATTAAAACATTTCCATTGGACATATGAGTAACAATATATTGAAAAAAATCATCTGGAAAGAAAAACTCAAGAATAAGTGAAGATTTTTGATATACCAAATATGTTATTTCGTTAGAAGATCAACAGCAAACCAAAAAGTTGTGTCATTTCATGAGTGACAAATTAATATCATATTCAATAAAAGAAACAATATTTACGATCCATAAAAAAATTCCTGTGCCGGGATTCAAAGTATAATTGCACCCATAGAGGTTAAGGCTCTGATTTTGATGCCATTTATCATGAAGGAGTGGGCGATAATAAAATAATGACTTAGGACAGATATTATTATCAGTCAGTTGAAAGCAACTATATTATTCTGTGAAAAAGCAAGCCTGACCGATCAAACGAAAAGGTGTGTCATTTTCGTTTGACATTGCCACCCCACAGATTATAAAACTTATTCGTTAATGATGCTTGTAAAATCCGTTATTAAATATACAAAATCCGATATTAATTATATCTACTTAAAATCCGATGAGCTTAGTTTCCTGATACCCCACTGCATGAATTTATTCGAGCTAATAGACTAGCGTCTAGGTCCCACCCTATTACAGCGAAACCAATCAATTTCTACTCTAACAGCTTCTTTGTTCGCACTTTCCGTCTGTGGAATTCCCTTCCGTATTTTTGCTTCCTCGATTGCTACAATATCTAAGAATTTAAACGCAAAGTCAACTGACACCTTTTATCTCTCTGACACTCATCCTTTTCCTGACAACCCTTTTAGCATGGTCTTTTTCATTTCCACTCTACTCTTACGCAACTCTCTTTACACCAACATTGTGGTCCTGGGCATGACAGTAAACTGCATCCGGCAGCAAGACCTCTGATTGGAAGGTTGTGAAGAGCATGGAACCACCTCTTAATTGCTGTTGTTCCCAGGTCCACTCTGACCCGGAGTGGTAGCACCTGTTAGGGTCCCAGCTATGGGCAAATAGTTAATCCTCAAACTGGGACCAAAGCACTATGAAAGTATAAAAATAGACTTTTATAGAAATATATACATTTTTGAAGAAAAAATGATTACCATAACACATTTTTAACGGAAAAATTATTCTTAGCAAAACATTCTTTAATACAAAACTAGAAGACATTTTCAGTTTTCTAAAATAAAAAGGAATAAAAACTTTTTGGCATTAAATAATCCACAGAGGTTGATACGCCTTAAAACAAAACTCAAACTCAAACAAACACCAACTTTGTTCTCATCATTCTCTGATTCATTCTCGGACACCCCGAACTCGTTCCTCTTTCTCATCACTCAATTTTATATTGCAATCAATATATAAATTGAACCCTCACTTTATGGCTACATTCATTCTTATTTTAACCACTTCCTCACACTCCCTATAAACTGTCACTCTTTCTCATAACTTTCCTCCTATGTAACCCCCTGCAAAACAGTGGCAGTAAAATGCCTTCCTTGGGGCGATATAATTATATAAAAAAAAAAAGGATTCTATACATTTATATTCTATACATTTATAAAGTGGGGTATCAGTTTTATATTACAATCAATACATAAACTGACCCCTCTCTTTATGGTCACAGTAATCCTTCTCTTACCCACTTCCTGACACTCCCTATAACCTGTAACTTTTTCTCATAACCCTCTGCAAAACAGTGGCAATAAAATGCCTTGCTTGGGGCGATATGATTAGAAAAAAAATTCTATACTATTATTTTGTGGGTATAAAGTGGGGGATCAATCCTACATTACAATCCATACATAAACTGATCCCTCACTTTATGGTCACAGTTATCCTTGTCTTACCCACTTCCTGATAAACCCTATAACCTGTTACTCTTTCTCATAACTTTCCTCCTATGTAACCCCTGCAAAACAGTGGCAATAAAATGCCTTGCTTGGGGTGATATGATTATAAACATTAAAAGGAAAGATGCATTACATAGTCGGTATTGTTGGTAGTTTAGAAAATGTACTTTGTGGTCTTTGACTATTTGATATTTGTGTAACTTGTGGATTCTATCATCGATTTTTAGTTCAGTAGGTATTTTTTTAGGTTCACTGTTGTTGGTATTTTCCCACTTGTTAGGCGCCTTTTTAGAACTTTTATTGACTTCTCTCTTGACGTCTTTATCGTATAAATCTACGTCGATATAATAACGGTTGTCCGTCTTATCTGATTTGATAATTATCGTATCCGATTTGTTTATGTCTTTTCGCATTTCTTGGTTCGGATCATTGGTGATATTCATGAATGTGATTTTGTTAATCACTTAGAACCTTGATAAAATCCAAAGAATTGGACTAGCGTTTCAGCACAAGTTACATTCCTGCCGTCTTAATGTTGCTTCTCTTTGCTTTTCTACATATGCAGGGTGATTGAAAAGTAACTCCGCATTTAAAATACATATTTATTCATCAACTATAATTTTTACAAAAAACAGATATAAGAGGAACGAATTTCGTATGAAATTTTATTTAAAATCTAAACTTATTTATAAATGGAACTTTGTGTGTGTGTGTGTGTGTGTGTGTGTCCGTTGCCTATAGACTCCGAAACGGTTGAATCGATTTTCTTGAAAATTTACACAGTTGTACTATAAACGTCTGCGAGTGTTCTTAGCTAGGTTTTGTGTCGAGGTACCCCCGATAAATATCGAAAAATCGATAATCGAAAAAATCGGGTTATAGAAGGAATCGTCCGATTTTAATCAAATTTGATACGCTCATAGACAAAGACATAAGAAACGATATTCAGAAGTTTCAAGGTTGCAGTTCTTACAATAGTGCAGAAAATCGATAATATATATATGTATACACTGCTTACATACAAGACGTTAACATTTCCCTGCGCTGACCCCATGCGCCGATGGCTTAGGGAGTAGAGACTCCGACTGACACGAAATCGGTCGAGTTTCGATCCCGGCCAGAAGCAAGTGGATATGTCTAGCCACACTGATGATCTGTGATTCAGCGAAAGGGGCTTGTATGTGGATGACTAATATATATGTATAAGGCAAGATGTTTGTGTGTGTGTCTGACTATCATCCTGTATGTCTGTCTTTTTTTCAGCCCTTTTATTTTAGTTTTTGCTTCGGGTTTGGCTCTAAGTAGGTATAATTGTTGTTCTTAGTCTCAGCCATGATACCATTTAATCAGAGGACTTATTTAGCCTTCAAAATTCAGTTTACGACGAAAAAACTTATTTGATATCGATATCTGGAAATCGAACTTTGACTTACATCCATTAATGTTTCTTTCAGTCTACGGTTTTGCTTTAACTGGAAACAACTATTGCTTTTTAGTCTTTCGCACGAACGTCCAAAGAGTCTGAGCTCCAGGACCATGTATTAGTTTTAAAGCTTTCATTACACCCGAGCAACGCCGGGCTATACTGCTAATTCAATATAAGTACCACATTTTGCTACCAACTTCTCGAGCCGCCCAGGAATCGCAACAACTTATTTCACCAATAAATCTTGTGGTACGGAAGACATAACTTCTAGTCGTCATCTTTCAGGTTCTTCCAAAGTCTTGGTTTGGTAAAGTGAACTTGCTCGGTTAATCAATCCAGAACATAAAAGCCACAGGATATTAAGTTAGGACTTCTGGCTGGTCACTTATACATAAAATAGGGTGTTAATTTTCAATCACCCTGCACTTTCATGGGAATTCTTCTTGCTGGTGTCTAGACTAGACTGGCAACGAGGTCTTAGCAGATTACAGTTCAGCTGGATAGATGGAGCTGTAAGTTTTATGCTGGCATTTTTCTCGCACTTCTCGCACATGGAATTCTCTCCTGGTTCCATGCTTTCCAGCCAACATTAACCCGCCAACAATTAAATGCAGTTTAAATTAAATTAAATTAAACTGGGAAAAATTAAATTAAATTAAACTACCGAAAAACCAACTGATTGTTGGTTTTTCGGTAGTTTTACTGATAGAGTTTTGAGTTTGAGTTTGAGTTTTGTTTAACGACATATCAACACCTGTGTGGGTTATTTAATGCCAAAAAATGGTGTTTTAAGTTATTTTTTATAATGTTCGGTTATGGTGAAAAGGTTGATTTAGTCAGATTTTAATGAAAATTTTGTTTTTATTCTATATTTTAGAAAACTGAAAATGACTTCTAGTTTTGTATTCAAAAATGTTTTGCTGAGAATAATTTTTTTCTTTCAAAAATTTGTTATGGCAATAACTATTTTTATTCAAAAATGTATTATTCGTAATATTTTTCCTTCAAAAACGTATATTTTCTATAAAAGTCGATTTTTATGCATATATTTCTATAAAAGTGTATTTTATACTGTCATTGTGTTTTGACTCCAGTTTGGGAGTTAACTATTTGCCCATAGCTGGGACCCTAACAGGTGCTACCACTCCGGGTAAGAGTGGACCTGGGAACAATAACAATTAAGAGGTGGTTCCATGCTCCTCATAACCTCCCAATCAGAGGCTTTGCTACCGGATGCAGTTTACCGTCATGCCCAGGATCATTTACTAATAGAAGTATTTTGGCATGAGCATATTTTTCTTGCAATGTACTCGATATCGAGATGGAGATAAAGCCTTGATAGGCTTAATGCAAACAATTTGTCACTTTAACTGGATTCATGCCGACTTAGATGTTTCGTAAGGAACCTGTTCAGTTAGTGTGACAAATCTTTTGCATTAAGCATACATATATATATCGTTCATTCAGTAATGAATTTGAACACTCTAACTACTGGTGTATATTTACATGATATATCACATGCTAAAATTTTACCTTCTTTTACTGAGCGCCCGTAGCTATTCGGTCGGGTTTTAATCCTAGGTAAAAGCAATCGGATGTCTAACCGAACTGATGACCTGAGATACTGCGAAACAGATTTGTCTGCAGATGAATATATATATATATATATATATATATATATATATATATATATATATACCATGAATGGTGTCTTCAGGCGATTTTCAATAACTGATTTTACCGTTTACCGTTTATTTATTTTTAAGAAAGCTCACGTACCGGTATTTCTTTAAATGCTCACGTTGCAGGGAATTTTTGAACGCGCAAGTTTTAAAATTACAAGAAATTATGACGTTTTCATCCATGGTTGGGTGAACCTAAGAGATATTTTTAGTATGGTTACACTTCGTCATAATTTCCTTTTTTTCCTTCAATAGTTCATTTTTGTTTGGGAATAGCATAATCTCTAACTTTTCTTCCTGGCATAGTCTACATATTTTGCGACCGTTGTAAGGCTTAGCTGTTTTTACCATACTCCACTAATAACCATACTAAAAAATAACTCTTAGGTTCATACAACCATGGATGAAAATGTTATAATTCCTTGTAATTTTAAAAATTACACTTTCAAAAATTCCCTGCCACGTGAGCGTTTTAATACAAATGTGCACTGGTCTAATCTTATTACGACTAGAAACTAAGTTATTAAACAATATATATATATATATATATATATATATATATATATATATTGTACATTTAGCAATGAATTAGAACACTCTCAAAACTTCGGTCACTACGATCTGCGATTTCATCCCATTTAGTTATGGATCAACTTGTGGGACGATTTTTCACGTAATTAATAATGGTACGCTGTGGTGACATCTGGTCAATAACGCAGGTGTGATTCGAAACCAGGTCTCATTGTCGAAAGCCGAAATCTGTAACCAGTCGAAACTATATTGAGCATAATCAAGTGACATGCAGTATCTATCTATCTATCTATCTATCTATCTATCTATCTATCTATCTATCTATCTATCTCAGTCTGTTCATATCTATCTATCTATCTATCTATCTAAAGAGAGAGAGAGAGAGAGAGAGAGATAGAGAGAGAGAGAGAGAAAGTGTGTGTGTGAGAGAGAGAGAGAGGGAAACAGCGGGAAAAGAGAGACCGTTATTTTTTTTGCCTAGGAGTGGGGGGTTCTATAGTATAAATTACCGATGTTTTATTTCTTTTACTTAGCGAATATTGTCTTTATTTTCGCTTATCAATTTTTTCACCGTTTCCTTCGTTGGTTAATGTTAGCATATTTAGAAAAAGTTGAAGAAAGATATGTAAAAATATATATCATAAACTAAAAACGAATAAATTGTCTTAGAGATTCTTTGAATAAATGAATTTTGCCTCCGTGATATGCGTGTCAGAACTGAAGTCTCACCGACTGTCAAAATCGGCGGGGGGTCTGTAGGAATAGATGACATCTGTGTCGCTAATGATAATAATACGTGCTGTTGTTTTTTGTCGTTGTTGTTGATGACGATCATGACGAGAAAGTGATGGAGAATAATGATGATGATGACGAGAAGGAGATGGAGGATAATGATGATGATGACGAGAAGCAGATGGAGGATAATGATGATTATGACGAGAAGGAGATGGAGGATAATGATGATGATAACGAGAAGCAGATGGAGGATAATGATGATGATGACGAGAAGGAAATGGAGGATAATGATGATGATGACAAGAAGGAGATGGAGAATAATGAAGATGATGACGAGAAGCAGATGGAGGTTAATGATGATGATGACGAAAAGGAGATAGAGGATAATGATGATGATGACGAGAAGCAGATGGAGGACAATGATGATGATGACGAGAAGCAGATGGAGGATAATGATGATGATGACGAGAAGGAGATGGAGGATAATGATGATTATGATGAGAAGGAGATGGAGGATAATGATGATGATGACGAGAAGGAAATGGAGGATAATGATGATGATGACGAGAAGAGATGGAGAATAATGATGATTATGAGAGAAGGAGATGGAGGATAATGATGATTATAACGAGAAGGAGATGGAGGATAATGATGATGATGACGAGAAAGAGATGGAGGATAATGATTATGACGAGAAGGAGATGGAGGTTAATGATGATGATGACGAGAAGCAGATGGAGAATAATGATGATGATGACGAGAAAGACATGGAGGATAATGATGGAGGATAATGATGATGATGACGAGAAGCAGATGGAGAATAATGATGATGATGACGAGAAGGAGATGGAGGATAATGATGATGATGACGAGAAGCAGATGGAGGATAATGATGATTATGACGAGAAGGAGATGGAGGATAATGATGATGATGACGAGAAGCAGATGGAGGATAATGATGATGATGACAAGAAGGAGATGGAGAATAATGAAGATGATGACGAGAAGCAGATGGAGGATAATGATGATGATGACGAAAAGGAGATAGAGGATAATGATGATGATGACGAGAAGGAGATGGAGCATAATGATGATTATGTTAAGTTCACATTAGTCGGGAAGAAAACGAGGAAGAATAGATAAAAAAGCAGAGGATAAGGAAGCTGAAGAAGAGGAAGAAGAAGAGCAAAGAAAGAGAAAGAGACAAATGAGAGAAAATTAAAGGAAGTAAATGGAGAGGAAAGAGTGATATGAAAAGAAGAGACACGGAAATAGAAAGAGATGAAGAAGAGGTAGGGAGTGAAGAGTAAAGAAAAGAAATAAATAAAGAAGAAAAAGTACGAAAAGTATGAGAGGGAGATGAAGAAACGAAAGACGTTGATAATGAAAAGCTAGAATTAGGCGGGAAAGATAAAAAGAAAAGAGTAGGGAAAATAGAAAAAAGAAAAACAAGATAAACGAAAAATTCTAAATTTTCCGAAAGTAAAAACGTGTTGGAAAATTGAAAAAAAATAAAAATAAAAAGGAGAGGAATATAGAGAAAAAGAAAGCGAATAAAAATTTACGTGGAAAATAAGAAAGAAAAAGTAAAAATGAAAACCTGAAAGGGAAGAATGAAAAATTGTAAAATAAGCATAAAGTCGTGGAAACGATAAATGAAATTGTCAAAGTAAACAAAAAAAAAAAATGAAAAAGTTAAAGGAAACAAAGAAAAAGTGAAAGCGAAGAATAAAAAAGTGAAAGCGACAATTGAAAAAGTGAAAGCGAAGAATGAAAACGTGGAAGAGAAGAATGAAAACTGAAAGCGAGTAATGAAAAAGTGAAAGCGAAGAATGAAAAAGTGAAAGCGAAGAATGAAAAAGTGAAAGCGAGGAATGAAAAAGTGAAAGCGAAGAATGAAAAATTGAAAGCGAGGAATGAAAAAGTCAAAACGAAGAATGAAAAAGTGAAAGCGAGGAATGAAAAAGTAAAAGCGAAGAATGAAAAAGTGAAAGCGAAGAATGAAAAAGTGAAAGCGAAAAATGAAAAAGTGAAAGCGAAAAATGAAAAAGTAAAAGCGAAGAATGAAAAAGTGAAAACGAAGAATGAAAAAGTGAAAGCGAGGAATGAAAAAGTAAAAGCGAAAAATGAAAAAGTGAAAGCGAAGAATGAAAAAGTGAAAGCGAAAAATGAAAAAGTGAAAGCGAAAAATGAAAAATTAAAAGCGAAAAATGAAAAAGTAAAAGCGAAGAATGAAAAAGTAAAATCGAAGAATGAAAAAGTGAAAGCGAGGAATGAAAAAGTGAAAGCGAAAAATGAAAAAGTGAAAGCGAAAAATGATAAAGTGAAAGCGAAAAATGAAAAAGTAAAAGCGAAAAATGAAAAAGTAAAAGCGAAGAATGAAAAAGTGAAAGCGAAGAATGAAAAAGTAAAACCGAAGAATGAAAAAGTGAAAGCGAAAAATGAAAAAGTGAAAGCGAAAAATGAAAAAGTAAAAGCGAAAAATGAAAAAGTGAAAGCGAAAAATGAAAAAGTAAAAGCGAAAAATGAAAAAGTAAAAGCGAAAAATGAAAAAGTGAAAGCGAAAAATGAAAAAGTGAAAGCGAAGAATGAAAAAGTAAAACCGAAGAATGAAAAAGTGAAAGCGAGGAATGAAAAAGTGAAAGCGAAAAATGAAAAAGTAAAAGCGAAAAATGAAAAAGTGAAAGCGAAAAATGAAAAAGTGAAAGCGAAGAATGAAAAATGAAAGCGAAGAATGAAAAAGTGAAAGCGAAAAATGAAAAAGTGAAAGCGAAGAATGAAAAAGTGAAAGCGAAAAATGAAAATGTGAAAGCGAAAAATGAAAAAGTGAAAGCGAAGAATGAAAAAGTGAAAGCGAAAAATGAAAAAGTAAAAGCGAAAAATGAAAAAGTGAAAGCAAAGAATGAAAAAGTGAAAACGAAGAATGAAAAAGTGAAAGCGAAAAATGAAAAAGTGAAAGCGAAAAATGAAAAAGTGAAATCGAAGAATGAAAAAGTGAAAGCGAAAAATGAAAAAGTGAAAGCGAAAAATGAAAAAGTGAAATCGAAGAATGAAAAAGTGAAAGCGAAAAATGAAAAAGTAAAAGCGAAAAATGAAAAAGTGAAAGCAAAGAATGAAAAAGTGAAAACGAAGAATGAAAAAGTGAAAGCGAAAAATGAAAAAGTGAAAGCGAAAAATGAAAAAGTGAAATCGAAGAATGAAAAAGTGAAAGCGAAAAATGAAAAAGTGAAAGCGAAAAATGAAAAAGTGAAAGCGAAGAATGAAAAAGTAAAACCGAAAAATGAAAAAGTAAAAGCGAAAAATGAAAAAGTGAAAGCGAAAAATGAAAAAGTGAAAGCGAAGAATGAAAAAGTGAAAACGAAGAATGAAAAAGTGAAAGCGAAAAATGAAAAAGTAAAAGCGAAAAATGAAAAAGTGAAAGCGAAGAATGAAAAAGTGAAAGCGAAGAATGAAAAAGTAAAAGCGAAAAATGAAAAAGTAAAAGCGAAAAATGAAAAAGTAAAAGCGACGAATGAAAAAGTGAAAGCGAGGAATGAAAAAGTGAATGCGAAGAATGAAAAATTGAAAGCGAGGAATGAAAAAGTGAAAGCGAAAGGAATAAAAAAGTGAAAGCGAATAATAAAAACGTGGAAGAGAATAATGAAAAAGTGAAAACAAAGAATGAAAAAGTTAAAGCGAAAAATGAAAAAGTAAAAGCAAAGAATGAAAAAGTGAAACGAAGAATGAAAAAGTGAAAGCGAAAAATGAAAAAGTGAAAGCGAAAAATGAAAAAGTGAAAGCGAAAAATGAAAAAGTGAAATCGAAGAATGAAAAAGTGAAAGCGAAAAATGAAAAAGTGAAAGCGAAAAATGAAAAAGTGAAATCGAAGAATGAAAAAGTGAAAGCGAAAAATGAAAAAGTAAAAGCGAAAAATGAAAAAGTGAAAGCGAAAAATGAAAAAGTAAAAGCGAAAAATGAAAAAGTGAAAGCGAAGAATGAAAAAGTGAAAACGAAGAATGAAAAAGTGAAAGCGAAAAATGAAAAAGTAAAAGCGAAAAATGAAAAAGTGAAAGCGAAGAATGAAAAAGTAAAAGCGAAAAATGAAAAAGTAAAAGCGAAAAATGAAAAAGTAAAAGCGACGAATGAAAAAGTGAAAGCGAGGAATGAAAAAGTGAATGTGAAGAATGAAAAATTGAAAGCGAGGAATGAAAAAGTGAAAGCGAAAGGAATAAAAAAGTGAAAGCGAATAATAAAAACGTGGAAGAGAATAATGAAAAAGTGAAAACAAAGAATGAAAAAGTTAAAGCGAAGAATGAAAGTGAAACCGAGGAATGAAATCGTGAAAGCCAAAATGAAAATTTAAAATGTAACAAAAATGAGTGAATAAATAATAATATAAAAGAATAAAAAACAAAAAAGGGTAAATAAAAATGAAATAGAATAATGAAAAACAAAATGGCGTTATGAAAAAATGAAAGACAAAAATGAAAAACGAAAAGGGGTGAATAAATATGAAAAAGAAGAATGAAAAATGAAAAGGAAGATTAAAAAGTGTACAAGAAGAATGAAAAACAAAAAGAGGTGAATAAAAAATGAAAGAGAAAAATGAAAAACAAAAATGTTTGAATAAAACATGAAAGAGAAGAATGAAAAACAAAAAGGTGTGATTAAAAAATGAAAGAGAACAATAAAAAACAAAAATAGGTGAATAAAAAATGAAAGAAAATAGTGACAAACAAAAAGGAATGAAAAAATGAAAATTAAAAATAATAAAGTGTAAGAGAAGAATAAAAACCAAAATGGGAGAATAAAAAATGAAAGAGTAAAATAAAAAACAAAAATTGGTAGAAAAAAATAGAAGAATGAAAACCAAAAAAGTCTGAAAAAAATGAAAGCGAAGAATGAAAAACGAAAAGGGTGAATAAAAATTGAAAGAGAAGAATGAAAAACAAAAAAGGGGGATTAAAAATAAAAAATAAAAATAAAAAACAAAATGTAGTGATTAAAAAATGAAAGATAAGAATGAAAAACAAAAAAGGATGAATAAAAAATGAAAGAGAAGAATGAAAAACAAAATGTGTTGATTAAAAAATGAAAGAGAAGATTGGAAAACAAAAAAGGTGAATAAAAATGAAAGAGAAGAATGAAAAAATGAAAATGAAGAATAAATATGTGTAATAGACGAATGCACAAATGAAAATGAAGAATAAAAATGTGTAATAGACGAATGAAAAACTAAAAGGGGTGATTAGAAAAGAAAGAGAAGAATGAAAACACAAAAGGTGTGAAAAAAATGAAAGACAAGAATGAAAAACAAAAAGTGTTGATTAAAAAATGAAAGAGAAGAATGAAAAACATGAAAGTGAAGAATGAAAAAATGAAAACGAAGAATATAAAAGAATATTAAAGTGTAATAGATGAGAAGCATGAAAAACAAAAAAGGGTGAAAAAAATGAATGACATGAAAAAATGGGTGAATAAGAAATGAAAGAGAAGAATGAAAAACAAAAGGGGTTTAAGAAATGAAAGAAAAGAATTAAAAAAGGAAAGGAAGAATAAAACGTGTAATAGAAGAATGAAACACAAAATTGGGTGAATAAAATATGAAAGAGAAGAATGAAAATCAAAAAAGGATGAATAAAAATGAAAAAGAAGAATGAAAAATAAAAAGGGGCGAATAAAAATTGAAAGAGAAGAATGAAAAAATGAAAAGTTAGAATAAAAAAGTGTAATAGAAGAATGTAAAACTATAATGGGTGAATAAAAGAAAAAATAGTGTAATGAAGAAGAAGAATGAAAAAGTGGAATGAAAAAGTAGAGTGGAAGTATAAAAAGCAAAAATTGGAACCATGAAAATGGAATGGAAGAAGAAATGAAGAAAAAGATAAACTAGAAAAATAAAAAGAAGAAATAAGTAACAGGAAAGAAGAAAAAATTACAAGGTACGAAGAAAAAATGAAAAAGAAGAAAAGTTTGAAGGGAGAAGGAAAATGTAGAAGTGAAGAAGAAAAATGTTGAAGTGAAGAAGAAAAAGTTGTAGGGAAGAAGGAAAAAGTGGAAGTGAAGAAAGAAAAAGTGACAGAAAGGAATGAAAACTGAAAATGAAAAAGAAATATGTGGGAGGGAAAAAAGTTGAAAAAAGTGGAAACAAAGAATGAAAAAGTGAAAGACAAGAAACAAAAAGTAGATGGGAAGAATGAAAAAGTAGAAGTACAGAAGTAAAATGGGAAAAACAAGAAGGAAAAGGTGAAAGAAAAAATGAAAAAGCGGAAGGAAAAACGGTAAAAGTGAAAAAGGATAAGGAAAATGAAGAAAGAAAAAACTGGAAGAGAAGTTGGAAAAAAAGAAGGCAAGAAGGAAAAAGTGAAAAAGAGGAAGGAAAAGTGAAAGAGAAGAAGGTAAAAGTGAAAAGAAAAAGGAAAAAGTGGAATGATAGCTAGAAAAATTGGAAGAGAAAAAGGAAAATTGAAAGAGAATAAGAAAAAAGTAGAAGAGAAGAAAAAAAGAAAGTGAAAGAAAAGAATGAAATAACGAAACAGAAGAAGAAAAAAGTGAAAGGGAAGAAAGAAAAAATGGATTGGAAGAGGCTAAAAGTGAAATGAAAGAAGGAATAAATGGAAGTGAAGAATGAAAAAAGGGAAAAAGAAGGAAAATTTAAGAAGGGAAAAATAGTGGAAGTGAAGAACAAAAAAGGGCAAAAAGTAGAAGGGAAAGAGGAAAACTTGAGGGAAGAAATGAAAGAGAAGAAGGAATAAATAGAAGAGAAGAAAGAAAAAGGGAAAGGAAGAAAGAAAAGTGGAAGGGAAGAAGGAAAATCTGAAATCGTAGAAAAAAAAAGTGAAGGGAAGAAGGGAAAGTGGAAGGGAAGAAAAAATGTAGATGAAGAAGGAAAATGTGGAAGGGAAGAAGAAAAAGTGAAGGAGTAGAACGAAAAACCGAAAGACACGAAGGAAAAATGAAAAAGACAGAATGAAAAAGTGCAGGGGTAGGAGGGAAAAGTGGATGTGGAGAAGGAAAATTGAAAGAGGAGAATGAAAAAGTGAAAAGGAAGAAGAAATATGTGGAAGGAAAGTTGAAAAAATTGGAAGAGAAGAAGAAAACAGTAACAAGTAAGAAAGAAAAAGTTCAATGTAAGAAGGATTAAATGAAAGCGAAGAAGGAAAAAACGGAAGGGAAGAAGTGAAATGGAACTAATGAAGGAAAGGTGAAAGGGAAGACTTATTACGTTGAAGGGAAGAAGGAAAAAGAGAAAGGGAAGAAAGAAAAAACTAGAATGGAAGAAAGAAAATCTTGAAATGCAAAAAAGAAAAAGTGGACGGGAAGAAAAAATGTGAATGAAAAGAAGGAAAATGTGAAAGAGAAGAAAGAAAAATTAACAAAGGGAAGAAGGAATAAGTGGAAGGGAAGAAGAAAAAAGAAGGAAAAGTGAAAGAGAAGAATTAAAAGTGTAAAAAATTAAATGGGAGAGATTAATGAAAAAGTGAAAGATAATTAAATAGTAGAAGAGAAGAAGGAAGAATGAAAGGGAATAAAAATGAAAGAGAAGAATAAGTAAAGGGAGGAAAAGAATGAAAAAGTGAAGGGGAAGAAGAAAAATGTGGAAGGCAAAAAGAAAATGTGGAAGGCAAAAAGAAAATTTGAATGGAAAAAAATGGAAGAGAAGAATGATAAATTGAAAAAAGAAGGAAAAACTCGAAGATTAGAAGGAAAAAGTGAAAAGAAAAAGTTATAAATGAAAGAAAAACTGGAAGGATAGTTGGATAAAGTGGAAAGAAAAAAGAAAAAGTGAAAGGGAAGAAAGAAAAAATGGAAGGGAAAAATGAAAACGGAAAGAGAAGAAGAAAAGATAAAAAGGAAGAAGAAAAAATTGAAGAAGAAGAAAATGTGGAAGAGAAGAAAGAAAACATGAACAGGAAGAATGAAAAAGTGGAAGAGAAAAAGGTAAATGTAAAAAAGAAAAAAATTAAATTTGTAAAAAGTGGAAGGGGAGAATGAAAAAGTGGAAGAAAAGAAAAAATACATGAAAGTGAAGAAGGAAAAAGAGATTAAAGAATAAGTGGAAGGGAAAAAGAAAAAGCAGAAGAGAAGAAGGTAAAAGTGAAAAGGAATTTGAAAAAAGCGCAAGGGAAGAATGAATGAATAAAAGAGACGAAGGAAAAGGTTAAAAGGAAGAATAAAAAAGTGGAAAGGAAGAAAGTAAAAGAGAAAGAGAAGAAAGATGTTGAAAAGAAGTTGGAGAAAGTAGAAAAAAAGAAGGAAAAGTGAAAAAGAAGTAAGATGAAATATAAGGGAAAAAGAAATAAGTGTTAAGGAATAATGAAAAAGTGGACTGGAAGAAGGAAAAAGTGGAATGGAAGAAGGAAAAAGTGGAATGGAAGAAGGAAAATGTGGAATGGTAGAAGGAAAATGTGGAATGGAAGAAGGAAAAGTGGAAAAGAAGAAGTAAAAGTGAAAAGGAATAAAAAATGGTGAAATGGAAAAAAGATAAAATGAAAGAGAAGAAGGAATTTGTATAGAGTGGAAGAAAAACCGAAGGTAGAATAAAAGAAAGTAAGTTAATATAAAGGAATTTTAAACGATATTAAATTTTAAATGGTTTTTAAATTATATGGATTTTAAAAATGAACGTCACGACAAGAAATTGAGAAAGGAAGAGATGGAATTGACGAGCAAAGTGAGTGAATTCCAAATAAAAGTTACGAAAATAAAATAGAGATATGTTAAACAAAGAAGCAATGTTTTGGAAAGAGATTTAAAGTGAAAAGAAAAAGAACAAAGTTATGAACAAAAAACCAAAGGAGAGGAATTACGCTGAAGAAGACATAAGGAAATCGAATGTAAGAGTAAAATGGACGACAGCCAACTGCAAGTGGAAGACGAAATGAAGAAAAATAATCCAAAATAGGTGAGGAAAACGATCAGACGAAGACGGCAAATAAAGAATAAACCAATTTCAAACAATGAAGAAACGAAAGTAATGTAGTAAAAAATAAGCTTAAAAGAAGATAAGCAAGAGAAGTCATAACAAAAAAGAAAAAGGACAGAAAATTAAAAGCTAAAACAGTTACAATGACTGACGATATATAAAAAGAGAGAAAGAATGAAAATAATTTATAAAATGTCAGGAAGCTAAATAAAAAAGAATGAAAGAAAAAGAAGATATGAAAATAAGGGTATTGCCAGTGAAAAATAAAACGAACGAAATAAAAAAATAAGTAAAAAGAATAATATGAAATTGAAAGTAATAAAAAAATTAGAAGAAGAAGAAAAATAAGAGAAGAAGAAAAGGCACTAATGAAGAAAAATAGAAAAAAATACAGCAAAGAAAAATGAATTATAAAGAATGGGAAATTAACTCAAAAAAAAAAACAGGACAAAGAAGAACAAGTAGAAGGAGAAAGACCATGACATTTTTTCTAACGACCAATTAGTTAACGACAAAAACAACAGGCAGGGGCCCCAACGTGAATCGAACCCGCTAGCAACATGAGCGCACTACTCAGCATGGTCTTTCCGCTTATCATGGACCTGTTGTCGTGAATCTATATTCGACCGATGAACAAGTGTTGAAAATGCGCAAAACATGGTATTTTGCACACCATTATCGCACTCGTCTCTCGCATTATCGTCTTCCCGTCCACCTTTTTCGGCTTGCATATTCATTTTACCCTCGTTCACAATAAATAAATATATATATATATATATATATATATATAGAGAGAGAGAGAGAGAGTGCATGAACTTCTCCCCTCTCAATGTGTGTTTCTATTGCTCTCTCTGCCTCTCTCTCTCTCTCTCTCACTGTCAGTCTTTCTGTCTAAGACTTTTGCATGCAAATATGCAGGTATTTATTTAACAGTTTTTTTCTCTCAGTCAATGGCATATTAAAGCAATAACTTGGGAGCAGTGAACCCACAAAATTAATGAAATATTTTCCGAGAGAATTGCTAACTATTGCTCTATAATAGAACACACACACACACACACACACACATATATGTATAGAGATAGATAGATAGAGAGAGAGCGAGAGAGAGCGAGAGAGTGAGACACACACAAAACATCGAAAGTTTTTACCCGATAGCGCGAGTGTTTTTATTATTTATTAATTAGATAGATAGATAGATAGATAGATAGATAGATAGATATGAACAGACTGAGATAGATAGATAGATAGATAGATAGATAGATAGATAGATAGATAGATAGATCGATCGATCTGAACAGACTGGGTTAGATAGATAGATAGATAGATAGATAGATAGATAGATAGATAGATAGATAGATATGCATCCTCGCACGAGGACAGTTGATTTTCTGTCTTGCACAACGCTCGCTCAACATATCATCTACGGGTCCTGGAGGCTATTTGCCTGAAAATCCAGCGACCGAGCCTGTGCAGATAGAAAGAGCATTTCCTTCGTTCCTTGCAGTTACTGGAGAGTCTGTGAGTGAAACTTTTTTTCTTTTTTAATCACTCTTGTGGAATCAAATTTACAACCCCCCCTCACATTTTAATGTATTTTTCATTAAAGTTTATTCTTTAAACGTATTCCACTTTCTCCCAGTACTGTGAGTAATTCCCCTATTGATATTGTCTTCGTTCAGCCCTTTTCATAATTTTGCCAACGAAGCCCTTTAAAAAGTGTTGGCCGAAAGGTTCCTCGGGTTTTGGGATAAGTATGACGTCTTTTCTTTTTAGAGCAGTATATATATATATATAGTGTATCGAGGCAGCAAATAATTTTCTAAATATATACTGTTAAATATAAGAGACAATGAATGTCTATTCTGTTTAATCATGAGCCGTTCTAAACGTGTTTTTGCTTCAATTTCAGTTGAATATAAACACAAAAATTCTCCAACATTTGGATAATTTTTTATGAATTTGGTTCTGAGTTTTCGGCTCACATGAGCCATCTTCAGAGAGGTTATTAAGACGATAACACAATAACATCCACCATCACCGACGATTTTATTTTGTGTTGACATAAAACTCCGCTAGGCAACGGCAATAGTTACCAAAAATAACAAACGCAGTTCGTAAATTTGTAATGCGGTTCTATGACGTCACACCACGTGATAGCGCGAAATGACAACAAAACAATGTATTCAAATGCAATTTAACGTGTTATGTCCGGATTTAAACATGATTTTATTAAGTGTTTGTTGTTTGGATTTAATGTAGATAAAAAGAATACATATAAAATATATATTCCACAGTTTGGTAATTTTTACTTTGTATAAAGTGCTCAATACAGATATAGAGCATTTATAGAGATTATTATTAGTTTTATAATAATTACACATGGGAATGCAACTCAAAAGCTATGAGGTATATGTTATTGTTATAATACTGGTACTAATAATAATGCTATAATGATATTTCTCTTTCTCTCTCTCTCTCTCTCTCTCTCTCTCTATCTATCTATCTCTCTCTCTTTCTATATATATATATATATATATATATATATATATATATATATATATATATTAATCATATCACCCCGAGCAAGGCGGTAACGCCACTGAAGTGCAGGGGGCTACGTAAGAGTGAAAAGATTAGAAGAGAGAAAGTCGGAAACCACATCCTAAACAGGGAACAAGGGATGAGCCTCTACACCTGTTCAATAGACGTGGGTGGAGTGTGAACCGGGCGATATATATAAACCTATGAGGTATATGTTATTGTTATAATACTGCTGCTAGTAATAATGATATAATGACCTTTCTCTTTCTCTCTCTCTCTCTCTCTCTCTCTCTCTCTATATATATATATATATATATATATATATATATATATAACCATCACAGACAATCGCTCGTACCCCACATTAGCATGGCTCAGGTTGGTCTCCCAGAAAGCAAAAGACTGCGTCTCCTCGGCTTAACTCTCCCAACAGACCTCAAGTTAAATGACTACATAGAATCCCTAGCTAAATCCACTGCTAAGAAAATCGGTTCTCTGTGTAGGGCCAGAAAGTTTTTTTTTTCCGCCTGAAACAATCCTGCACATATAATCTACCATCCGCATGTGCATTGAATACTGCTGTCAAATCTGGTCAGGTACTTCTGCTATCCATCTAGTGTATCCTTGATAAAATCCAACGGAGAATCTGTAATGTGATAGATCCCGACTCGGCAGCTCAGATACAGTCACTTTCTCCTCGGCGCAATGTGGCTTCCTTGTGTCTCTTCTACAAATACTTTCAAGGCTTCTGCTCAGATGAACTTAGCTCACTGGCGCCTCCTGTCTATAAATTTACTCGAGCTACAAGATTAGCAACTAGGTCCCACACTTTTACTGTGAAACCAATAAATTGTAAACGCGAATTCTACTCCAGCAGCTTCTTTTCTCGCACTTCCCTCCTATGGCATTCCTTTCCATTTACTTGCTTTCCCGGCAGCTACAATCTCCAAGAATTTAATGTAAAGTCAATAGTCATCTCCTATCTCACTAACCTGCATCCTCGCTCTCCCTTCTCCGTCCACACCACTCTCATCAGTAGTCTCATCCTTCTCTTAGCCACTTCCTGACACCCTCTATAACCTGTCACTCTTTCTCATAACTTTCCTCCTCTGTAACCTACTGCAAAATAGTAGCAGTGAAATACCTTTCTTGGGGCGATATGATTATAATATATATATATATATATATATATATATATATATATGTATGTATGTATATATGTATGTGTATATATTAAGTCGTCTGCAGACAGATCTCATTCGCTGTATCACAGCTCACTAGGATGGTTAGACATCTGATTGCTTCTAGCCAGGATTGAAACCCGACTGAATCGACATATATCGGCGATTCTACCGCTGAGCTACCGGCGCTCGGTAGAGGAAGGTGGGTTATATACAATGTAAACACACGCCAGTATCCAATAGCGTTCAAATTTATTACTGAATATCAATGAACGGAACACGCACTACTTATTTGCTACCTAGACCGCTTGTATACGGACAGGTAACGAATTCAGAAGATATACAAAGATAAAAAGGGGCGGAAGACAAGGATGTGTCTTTTCACCGGATCTGTTCAACTTGTAGAGTGAGAACATTTTGAGGACCCTAGATGTTATGCCTGAATTTTTCATCGAAGGCCACAGTTTAAAAAACCTAAGGTGCGCAGATGATACAGTGCTGATAGCAGACACAGAAAGAAAACTACAAGACCTCCTACAGAAGGTAGCTGAAGAGAGTGATAAGAAAGGATTACAAATAAACTGCAAGAAAACCGAATGCATGGTCATCAGTAAAAAGAATATCCCAGTATGACAAATACGGGTGGGGGGATGTTAAAATCAAGCAGGTACAAAAATTTAAATACCTAGGAAGTGTTATAACGGAAGACGGAAAGTGCGACACAGAGATCCGAAGGCGAATTGGCATGGCGAAGGAAGCATTGCAGAATTTGAGTAGAGTATTAAGAAACAGAACAATTTCACTAAAAACAAAGCAGGGAGTACTGGATTGCTATGTTTTGTTAGTTCTTTAATATGGCAGTGAATGCTGGACAATATCAAAGATGAAGGAAAAACTTGAAGCAACTGAAATGTGGTTCTACAGAAGGATGCTGAGAAATATCATGGATCGAGCATGTGAGCAATGATGATGTCTTAGAAATGATGGAAACAAAAAGGAAATTAATACTGAGCATCAGGAAGAGACAGCTGAAGTTCCTCGGACACGCAATGAGGAAAGACAGCTTGGAGAACCTGTTACCAACAGGCCAGATAGAGGGAAAAAGAAACAGGGGAAAGCAACGGATAACATATTTGAAGAACCTAATCAGGTGGATGATGGAACGTGGGTTGCATGGTATAACAGGAGAAGGCGTGCTAAGAGCCACCAGTGACAGGGAGACTTGGAAAGACATGAAGGGACAGGACACATAGAAGAAGAAGAAGAAGAAGAAGAAGATGAAGAAGAAGAAGAAGAAGAAGAAGAAGGTTTCGACCACGTCAGTCTATTCTTTCCTTGCCCGAAGAGACCGACGTAGTCGAAATCTAGCTAGCAAGTAAATGGTGTGCGTTACGCTCTTTGACATTTTGTTAACTGTGAATACCCAGATAACTTGTTTTGACTACATTGAGCACTTTTTTTCATTTACCGTCTGCTGGTTCAACTAGCAACAATTTTAATGGCATATATATATATATATATATATATATATATATATATATAAACTTATAATACGATTTACTCAGAGGACTTATTTAGCTTTCAAAATTCAGTTTACGACGAAAAAAAACATTGATATCTATACAAGAGAATCAAAATTTGGCTTACATCCATTCATTTTTCTTTCAGTCTACGGTTTCGCTTTAACTGGAAACAACTATTGCTTTTTAGTCTTTCGTGTCAACGTCCAAAGAGTCTGAGTTCCAGGACCATGGATTAGTTTTAAAGATTTCATTACACCCGAGCAACGCCGGGCTATACTGCAAGTATGTATATATATATATTTGTGTGTGTGTGTGCTTAAATTAAAGCAATTTTAATAATAAAAACCGCTATCTGAAACATAAAATTCACAATGACGCTATTAACATGTATTATCTAAATATATATATTTGTTTTAGTCCTTTCACCCCAAGCAAAGTGAGACTGCCACTGGTGCGCAGGGGATTACAGTGAGAAAAATGACTGGCAAAAGATAAAAGATTAACGAGATTTTAGACGATAGAAGATGGCAATTGATGTTGCATTTAAATTTCTGGAGATTGTAGCTACCAGGAAAGTAAGTGAACAGAAATGAGTTCCACAGGCGGGAATTAGAAGCTGAAGTAGAAATGGCGGCGATATTTAATTATTTCAACGGTAAAAAGTTGGAACCCAAAATGCCAACAAAGTAGCGAGCTTAAATTCATGATGGCTTTGCAGCAGGGAAAAATAGCCCGTCAAAGCAATAGCGATGAAACTATTTGTAGAAAAGACAGAGGGAAGACACGTCACGTCGATGAGAAAGTGACTAAAGTCCAGATGCCAAGTCAGGTACGATTACATTGCAGATCCATTTTGCATTTTGTCAAGAACCTTGAGATGTATAGCAGGATCACCCGACGAGATATGGCAACAGTATTCAGTGCACGGATGAATGGTTCATTTATAAATGTTCTAGATTGGATTAAATGGTGGTTTCGTTTGCATATAACGATAAAAATTAATACATCAGATTCATTATTTGATACAAAAAATTAAAAACTAGTAACCACACTCCACCTACGTCTATTGAACAGGGTAAGAGGCTCATCCTTTGTCCCCTGTTGAGGATGTTGTTTCCGGTTTCTCTTTTCCAATCTTTTCACTATTACGTAGCCCCCTGCACATCAGTGGCGTTACCGCCTTGCTCGGGGTGATACGATTAGAAATAAAATAAAAAAACCTAGTTATTAAACTTCTAGCAGTATAACCCGGCGTTGCTAGGGTGTAATGAAAGCTTTAAAACTAATCCATGGTCCTGGAGCTCAGACTATTTGGACGTTGGCACGAAAGACTAAAAAGCAATAGTTGTTTCCAGTTAAAGCCAAACTGTAGACTGATAGAAAAATGAATGAATGTAAGTCAAATTTTGATTTCTTGGTATCGATATCAAATCAATTTTTTTCGTTGTAAACTGAATTTTGAAGGCTAAATAAGTCCTCTTGTGTAAATGGTATCATGGCTGAGACTAAGAAATACAATTATACTTACTTAGAGCCAAACCCGAAGCAAAAACTAAAATAAAAGGGCTGAAAAACTGATTTTGATCACACCCGGTATCAATTTCTTCTGAAGGTATGGAGCATTTTTTGTTGTTTCATGCCTTCAGAGGTGGTTATTTACTGCCTTCCACTGATGTATTGTTGTTGTTTTAATATGAGTGCTCCTTTTTTTAAAAATCTTATCACCCCGAGCAAGGCGGTAACGCCACTGATGTGCAGGGGGCTACGTAATAGTGAAAAGATCGGAAAAGAGAAAGCCGGAAACCATATCCTAAACAGGGAACAAGGGATGAGCCTCTTAACCTGTTCAATAGACATGTGTGGAGTGTGAACCGGGCGATGCTTTGTGGCAAGATGCAGACTTCTGTTGCCAGATATAAGGTCTTCCAGCGGCCACCCTCTTGACCCAGGGTAGCACTATCTTCTCAAGGCACTTAATGCAGGCGTCCGTTTTGATTCTGGATCCCTGTGGGAAGATAAATGGAGGCATAACGTCGCCATCACTAGATATCACGCCAAAAACCTTCGTAATCACCATTAGACTCATCCAACACGAGTTCCAATTCTCGTTGGGTTTCTTATATTCACTTACGCGCAAAGCTCTTGATAAAGGTATGAATCCACTGATTCTTCTCCCCAGTTATGGGTTAATTAGTAATACTTCTATAAAATAATTTCTGGCTTTAAGTCTTAAACAGCGTTGATAAGCCGTAGGAAACAAATCAATCATGTTACCAGTTAATGAACTTGTGAATTCTCACCGCGTGAACAATTTTAACGAGCAAACACTCGGCCCTGTTTCGGCGCAGAGATAGTTATGTATTTAATATCAGTAAAAGAAATTGGTGTTCGACTCTTTGAAGAAGGCAGGATTTCGATTTTCAAATCAAGCAGAATCTCCCTACATTTATAAGTTAATGTTTTAATTGATAACACTGAGTTGGATGATTTTTTTTGTCTGATGCTATGCTTGGTCTACATCACTCGAAGTATAATGATATCATGGCTAGCATCTAAGTAGATAAATATGAACCCGAATGAAACAAAAAAAGCGGCAGCAAACACAGCGAGACATACACCTGCTCCATTATATTAAAAAGCCAACATTTTTTTTCGAAAAGAAAACGCGTTCTTGCTGATGAAAAATTTTGAAGCATCGGTTATTAACACCTGCCTTTGATCCCATGGGAAAAACATTGAGTAAATTGAGATGTTACATCAATTATTTAAACTTCCTTATGTTATGTTTCATTTTAATCCATTAATAATGAAGATATCCTTACTTGGAAGTCATACAATTTTACTTATTATTATTGTTATTATTATTTCTATGAACTTTGTTATATACATATTTCCTTCCGGGTCCCAACCAGAAACCTAATGTCAAAAAAGATTTCTTGACCTCTCGCAGCGATAATCTTTTGTAAAAAAAAAATTCCTAGCATTGCACACATTTTATATAGATAACGTTTTTCTTAATGCCTGAGTTGTACTTGTGAGCACAATTTTCTTGTATTTATTTAAGGCATTGGGCTACCAAAAACCTCTAGAATAAGCCCTTTCAAATCATTTCCACTCAATCTGTGAGCTTCAACTACATCTGGAATTTTTTTATGTCTTCATCTGCCACATTTTTTAGATTTTCACCTCAAGATCCTTGTATTTTGATAATTTTATGAAGGCCTTGTGGCGCAGTGGATATCAGCTCGGAACGAGAAATCGGTAGAGCCGAGTTCGAATTCCAGTTGAATTCCTTGCATTCACATACGCGCAAATACCCTTGGGAAAGGTATTAATCCGTCTATTCCTTCCAGTTATGGGTCAAATAACAGGACAGATTGGGTTCTATAGCCTTGGTCGGCAACCAGTCTACCGCAGAAAGCAATGGCAACCTACTGCGGGATAATCTTCTGCCCAGTCAGTCATGTCACTTTCGAGACGTGATCGCCCAAGCGTGTATCACGTATGGTAATTAACTGACTGACTGAATATAATCGTTGAGAAAGTCATTAAGGTTTCTATTGGGTATAAAGTGGGGGATCAGTTTTATATTTTTATGAAGTAATAAACTGATCCCCCATTAATTACTACTAAATAATATAATACATCTCTTCCCCCTCTGGATATGAGTCAAATAACAGGACAGATTGGGTTCTATAGCCTTAGTCGGCAACCAGTCTACCGCAGAAAGCAATGGCAACCTACTGCGGGATAATCTTCTGCCTAGTCAGTCATGTCTCTTTCGAGACATGATCGCCCAATCGTGTTTCACGTATGGCACTTAACTGACTGACTTCAAAGATACATTAAAATCTGCAAGGAGTGCCATGTCAATAAGAAAGCACATTTTGTTCTTGTGGTCACTGATCACGATGTCTTGGCGATAAGCTTTGATCGTTCCGTCTGTGTGTATTGTAAAGTCCCATGACATTGTTACAAGTCCTGTCTCTGAAACCGGGTCTGGCTGGGTGTTTTTTTATACCGGTTTCTTGCAGTTTCCCTCCCATAAAAGTTGCATATTTTCCAGTGAGGATATTGGCCAACTCTATAATACTGTGTCTTATATTCAGGGGATGCTAACTTGCATTGTTTGATGAAACTGATTATTATTATTATTATTATTATGTCATTTTTCATCATATTTCGATTTCTGCTTTGGTCTCACTACCAACCAAGTCTGCGGGGAGACCTAAGGCAGGTCGTGGCGTGTTGTTATGGCTCCATTTCATGTTTTTCTATCTTCCCTATCATCCCCAGCATTACATAGATAAAGTTTTCCTTAGTGTGTGGGCTGTACTTAATAAGACAATTTTTTGTATATCTCTTAAGCTGGGGTTTCCAGGGATTCTTTCAATGTGTTGCTTTGTTCCATTTCTTATCATTCCAAGTGCACCTACTATCACTGGCACAACTCTTGTTTTCAATTTCCACATTTTTTCTATTTCAATTTCCAGGTCTTTATATTTTGACAGTTTTTCAAATTCCTTGATTGCTATGTTACAATCCGCTGGACAAGCCATATCAATTAATAGACAAGTTTTCTCCTTCTGGTTTTTAACAATAATGTCTGGCCTGTTTGCTTCAATTTTTCTGTCTGTGTAGATGGTGTAATCCCATATAATGGTGACATCTTCTATTTCCGTAACCGGTGCTGGGTGATTATTATTATTATTATTATTATTATTATTATTCCTATATTTAAACGTTCTTGACAGGCATCTGGTGGCAGTTGCACGACCTGAATGATACCGTTATTGGGATACAAGAGGCGCTTATCTCTCATTGGTCGAGATAAGTCACGTAGTCACATGACAGCCGCTCCAGATAGTCACACGAGCTGTAGCCGCTTTAAAAAGTTACGAACAGCAACCAAACGAGAAGATTGTTCCCTTCTACCTTTTCCTGCAGCTTGCAATTGTATCACTGCTGGGATATATATGAACCCCTAGGCTAAATCTGCCTTTCCCTACAACATGCAGGCATACTCTGCTAGGATATAGATGAAGAATGCCTTTAAAGCATTCAATGAAAAGATATTATCAGATCTTAAATTCAGTCAGTTAAGTGTCGAACGTGATACACGCTTGGATGATCATGTCTCGAAAGAGACTCGGCTGATTGGACAGAAGATTATCGCGCAGTAGGTTGCGATTGCTTTCTGCAGCAGACTGGTCTCCAGCCATGGCTATAGAACCCAATCTGCTCTGTAACTTTAGGGAAGAGACGGATTAATACCTTTTCCAAGGGTATTAGTGCGTAAGTGAATGTGTTATGTTTTTAACATGACAAAATAAAACGATTATGGAAAAATGACACACTCGCCGAGTATTGGAAATAACTAAGGAATTTATTATTGCGGAAACATGGGTTCAGTGAACAGTTGTTAATGTTGAATAAGGACGTGGTTATGGAGAGCTTAGCAAGTCCTGCGCTCCATGTTGCTGGCTTCCTGCCGGAAGTCCCTTCCTGTCCCCCAGCATGCACATATTAGCTGGGAATAGACTGCCTTGAATGGTCAAGGAGAGATAACTTTTGACCCCTTTTTATGGTGGTCCTAATAAATTGCAAGAAATTCAACTGGAATTCGAATTCGGCACCCCAATTTGTCGTTTCGAGTCGATATCCACTGCATCACAACGCACAGGATGTTCATAAAACACCCGGAAGAAAACATCATAAGGGCTTCCAACACGGCCACAACGTATTGGCCGTCTTTGTAAATTAAAACGTATCTACTTTCAGCAGCTTTTATAACATTGACAATATGACTTGCACATTATTTAATTTGGTTTTATAATATAAAAGAGTCCTTGAAATAGGCTGCCATTTAGATATAAGCGGTTCGAGCTAACAAAAATTTGGACAATTTTTGCATTCATTACGTCCATAAAGTAAAAGACACAGTGGACCTAAATAAAAACAATAAACAAAAACCTTGCATTGTTCAGCCAAAAACATACATAGAAAGTACCAAAGTACTAAATAATCAGGCCGGCAGATATAAATATATAATACTGTTTAATTAAAAAATAGAATATCTACGTAAATACGATTATCGATAAAAAATAATGTTCAAACAATTCATTTCAAATTGTCGGTTGTTTATAACCGAGTTTCGTTAATCTTCGTTAATTTCCGTAACATATATATATATATATATATATATACTACAAACCAAAGGGTTAGGCCACATACCTTCCACTACCAAGGAGGAATTACTACTAAATTACTTCTCCCAGCCCCACCAAATGAAAACCAATACATCTCAACCCCTTCCTTTACCTAAACTTACATCTGGGATTAGAATTTCTTCTTGTTCTCTGTTTATAAGGGGTCGAAGAATCCATGCCTTAAAGTGACATGTTGAAAATGGCTATTTTCCCACTAAGTTTCTCTGAATTTATATATATATATATATATATATATATATATATATATATATATATATAGATAGTGCAAACAGTGACTTGGATCCAGGGCATGAAGTCACAAATATTTTCTCATGTACGCCCTTCAGTAATATTTCATCACTTACTATTAATCTGTCAACAATTCTACAAGCTACTTGCTACTTCCACGGTTATGAAAGAAAATGTGGCCCCACCTCACAAAATTACAAATTTTCACTCTTACAATCATCAATCAACGCCATTTTCTGACACCTGTCGTCAAGCGATAAGAAACTTGTATAAACATTTTCTTTTAAATTAAAATTAAAATATCTACGTCCTGTTAAAACAGAAACCGTTAATTTGATGAATTGCAAACAAGATTAAACCAAAATTATTTACTTTTTTTCTTAAAAAGCAGTGAAAACTTGGGCTGTCAGATGAAGTCGGTCATTTTTATCAACACACAAAATATCTTCATCATTGCATTTTACTTTTAATTATTAATTTGTCCCCATTTTTATTATTTTTCTTCTTTATGATCGAATCGTCGCTTCCAAAATTTGGGCTGTCGGATAACTAACAATATCTTCATCATTGTATTTTGCGTTTAGAATTGAGTTACCAAAAGAGGAATTAAATGAAACTGAGGTCTCCAGATGAGGCAAGGCAGGTAGAACTAGAACAATCTTCTCTCTGTGAATTAAATAAAGGGTTCAGTTGTAAATGCCAACTTATTTCACCTGAAGAAGGCCGGAGCATACACCGATGGAAACATCGTAAATATGACAATAAAGATAAGGACAACAGTCTAAACAATGTAAATAGTGTAAATATATTGTTTTTTTTTTTGTTTTTTTTTTTTGTTGTTTTTTTATGTAGCACTGTAGTGCAGTGGATATCGGCTCGGAGTGACAAATCGGGGAAGCCGAGTTCGAATTCCATTTGAAATCCTTGAATTAACCTACGCGCAAATACCAGTGGGAAAGATATGAACTCATATCACTTCCCTCCAGTTATGGGTTAAATAACAGGACACATTGGGTTCTGCAGCTTTGGCTGGCAACCAGTCTACCGCAGAAAATAATGGTAACATACTGTGGGATGATCTTCTGCCAAGGCAGTCATGTCTTTTTAGAGACATGATCGACAAGCGTGTATTTCATTTAACTGATTGACTGATTCTTTATCTATAACTTTTGTTTTTTGACTGAATTTTATGTCTTCTTAGATATATTTCGATGAAATACCAAATAGACAAAAATTATTATCTTAAACATCTGCTTCTCTTCGTTTTCTATCAACTTTCCAAATCTACCAAATAGGTGCTCGAGATATCTGTGCTGTGCATGGAGAAGGCACTATTACAGAACGAACTGTATAGAACGGGTTTTCGACCTCACAATCTCTCCTCGTTTCGGCCGACCGGTTCAGTTCAAAGAGGACAGATTGAACAACATCATCAACATGGGCCTGCGCTAATCCATTTGCCTAGCAGATAAAATCTCTCGTGATCCCGTCGCTACTTACACACGATTTTTAAACAATAAATGAAAAAATAAAGACGGAATTATCCCAATATTTTGGCCTTAAAATTTAACTTCCGTTGCTATAAACACTGAGAATAAATTAGAAACACATTCTCTCAAAAAACTTATTCCAACTCAAAATGACTTTTTAGTTTCCTGTCACGGCACTTAATTTTTATTATTTCTACCTGGGTCATTCACAGGAGAAACTTTAAATATATTGGTTTTTTTTGTTTTGTTTTGTTTTTTATGTAGGACTTTTCTTTTTCCTATAACTTTTGTTTGTCGTTTTTTGATTGAATTTTATCTCTTTTTAGATGGATTGCGATGAAATACCAAGTAGACAAAAGTTAACCTTTTTGACATCTGCTTCTCTTCGTTTTCTATCAACTTTCCAAATCTACCAAAGGTGCTCAAGATATCTGTGCTCTGCACGGAGAAAGCGCTATTATAGAAATGTTTTCCACGATCTAAGATGGGGAACTTTGATTTCACCGTCTCTCCGCGTCCCAGCTGATCGGTTCAATTCAATGAAGACATATTGATCGAGCTCTTCCACAAACATCCTTGTCAACCCAGCAGATGGAATGCTCTCGTGATATCTTCAGCCGCTCAAAAATGTATTGCCTGTGTGCCACAGGTTTTTTTAAAAAGAAGACAACCTTCAGCTCTCGTATAGAGTTCCAGTTTTCTTGATCAACTCAAGGACACCTTCTTTGACTCAGGTTTATTAACCGGCGATGAAAAGTAGTATCTTTGTGTCTCTATAAAGTTGAGGAAAGAAAGGTTTACTCGAAACAAGCCAGGGCTGGTTACGCCCGGGGTTTGGAACTACGATAGCCGGGAAGCAACGAGAAAGTAAAAAAATATATCTCAGGGTTCAATCATAAGTTGTTAAATGAACAATGGGAGGGGAATTCTCCAATTCTAGACGTCGGTAAACACAATGAGAAATGAACAATAAGCAGACACAAAATAACATAAGATGACACGAGAATATCTTATAAAAATACTTTATATCCAAACTATACAAATATTAAATTAACGAAAAGAAAAGAAAACTAATTAAAAAGGTCAGTCAGTTAGTTAAAGTGCCATACGTGATACACGCTTGGGCGATCATGTCTCGAAAGAGACATGACTGACTGGGCAGAAGATTAACCCGCAGTAAGTTGCCATTGCTTTCTGCGGTAGACTGGTTGCCGACCAAGGCTATAGAACCCAATCTGTCCAGCTATTCAACGCATAACTGGAAGGAAGAGACGGATTAATACCTTTCCCAAGGTTATTTGCGCGTAAGTGAATACAATGGATTCAACTGGAATTCGAACTCGGCTCCTCAATTTCTCGTTCCGAGCCGATATCCACTGTACCACAACGCACATATTAAAAAGGTATGAAGGAAAAAACATATATCTAGACGATGAAATATATAAAACAGTAAAGACAGCAGATTATAGAAGATATAGAAACATAAAAAAAATTACAAATTTGTAGGGATCAGTTGTTTTATAAAGTACTAGAAATAGAACTCAAAAAGAAAAATGTTCTTTAGTAATTATTTGAATAAGCACAGTTCAATTCCTCGATGATGGTGAATATTTCAAGCTGACGAATCATAGGAAATATAGATGACTTGGACTTAAGAATACTACTCAGGATTCTTCAGAAAATTTAGATGACTTGGACTTAAGAATACCACTCAGGATTCTTCTTCAGTCTAAGTGACATTCAATTTTTTTTTATGGCAGCAAAATAGTCGAGTCCAGTGTGTTGACGTCCGACTTCTTCAAAAAAAAACATCCAAGTGCCGACGCTATGTGCCGGCGCGCACGAAGAAACTAAAAACCGTTGTAAGTTACATCACGTGTAGATACATGAAAAAGGAGAAGGCGTTTGTGTTTTAAATACCATCAAGGTCACTTGCACTTTAGACAGGCAGCGTTCGTATGACCCGCATTCAAGGACCAGACAGTTGATGGGTTAAAGGAAGGTTGTTTTTCAAGAACTGGATTTAGCCGGTTACAAAAAAATTATTCTATAATCTGCGTATTTAAAATAATAAAAAATATATTGTTCTTATATTTCGTCGTAAATCTTTAAGGTACTAAAAAATATACTTGTAAAATATATGGTGAGGATAAAATATTAACCTAAAGTAACAGGGCTGCATCCACGATAGACAATAATTTGCATTTAGTGGGACTGGGAAGGAGTAATGCACGACAACATATATGAATGCAAACTCCCGTTTAGCAAATGTACCGGCTCCACGAGACATTCAAGATGAAACAATCGGAGCGTCGAAAAGACGAACTTCTTTAACACAAAAGCGCATGTCTCCACGTCGGTAATCACATTTTTAGGTTACTTTCCAACAGTTCAATAACTCTATGGAGTTGAAAACATGCCTCGATAAATCCCTCGATCCGGTGATGACTATAGACAAGGAATTGAGAAACTAGTCGAACGTTGCTCAATCTATACATTATCGAGCTAACGAGATAATGGATAGACTGAAGGGGTGACACACAGATATGTAACAGATATACAGTTAACAGACAGAGATAGATTGAAAGCTAGCTAGACCGATAGATAGATATGAACGGACTTAAATAGATAGGTAGATAATTTAGATAGATAGATAGATAGATAGATAGATAGATAGATAGATAGATAGATAGATAGATAGATAAGAGACTAGGATAAATAGCTAGCTAGCAAGATAATGTTTAGACTGAGAGGAGACATAGATAGATAAAAGACACATATACAGGTAACAGACAAACAGACAGACAGATAGATAGATAGATAGATAGATAGATAGATAGATAGATAGATAGATAGATAGATAGATAGAAAATGAACTGAGATAGATAATTTATAGATATAACACTTTTTTCCGAAAAACAAAATTATCAAGTCTCCTAATAAATTTCATCTTTGATTGATACAAAAATGTCGCAGTGGAAGATTTAAGGGAATTAAACGAATGATAAAATATATACAATGGTAAACATTTTCTTTCTCAGCGTAAATGGCAATCCGTATTTTTCTACCCCGACGAAACAAACTCCTTCGAAACGCTTATTGAATTAAGAACCGATAATGTTATTCCTCTTTAGTTAATGACTGAAATCCGATCAGTTTCGTCAGGCAATAAGTTAGACAAAAAATTGACGACAATCTTTTATGTTTCCAACAAAATATCAAATTGCTATAAAAATAAATTAAAACAAAACTCAGTTGAATATTCTATAAAACTAATTTACATACTGGATTGACCAAAGTTTATTCATAAAGAATGTTTCACGAAATATTTTCGGATGAAAATAACATGGAGTGATCTTCCTGTTCATTTGATTTGATTTTTCTTTGTTATTTTTCGTGGTTGTTTTTCTATTTCCTGTTGATTGGCTGAAAATGTAATCTCGAAAGAACATTTCCGTTAAGAAGTTCAAAAAATATTGACGACAAGCTTTCATGTTCACTTTGCTATTCGTAACTGAAAAATGTCTTTAATTCGTTTTAAATAAATATTTCAAGCTAATCTTAGGATTTGTACTACTTCCTCTGACCGGTATCAATTTGTTTATCTATCTCAAACTATGTGTGTCAATCTAATTACGCATAGGTAATATCAGAGGCTGAAACGCTTGCGAGTTAGTTTTGTTGATAACAGTACGCATTAGGCTCAAAGATGATGATAACGAATCAATTTCCAAAGTCAAGAGGCTATTTACAAGAAAGGAAAATAGAAATATTACATTAGTCGTTTCCTTATAAGTTAGTGTTAGACCAGAAGTCAATCACTGATCACCAAGCCTTTTTTAGGCGTGCTTTTATATCGTCGTGTCATGAGCATAGATGTTTACAAATTATATATATTTTACGTAAATTATTTCTGTAAATAAGAAAAAAGGTTGATCCGAGAAGTTGACCGCCATGGACTTAGAGGATTGGCTGTTAGTAATTACCTTCAAGGATCTACATGTTAGGATTGACTGTATAATATAGAACGGACGGTTGTGTGGGGTTAACCTATTTGGGGACTTCACTCATGGACATGCGCTCTGGCTCCTTACATTAAACTGACCTTCTGTCACATCGTGCTAGTGTGCGTTGGCAATTAAATACAATCTGCCTTCGGGTGGATAACCGATATGTTATCTTTTAATTCTGCTTTTGTTTTTGGACAGAAGGCAACTAAAAATATTAAGAGGTTCCCCGCGGTAGTACCTTCCCTAATTCACCAAAGCATTTGTAGTAATACCGATGCCAGCGCTGGTCTGTTTTTATGGACCTGATCCGATTGCAAATATTCTGTCTCTCTACTTTCGAATGCCTTTGTGCAATGTTGGGTGGGGGCCGGGGAGTAAATACAATCTGTGCTCATCTCGAATGGCATTCATTTGCTCAAAGCCATTTTAACCGTTGATCTAAGAAATCTGTTGCCTACGGCTGACTGTTCAGGCATTTCCCTATAAGGAAATACTTGGGATTCATTAACGGAGCAGCCGTGACTGTTTTCAGTTGAAATTTATCAAATATTTCTTTTAAAATAATTTTTACGGAAAATAGACTCATCAAGTAAAATAGCTGTTATCGTTCTTTCCAATATTGACAGGGTTTCCTTCCTAACCTTTTATTTGAAGTTGTGTGGAATGTGAACCTCTTCATTAGGTCATTATTTTCTTTTTAAGTTACATGTACTATTGTGGTGATACCGAACAAAAGCGATGGACCGGATGTTTGCGCTTTCACGTTCAAAAAGCAAATGACCAAAACTCGACGATGCGCATCCAGCTTCGCGCAGATGTTCCAGTTGAAAAATAAAAATTAATTAAATATTAAATTTCCATTTCGCGAGCCTACGCGAATTTTATTGATCAGCCAATGGGAAGCCCAGAACCAAATACAAGTGTGAAATCCCAAATGAGCTGATGTGATCCAAAAAGTAGATATAAAAAGCGGATACAGAAAGCATAGACAGGCAGACCGACTCGAGGAGAAGGGAGTAATTAATATCCCCTTGACCTAAGTCAAGTGGCTTACTACGCTTGCCTCCCTTACCGCTTTCCTTCTTCCCTGCCTCAAAAACTACTTACTGACCTAAGGAGCGAATACATCAAAGAAAATCCTTACTTACACGCTCCCAAATTCCTAAGCATTAATTCTCTTTCAGCTTTTAATTGCCATTAACATTATAAAGTCCGTTGTACCTATAGCGGGGTATCTCTTATATTATTTATTCTTTTTCTAGTTGTTGTAGGATTCCGTTCTAGTGAATGGTAATTGTATACCGTTGCAGGTTAACGGAATTTGGCCTTGTGGGAAGATAGCCCACTATAATTCATAAAATGATTATAAAATCAAGAAAGGCAATTTGAGTATAAAATAACATTTATATATACACATGTCAATTAATGTTTTACAATTAAAGCAATACTTGAAATAAAGGTTCCAACGGGGGTTAGAATGTTCATGGAAAATATAATGCTGAAAGAGATAAAAGGCGTAGTAATGTGGAGAAATGTTCAATTTGAAGTTGCCGCTTCTAAGGTCAGTAAGTCGCTAAGTACTTTTGAGGAATGTCTTTGAAGAGGTCAGTAAGTACTTATGAGACAGGGAGAAGGAAAGAGGCAAGCATAGTAGCCGCTCGACTTAGGTCAAGGGAGAAACTAATCAGCTCGTCCGTCTCCGCTGGTCTGTCTCACGATTCTTTGTCTCCGCTTTTTATATCTACCTTTTGGATCAGAAGCTCGTTTGGAATTTCATAATTTGATTCTGGGCTTCCCATTCGCTGGTAAATAAAATTCGCGTAGGTTCGAGAAATGGAAATTTGATTAATTTTTATTTTTCAACCGGAACATCTGCGCAAAGTCGGATGCGCACGACGAGTTTTATTCATTTGCTTTTTAGTTCTTGTAGAGCAAACATCCGGTCTCGCTTTTGCGCTGTCGGTATCACCACATACCCATATTCAAAGACTGTTTTCTTAAATAGAACGCCCCGCACCTACCGTAAGCATTAATCCTGCCTGCAGCATTTTATTACCACTATACTATCAATTTTAGTTGTTTATACTGTTGGGAGACCTCAAGTGATGTGGTTTATGGTATTCTATGGTGCCAAGCCAAATGTTCAAGGAGAGGTAATCTTTGCCAAGAGGTTCACTCGCTGAAAGCAATATTAACCATTGACCTGAAAAAGCAATTGTATGCAGCTGACAATTTGGATATTTCTGCACGTGTTTGACGTCTTACATGACATTCGTATGAACGTGTAGATCTGACGAGGGTATTTAAGAAAATGGAACGTGTTTTTATGCGGATGTTTTAATTTTCAACTAATTTTTGGTTTTGAAGTATATATATATATATATATATATATATATATATATATAATTACATTATTCGGCCTATCTTCCTCATCTTTGTTGGCATTTGTACGTCATTTCGGCTGTTGTACGCCCCGGCTTTCAGGTGCTAGGAATTTTGAACATAACCCGTTATTAGAATCACTAGGGTAATATCATCTTCATCCATTTTGCTTCGAGCCTATTTTTAGTAGTCATGAGTTATCTCCCTATATATATATATATATATATATATATGCTTATATATCAAGATATGGAGGATCAATATACCATTATAATTGTTGAGTTAACCACCTTAGTGAACAAACCATTTACATATATATATATATATATATATATATATATATATATAGAGAGAGAGAGAGAGAGAAGGAATGTGGAGATAGACTCTGAAAGCATTCTAATACTTCGTAATTGTTTTACAAACAAGATTGTAAAGTAGATTCATATATTATATACATATGGATGTACAGGTGTGTATAAACTGCGTCTAGAGATTATATGCAAAACAGGTAACTTTCAATTTCAAACTGATATTTAGTATTTTTTCAGTAATTATAGCAATTTCCAGTGTCAAGAGATTATTTGCAAGAACTAGAATTTAGTATTATGGCTCGTAAAAAAGAACTAACAATGTATGAAAAGAACTATATAATTGAGAAAATTAGCAAAGGAAAGTCTTCGCTTCAAATTTCTAAGGATTTGAAAAGGGATCATTGATCAATCAAGAAAATATGTCAAATGGGAATTCAACCAAGAAAAAAGTCTCAGGCTGAATACAGGAATTTAACAAAGCGAGATCTATCACATATCCAAAAAGAATTAATAAGAAACCCAAATGCGTCAAGTGCGTTCATATTTGAGGCCACTGGGGCTCCTATGGTGTCAACGGAAACAAGGTGTAAAGCATTAAGGAAGTTTACTGATGTAAAAAATCAAATAAAGAAACCCATTTTAGCAAAAAGACACAAGGAAAGAAGATTCCAGTGGGCAAAAAATAAAAAATAAAAAAATAAATAAATGAAAGCTGATTTCAGTAAAGTGCATTTTACAACCGAATCAAGGATCACCCTCGATGGGCCCCGATGGATGGGCTCGAGGATGGGTTTGCAAGCAACATGACTCAAGAAAATCTTTTATGGACTGGGATTATTGGTAATGAGCTCGTGGGTCTATTTAAATTGAAAGACGGGGTTAAAATGTATTCCAAATGTTACTGTGATTTTCTAGAGCAATATTTCTTTGAATGGCTTGATAATCAGTTTTTAGCTATGCGTAGATCTATGATTTTTATGCAAGACAACGCATCAAGTTATGCATCAAAGTTTACTAAATCCTGGTTGAAAGGAAAGGGATTTGTTGAAGATTGACTTATGGACTGGCCTTCAAATAGCTGTGATTTTAATCCCAATGAGAACCTGTGGAGCATCCTCAAGAGAGATATTTATTCTAATGAAAGGCAATTCAACAGCAAGTGTGACCCTCTGGGAGGCAGTCAAAGTTGTTGCAAACAACTTACCAGCCGCTAAAATTGCAAATCTAACATCAGATGTTGACAATAGGCTGCTAAGAATTATTGAAAAGAAAGGGGCATTTGTGCAATAAATTTTAGGAGATTCTTATTATTTTTGTTAATATATCTTTTATTTTTAAAATAATCTTTTTTATGTTTTTCCTTTAAGAAATTGACGAATTTGTTCTAAAATATTTTCATATTATTTTTTACATTAGTTTTACAAGGTAAAAGTATCAAAATAAATAGTTGCAAATAAACTACTGACAGCCAAATTAGTCTGTTTTTTTAACTTAGTAAAAGATTTTTCCAACCGAAAACAATATTTATCAATATACATCTATGTTAATATTGAGTAGAATCTAAACAACATCATAATAGTATTTTTAACATTAAATACGCAACTCTTTATGACAATTCATAACTTGCATATAATGTCTAGACGCAGTTTATATACCTATATTTCGAAATCGGAATGTATTGATATAATATACATATTTGGTTCTATAAATAGATAATAATATTTACGTTGAGTCTACCCCCTGGATCATTTTTAATATTGATAAAATTAATATTAATAGGTCCTGGTTTTAGGGATTTTATCTAGATATACTTCCTTTTTTTAATTATATATATATATATATATATATATATATATATATATATATATATATATAGGGAGAGATAGAGAATTGAGACAGAGCGACAGAGAGAAATAGATGTATAGAACACACATGTCTGAACAGAAATCGGGAAGAATCCTTCATTAGGTATTATTGAGTTTTATAAAAAGGATGATTTTTGCTTAAAATGCTCCCAGTTACAAAACCAGACCCGGTCAATTTAATCTGACGTAATATCTTTGAAGTAAAATATGACTAATTATACAAAAAAAAAAGCCAAATAGATGGCAGACTGAAAAACTGCTACATTACGACTATAAATATATCCCTATATATATATATATATATATATATATATATATATATATATATAGGCCATACAGAGACGACGGTCACATGCTCGTACAAAATTCCACACACTTTAAAACAGACAAAATAAGAAAAATTATCCACAGAGAATTTAAAAGATTAAACGTAAAAGTAATAGTCACCACACTTTTAAATGTAGTAAACTTCCTCGATGTAACACTTGATTTAGTTAATAATGATTACCAACCCTACATAAAACCCAATGAATACCCACTATACATCCACCCAAAATTAAATCATCCCCCCAAGTATAATCAAACATATACCCTCCCCCATAGATTATAGAATTAGTAAAAACTCGTCCAGTGAAGAAATATTTAACAAACACAAAAGTCTTTACAATAAGTCCCTAAAAAAATCGGCTACAAAAACCAAGACATCCAATATATAACAAACTATAACCATAACAGGTAAAATAGAAATAGAAAAACCATTTGGTACACACCTCCTTTCAACCAAATGATAAACACCAAGTTAGGACAGAAGTTCCTCAATTTAATTAAAAAATACTTCCCCACCAATATCCCTCTTAGTAAAATCTTCAACAAAAATGCACTTAAACTAAGTTATAGTTGCACAAACAACCTGCAAAAATCATAACAAACCATAAGAAATATATCCTAAATCAACACGTAGATCAAAATAAAATTAACTACCAAAATAATAAAGAAGACAACAATAAAAACCTATGTAATTGTAGAAACCCCAACAACTGCCCACTACAGAATCAATGTAAAATAAATTCAATAATCTATCAATGCAACATAACATCAATTGAAAAACCCACTATAAATAAAAAGTATATCGGATCTACTCTGAACAATTTTAAGCAGCGCTGGTACATGCATTTAACTTCATTCAAAAACAACTTATACCGAAACCAAACATCCCTTTCTGCATACTTTTGGAAAATAAAGGACTCAAAACAGAAAGTAATATGGAAAATCCTAGAAAAAACTAGATCTTGCAACTCGCTTAACGACATCTGACCTTACGTGAAAAGCTACACATTCTAAAGTACCCCAACAGTAGCGAACTATTAATCCGTAGAGACGAATTAGCAGTATTATGCAAACATCGCAAATATTTCTCGTTAAAATTTAAATAACCAAAAAAAAAAACACCTCATTCACACGACCCCCCACCAAAAAAAAAAAAAATGCAATAAATACACATAATCAACCCTCTAAATAAATAGATCAAAAAACGTAAAAATAAAAGGAAATAAATCCCACACCACACCAACAATAATTCCATCTACCTATAAATAGTAGTAAAATAAAAACTATCGGCACTGCATAAAAAAAAACAAAAAAACATATATTCTAATATAAAATACCTAAACTAAACGAAAAAGCGACCTGCCCAAAACTAAGCTACCCCATACCCTTCTCTTAACCCAATAGCAGCACCTCTAGAACCACGAACGGACGACTAGACCATTCTGACCTCCCACCCCACATTTATTTACAACGTTCTCATTAACAGCGACGCCACTTCCACCACATCCAGACAAGATAAATAAGAAACCTGTCTTAAACTAAGTCACCTCTCCCAACCCATATCTCTAAGACTACAATACGGCCGACAGAATCAGAATAAGCTCCCAATCCCACTTTCACTTAAACACCATATCACCACAAATAAACCGTTTTCACCATTTAATTTTCATTTCAACTTTTTCACCCGAGAAGCGCGCATAAGCAGCTTCAAAACGCGCAAACTTTTGTGTAGTGATTCTATGAATTTATAAACCATTGTAACACCTAGTATAATATATCGCTCTACGTTGTATCGAGCACTCTTTATAAAAACCTACGAGTCCCACAACTTTGTTACAATATATATATATATATATATATTGTTACAATATTGTTATATATACGAGTGCATAAGGAACGAAGAAAAAAATTTTTTGACAACGTCCAAAACATTAATTTAAAACAGTGCTCGATATATAATACATGTCTATTTTAATTTCAATGTGTCTTCATGTAGTTTCAATGTCGAAACAAATGTACGATTTGTAGTGGATATATAAAAAATTTGTACATGTTCTAAAATATAATTTATAATATATATATATATATATATATATATATATATATATATATATACAAGAGATTATAATGTTTTCATCCAGGGTTGAATGAACCTGATAGGTATTTTTTAGTATGGTTACACTTAGTCATAATTTCCGTCCTTTCATTCAATAGTTCGTTTTTGTTTGGGAATAGCATAAACTCTAACTTTTCTTCCTGGCACAGTCTATATATTTCGTCACCGTTGTAAGGTTTGGCTTTTTTTTTTTTTTACTATACTTCACGTTATGTCTGGACCTTTTCCATATATTGTTTTCAATTTTCACACGTGGTTAGCCAATTTTGGACATTTTTTTTATTTTTTCTATTTTGAATGTAGATTTGTGATTGAACCACCTGGTCTTAAAAGTGTCTTTGTTTGATCCCAAATATATATTTTTAAACTGATAGATAAACACTTTTAAATAAGCTCAGAATAAAAACAAAATTATGAATAGAAATACAATTTCTAAGTTATAGCTGTACTCGTAATTTAGATAGTTTCATAAGAAAACAAAACGCCAGAGATTTAGATAGCATTGTACAAAACAAGATCACTAATAAAAAATGCAACAGCAGGGACAAAAATAAATGCCCACTTCAGGGACTTTGTAATACAAAAGAAGTCATTTACAGGACAAATGTACATGACTTAAATGGTCAAAATAAAAATGTTCCGTAATTTTCGATTTTCCAAGCGCTTTCAGCCGCTTCACTAGCCATTTTCAGGGATGCTATTTTTTTATGTTGTTACTTTGTCCTCGTGTTATGACTGCAATATAATTTTCTGTGCTTTTGAAAAGGAGAGTTCTTTAAAAGCTGTCACGGGACACGTACGACTGGACATCTCGTGAGTGTCTGTTTATTCTTAAAAAAATCTTTCAAAACTTTATTTCCACTCTTGACTTATGTAAGGTTGATGGTAGGAGAAAATTGTTTACTATATAGTGCATCTCTTAGGGTGCGGTGCTTTTTATATTGGGATTTAAATTGTATTCTTTTTTATTTTCAACTGAAGTTTTTCTTAAGGGTTCTGGTAAATTATTGGTTAATTAATGTTTTTTATTGCACTTTGATTATTAGATCTGAGTTCGAATTGCAGTTGAATTTATTGCATTCACTTACGCGCAAATACATTGGGAAATGTATTAATCCGTCTGTTCTCCACCTATGGGATAAATAGCAGGAGAGATTGGGTTGGTAACTAGTTGACTGCAAAAAATGGCAGCCTACTGCGCAAAAATCTTCTGCCCAGTCAGTCATGTCTCTTTCGAGACATGATCGCCCAAACGTGTATCACGTATGGAAAATGACTGACTGAATGAATGAAGATAAGAGGAGCAAATGAAAATAGGAAATAATAGATTGGGTTTTATAGCCTTGGTTGGCAACCACTCTGCCACAGAAAGTAATGGCAACCTACTGTGGAATAATCTTCTGCCCAGTCAGTCATGTCTCTTTCGAGACATGATCCCCCAAGCCTGTTTCATGTATGGTAATTAACTGACTGATCTGGAATAAAAAGAATTTTTCTTATCTAGATAAAAATGTTCCAAACCGATTTTTGAGTATAACAGGAGCAACATTTGTACAAATGGGGCCAATGATATTCCTATTTAATAGACTTTTAAGAAATATTCTTTTACGAGGTCGAATAAATCCTGCTTCTGTGGAACTGTTCAGTGGTTTACAAAAGAAAAAATCAAAAATATTCTCAGACATGTTCATGCTTGAAATTTCGGGCGTCAGTAATAATTCAGCTACAATAAGCTTCGTTCCTTGAATTCTTCCAGTTGAAAATTATATTTTTACGAGACCCGCCTCAATAGAATCGATAACTTGATTAAAAATATCGTCTCTTATCAAAATTTCTGGTCTTAATTACATCTTTACAGAGTGTAACTTCTTTTTTTTTTTGTTTATTTTACCGATTCGTTTTTTTACGGCTTATCGACCCATTGCAGATTATTTTAAACTAAAACTACTTTTACATAATAATGGTTTAGTGAGACAATTCATACTAATTAATCTATAGGTGAGATGAAGAGGCTGACTTGTACTTTTCCCAAGGATATTTACGCTCAAGTGAATACACCGAATCCCAACGAAAATTGGAACACGTCTCACCGATTATGGAACTCGTGCCATTATCCACTGTGCCACACGCACATCTACACGCTTCTAATATTCTCAAAAGGGTCACTCCCATTTAGGTACTGATCATAATCGATGTTGCTTAATTTCGGTGAATGTTCAGGGACCGCTGTTTTAGCGTAAAGTTGCCGTAAGCCTTGAAATTTATCCCACCATCCTTTCTTCATCTTTCCCCTGAATGATCTTGAAAACTTCCAGTGTAGAATGCTTCACTAATTATTCGGTGATTGTATACAATTCTTTTCTATTTAACCACTTGATAAGCAACTTTATAGAATATTTCAGTATGAGGTTTTAATACTGAGCATCAGGAAGAGACAGTTAAAGTTCTTGGGACATGCAATAAGGAAGGAAGCGCTTAGAGAACCTGATACTAACAGGCCGGATAAAAGGAAAAAGAGACAGGGGAAAGCAGCGGATAAGTTATTTGAAGTACCTGATCAGATGTATGAGGGTTGCGTGGTGTAACAGAAAAAAGCGTGCTAAGAGCCACCAGGGATAGGGAGATGCGGAAGGCCCTGATCGCCTACGTCCTGAAAGAACAGGGCACATAGAAGAAGAAGAAAAGGAAGAAAGAAGAAGAATTTCTTCATCATCAAAACGTGTCTTGTTTGCCTTGACTGTTTCTTTCTCATTTCTATCGTGTATTCTCTTAATGTTTTCATGAAGATTGAAGTTTTCATTTGAAACTATCGCTGTCTATAAATGCATTGAGGTCATTCGATTCCTTTATCGTCTGTACAAGCGAACCCCAAAGCGATAGAAATAGTCGTTCTATTTCCTACTTTTGGAGATTTGAGGAATATTCTATTAAAAGAAAATAATGTATTCTCTTTACTATTTCACTGTTTACACGGCAGCAGATGTTTATTTTTAAATTAATTTTCATATTACATTTCAGCCGAATGTTGGTTCCGAATTGGCAATTGTTTTGAGTTGCATGGATGTATGTGCGTGTGTGTTTCTACGGTGTCTTTCGATCTTTGATATTTATTTCTTGATTCCCACTTGCCTTAACACTTTCGTCTCATCTTTGACTCCCTGCAAGAATTGAATCTTGTACCCACTAGCGGGGCCAGCACTCCCGGTTAAGTACCACGCGCATTAAAGAAGAAGGGATAGGAAGGAATGAATGAACGAACGAACGAAGGAAAAAAATGAAGGAAAGTAAAAAGGACAGTGATGATAAAAAACAGTAACAAAAATGAAGGAATATATATAAAACCCCTTTAATCAGGGAGGCATAGTTGTATGTACAATGTGGACCATTATTGTTCCATCCATAAGTACCATATACTATTTCATACGTGTAAAATCTTCTGTACAATAAAGACGGAAGCTGATAATGGTTCGCCTGAAATAGGCATAAACTTCCGATTTACCATGAAATAAGGGTTTGCCTTTATTTTTTCTTATATTTGCTCTATGTGTATGTATATACATATATATTTAGAGCTCTCATAGAGAGTTATCCTACCACTGTATATACAGGATACTCCTTTGGATTCTTCTATATCTACGCCGCATGCTGATATATATATATTTAACTTTTGAATATTTTCCATTTGTAAACGTATTATTATAATAACTGCTTTTACCTTTGAAATCAGTTATTGCAAATCGCCTGAAGACACCACTCATGGTAGAAACCTAGGTCGCGTAATAATACGTTTACAAATGGAAAATATTCAAAAGTTCTACAATATAATTGTATTGACCACTTTTTAATACAAATGTGTATTGGTCTAATTTTATTATGCCCAAAAATTAAGTAATTAAGCAATATATATATATATATATATATATATATATATATATATATATAGTCATCCGCAGACAGATATGTTTCGCTGTATCAAAGCTCATCAGTACGGTCAGACATTCGATTGCTTTTTACGCAGGATTGAATATATATATATATATATATATATATATATATATATGTGTGTGTGTGTGTGTGTGTGTGTGTGTAGAATGATGCCGATAAATGTTTGGCATCATTCTTTTCTTCTCTATCACATTTCTCTTTACCGTCTCACTTTTCTCCTCCTTCTTTCCCCTCTCTCTTTTTCTTCTCTCTTTCTCTCCCTCCCTCTCTCTCTCTCTTTCTCTTTCTTCTCTGTTTCTCCTCTTTGTTTCTCTCTCTCTTTCTTCTTTTTCTCTTTTTCTTCTTTCTTTCTCTCTCTCTCTCTGTCTTTCTCCTCTCTCTTTCTCTCACTCTTCTTTCTCTCTTTTTCTCTCTCTTTTTTCTTTCTCTCTCTCTGTATGTCTGTTTCTTTTCAAATTTATTTACCCAAATCAGAAGAGAATTATTTCTATCTCATAAATTTCAACCGTTTTTTCTACACACCTTTCTTTCATTCTTTCTTTCTTCCCTTTTTCTTTCTTTCTTTCTTTCTTTCTTCCCTTTTTCTTTCTTTCTTTCTAATTCCATATCCAAGCCTTGTCAGTCGATTCCTTTTCTTGTTTTTGAAATAAAACTGCTAATCACTTCAAAGGCCGGTCGGGCTGATTGATCTTCTCTCGTATGAACGTCGGCCAAAATCGAGAAGTGATTCGCAAATGATAAGAGAATGAAAAAAAAAAATACTCACTGGGAAGAGAAATCTCGCGTCGGGGGATAGAGGCAGAGATTCGGGTACAAAGAAGAAAAAAATGGAACGAAGAAAGCAAAAAGCGAAGAAGGTAAAAATGAAGAAGAAAAATAAAAGACTAACTGGAAAGAAAGAAAAATGTAAGCAACAACAATAAATAAAGTGAGAAATGAAGAAGAAAAAAGAAAAAAGAAAAGAGGAAAAGAGAGAGAGAAAGAAAAAAAGAGGCAGAAAATAGAAGCTCCAAAAGTTAACGGAAGAAAAATTAGGGAAGAAGAAAATAGAAACAAATAAGAAAAGAAAGAGATAATGAAAGAAGACGGAAAGGAGTTAAAAGAAGAAGAAACGTAAAAAACGAGATAAGAAAAGAAGAACGAATTCAAACATATATATATATATATATATATATATATATATATATATAAACGATTTTTATCATTTTTATATATATGTTTGAATTCGTGAAGAAACAAGAAAGAAAGAAGACGATATGAAAGATGGCATAAAGAAAAACAGAAATGAAAGAAAAGAAAGACAGAAGAAAGCAAAAAAGAATGACAAGAAAAAAAAGAAAGATACAACGAAAATGAGAAAAAAGGAAGTATGAACGGACGAAAGAAAGAAAACAAATACAAAAGTGGCAAATTAGAGTAAAAAAATTGTAAAGGAAATTGGAAGAAAAGAGAATACAGGAAAAAGAAGAAAGAAAAGTGAATGAAAGAATGAATGAAAATAAAAACGAATGGACAAAAATGGAAGGAAAAAAATCGAAAAATAAAAAAAGAATAATAAAAGTAGGTAAAAATAAAGGAAAGAAACCAGAATGAAGGAAGTATAAAAAGGAAGAAGAAAACAGAAACAAACAATAAAGAAAGAAAGAAATAAATGAAGGATAAATCTAAAAAATTAAAATAATAAATGAAAAAAACAAAAACAAACAAAACAAGAATACAAATAGAAAAATAAAATAAAATAATTGAAAGAAATTTATGAAGTAAGAAAGAGGCTATTAAAATATGATAAAGTAAAAATAAAGAATGAGAAGGAAGGATGGACAGGAGGAAAGACGAATGAAGACAAATATCTTCAAAGAGAAGAAATCAAAAAGAAAAAACAACTAGAAATGTTGGTGTACAAATCGGTTGAAATGATTTAAAATTAATATTAGAAAAATTAAATTAAATTAAATTTACAAGAAATGTTCGAAAAAGAAATTAGAAAAGAGAAAAGAGAAACAAAAAAAAATAAAGAAAAAAGAAAAAAGTAAAAAAAAGAAAGCGAGAGAAATACACTGGATAAAAAAGGGAGTAAGAAATAAAAATCAAAAATGAGGAAAGAAAGAGAATGAAAAGAAAAGAAGAAGAAAGAAAAACAAAAACAAAAAGAAAATAGGTAACAGGGCGGGAAAAAGAAAGAATAAATAAATAAATAAATAAATAAATGAAAATGAACGAAAAAAGTTAAATATATAATGACTAAAAGAAAGAATGAAGAAAGATCAAAGAAAGAAAGGAAAAAAGAAACTTAAAAAGGAATAAAATTATCACGAAATGATTGAAACGGAAACAAGGAAAGACATGAAAGTCGTAATGAACAGTCACAGATTACAGAAGAAAATGGTGGGATGAGATGCAAAATAAAACAAGGGAGATAATCATGTTTGAAAAATAGATGAAAGCATTGGCCAAAATAAATCTATGAAGAAAAGAAAGAAAAGAAAAAGATGAAATAGCAAAATCGACGAAAGAAATGTAAACATGAAGGAAATGAAACAAACAAGAAACTTGAAATGAGAAAAAAAATGAAATAGGAAAACGGATAACAAAAGAAAGCCGAAAAAAAAGGGTTAATTCCTAAATTATATTGGAGTGTAAACACATTCAGAAGTCGTGTTATGAGTAAATATGTTTTTTCAGAAGGGACTATATGAGAAGGTTTATAAAAAAAAAAATAACAGACTATAATTTTTTTAACCTGGAGTACAAACACGGACAGGGTACTCTGACAGTATTCGGAAATTGTTGTGGGGTAAACAAGCATATGTTTATAGGGTCTTGCCTAATTTTACCAAGGATAGCCTTGTCTGGGTTCCTCTCCGCCCAAAGCCAGAGTGTCTGACAAAGTTTAGCTCAAATGAAACTCTTTCGCTGAACCATGTACTTTTTCTTAAAGGCATTTTGCTTACTTAATTTATGTTACCGGGATGTTTTAATTATGAATCAAATACTGCCCGAAAAGGAGAGCTTGTCTGTTTTTTCTTAGTCCCTATAGGCAGTCTAAGCTTTGACTGATTCAGTCTCTGCTCGAAAGGAGAGAGCTTGTCTGTCTTCTGCTTAGTCCTTGTTCGCAGACCGAGCCTCGACTAAGTCGATCTCTGCCCAGAAACAGAGAAGTTGTCTGTCTAATTTATCCTAGTCCTGGTCCTTAGACCGAACCTCGACTGATTCAAACTCTGCCCGAAAGCAGATAGATTGTCGGACGTTTTTAGCCTAGTCCTTGTCCGTAGATCAAGCCTCGACTGAGTCGATCTCTGCCCGGAAACAGAGAAGATATATGTCAGATTTATCCTACTCCTTGTCCATAGACCGTGCCTCGACTGATCCTATCTCTGCCCGAAAGTAGAGAGCTTGCCTGTCTTCCCCAGTCTAGTTCTTGTCTGTAGACCGAACCTCGACTGAGTCGTTCTTTAAGAAAAAAAAAGAACAACAGAGAAATAGTGGAAAAAGTTTTCGAAGCTCGATCTTTCTGAAACGTATTTACAAATACTAGTTGAAGAAGAATATTCAGAGTGAGCAACTACAAACACGGACAAGGAACAGCATACGTTCATCTGACTTCCTTTGGTAAAAAAAAAATACCTTCAGATATATTTCAGTAAGCTATGGATACCATGCTTGCAGATTGTCATTTCGGAGTTTCTTATCTGTTAATTAAAAGTGTATCCAAGGAAGAACATATCGGGCATGTGAAAACAATTTTAAAATATATACGGGATTAAACTCAGTGAAGAAAAGTGCGAATTATTTTTACTAAAGTTAAGGACAAAAATAGTAGCCAACCAGATTTGTAAAGGGCAGGTGCAATTCCGAATATACTTCCCCAACAAACGTTACTAGCATTTCTGGTATTAACAAACTATTGCTAAATTTATGTACTTAATATGCATTTGAAGAAAAAATACTAATGTCAGACTTATCATTAGAGCGCTATGATCCACAAGCAGAAGATATTTTATTTTCAGATGCTAGTGATTATGGTATAGGAGCAGTAATTTTATATAAGTATGATAACGTTAATATGAAAACCGTTGTAACAGCTTCGCGTTCGCTACTACCAGCAGAAAAGTAATTCAATCGCCATATCGATAAAGAGGGGTTAGCAATAATATTTTCAGAGAAAAATGTCACAAATTTATAAGCGGAAGTTTTCAGCTGCATATAGGTTACATACCTCTATTATCAATTTACGTTTTGAAAAAAAAAAAAGGAACTCCTACGCATACAAAGAATAGATTACAAGACTGGGTGCCGTCATTTTAAATTACAATTTTAGGGTCCAAAAATGGTCAAAAATAGCACATACAGATGGGTTATCAAGATTGATACAAAAAAAAGTACTGAACCGTTTAAGGACACAGTGGTTGCAGCATTAAAAAGTGAAATAGAAATTAAAAATATATTATACAAGGTATTACTTGAATTACCAGTTACCTTGGAAGAAGTAAACAGTAAAAGCAAAACAGTTTTTTTTTTTAACTTAATCCAGACTTAAACGTTTACTCGGAGTATTAATGTTTGAACAAAGAGTAGTAAATTCTTGTATATTAAAAAGGCGATGTTGTAGAGGAACATCCTATCCTACCCCGTATGGATATAGTCTAGTCTATAAAAGACTGTGACTGGGGCATACATCAGCATACGTCACTCGCCTGACGACGCTATGACACTGTCAGCCCTCTGCCTTCGGGTGGAGGGCGCTCTCTGCTTCCGAGCAGAGAGCACAAACCCAGTCGTGGTTCCGCCGAAGGGTATATCCACGACTGGGGAAAAATAGACAGACATTTTTTGGCCCGGCTATATGGCCGGGAATACCCACTATAAAATGACCATGTGTCACATCTGGCCTTGCGTGGGATAGCTAGTAAATACAATACGTCACTAGACGGAAGCATAAGTCACTAGACGGACGCATACGTCATAGGCAGAGACATTTTCTTCTTGATCGTTATTCCGGTTACTATATGTTGATTGTTCTTGTACGTCAATTGGTTTATTGTACTGTTGTATAATAAATCTCTTCTAATCTATCTTCAGTGTTAAGTATTATTCTTACACTATTCTTTTCACTGATATTCCTTCCTGGGATATATCTGGCGGATATAAAATGTATATCATAGTAGACATCAGGGAATTTCAAGGATAGAATCTCTTATGTAAGCTATGTATACGGCACAAAAATGAACCAAGACATTGAAAAATTAGTAAAAGCCTGCGAAGATTGTTCTCAAGCAGCAAAATCTTCTTTTTCTTCTATGTGCCCTGTCCTTTCAGGACGTAAGCGATCATGGTTCTCCACATCTCCTTATACCTGGTGGCTCTTAGTATGTTTATCCTGCTACACCTCGCAAACACCGTCCCATCATACATCTGATCAGGCCCTTCAAATATGTTATCAACTGCCTTCCTCTGTCTCTTTTTCCTTCTATCTGGCCTGTCAGTATCAGGTTCTCTGAGCCCCCCTTCCTCATTGCATGTCACAGGAACTTCAGTTGTCTCTGCCTGATGCTCACTATTAATTTTCTATTCGTTTCCATTCTTTCTAACACCTCATCGTTGCTCGCATGCTCAGTCAACGATATCCGCAGCATCCTTCTGTAGAACCACATTTTCGCTACTTCATGTTTTTTCCTCATCTTCGATGATATTTTCCAGAATTCACTGCCGTATTGAAGAACTGACATCACATAGCAATCTAGCACTCTCTTTTTTGTTTTTAGCGAAATATTCCTGTGTGTTCGTACTTTACTCAGATTCTGGAACGCGTCCTTCGTCATGTCAATTCACCTTCGGTACTCTGTGGCGCACTTTCTATCTCCTATTAGAACACTTCCTAGGTATTTAATTTTTTGTACTTGCTTGTTTCTGGTATCCCCCACCTGTATTTGGAATTTTGGCTTGCTCCTTTTGCTGATGACCATGCATTCACTTTTCTTACACTTTATTTGTGGTCCTTTTTTGTCACTCTCCAAAGCTACCTTCTGTAGGAGGTCTTGTAGTTTTCCGTATCTGCATTCAGCACTGTGTCATCTGAATACCTTACGTTGTTCAAATTGTAACCTCCAATAACAAATCCTTCATAACATCTAAGGTCCTCAAAATATTCTCGCTGTACAAGTTGAACAGATCCGGTGAAAAGACACATCCTTGTCTTACGCCTCGTTACTTGTCCGTATGCAGGCAGTTTGCTGCCAGTAGAAATTTTTATTTTTCTGATGTCTGTCCCAAATATATAGAGGCTGTCGAGCATCTCCATCAATTCTTTTTGTCGTATTTTGTCTAATGCCTTCGCATAATCAATAAAACATAGGTAAAAGTCTTTCTTCATTTGTATTGCCCTTTCGGAGAGCATCGTAATCATAAATATGACGTTCCTTGTTCCAGTGTCTTTGACGAACCCGCAATGTTCCTGTCCTATCTCTGGCCTGATTCTGCTTCTCGCTCTATTCATCAGGATTCTGACAATCAGTTTTGTAATGTGACGCATCAAGCTGATAGTTCTGTGTAGTTCGCACTCGTTTGCACCTAGTTTCTTCGGCAGTGCTATAAATATCGACTTGCATAGGTCGTCTGGTATTATTCCACTATTATAAATTTCGTTTATTATTACCGTAAATTTTTCTATGTCGAATTCTTCCAGGGCTATCAGCAGCTCTATTACGATGCCGTCTGGACCAGCTGCTTTGTTTACCACAAAATTACAACCAGAGATACGCCACAATCAAGACTGCACATAGATTTTGCAGATCAAATAAAAGGATCACATTATCTTGTGGTAGTAGATAGCTTTACTTAGTGAATAGAAATTTGTGCTAAAAAAATCAACTTCTACGTTTTCAGTGAATTTCTACACGATCTGTTTACAAGATATGGCATTCCGAATGCCCTAGTCTCAGATAACGGTACACAATTCACTACTTATAAAGATGAAGATTTTTGTTAAATGTTTTCGATTGAACGTATTACTATACTACTGTATTACCCAAAGTCAAACACATAAGACGAAAGCTTTGTGAGCACTTTTAAGAGGACTTTGTAAAAACAAGTAATAAAAAAGTAAGCACAGAAGCATTTCAAAATTTTTGATGGTATACCAGATAACGCCAAATTCCAGTATGTCGCCAGCAGAATTGATGTTGGCTAGAAACATTAAATATCAAATGTTACCAGGTGAAAAAAAAAAAAAAGAACGAGAAGAAATAGCAAAAAGTACACTAATTTTTTGAAAATTAGCGGAAACGTCCAGTGCGTTGTGGTGCAATGAATGTCATTCAAAATGAGAAATCGGAGATCCGGGTTCGAAATCCAGTTGAATTCATTGCATTCACTTACGCGCAAATGCTCTTGGGAAAGATATAAATCCGTCGCTTCTCCCTTAAGCCATGGGTTAAATAGCAAGACAGATTGGGTTCTATAGACTTGATTGGCAAACAGTCAACCGCAGAAAGTAATGGTAACCTACTGCGGAAAAAATCTTCTTCCCAGTCAGTCATGTCTCTTTCGAGACATGATCGCCTATGCGTGTATCACGTATGGCACTTAATGGACTAACTGATTAAGTGTATACATATATATATATATACATATATATGTGTGCGCGTGTGTGTGCGTGTGTGTGTGTATAAAGATATACATGTGTGTGCGTGTGGGAGAGAGAGATAAAGTAAAGGTATGCTATATTTATAGGACGAAAGTGCTCAATATCTAGGATATAGCTAATGCAAATACAAACAATGTGAATAGATTTTAACGCGGAATGGCAACCCTCCATTTCGTGACTGAATGAAATATTCAATAACTATATATATATATATATATATATATATATATATATTGTAACAAAGTTATAGAACACGTAGTTTTTACCTACTATTCATGAATTTATGAGAGTATTATATTGTAATTGTTGTTAAAATGGTTTATAAATTCATAGTATCACTACACAAAAATTTTCGCGTTTCGAAGCTGCTACGTGTGCTTCTCATCGGGTGATAAGTTGAAATGAAAATTTAATGGTGAAAACGGTTTATTTATGGTGATATGATGTTTAAGTGAATGTGGGCTTGGGTTAGGAAAGGTAGCTTAGTTTAAGACAGGTTCCTTATTTATTTTGTCTGGGTATTTCTTATATTGGGATTTATGGGGGTTTTTTTTAGGAAGGGTAGACATTTTTTGTTTATTTTACTGCTATCTATGTGTGATTGGAGTGGCGCCGCTGTTAATGAAAACAATGTAAGTAAATGCGAGTTGGGAGTCTAGTATGATCTAGTCGTCAGTTTTTAATCATAGAGGTCACTTTTTCGTTTATTTTTGGAAATTCTTATATTGGGATATATGTTTTTTTTAAGGAAGTGTAGATAGTTTTTTTTACTACTATTTATAGGTGGATGGAATTGCTGTTAATGTTGTGTGATATTTTTTTATTTATATGTTATTTGTTCTTCTTATTTTGAGGATTGATAATATATATATATATATATTCTAGACATATTCTATTAAATATAAGAGACAATGAATGTCTATTATGTTTAATCATGAGCCGTTCTAAACGTCGTATTTTGGCTTTAATTTCAGTTGAAAATAAAGACAAAAATTCTCCAACATTTGGATAATTATTTATTGGTTTTCTTCTAAGCTTTCGGCTCACATGAGCCATCTTCAGAGAGGTAGTTTAAACTGAAATATTATAAAATCCACCATCACCGACGATTTTATTTTGTGTTGACATAAAACTCCGCTTGGCAACGGCAATAGTTACCAAAAATAATAAACGCAGTTCTTAAGTTTGCGATGCGGTTTTATGACGTCACACCGCGTGATAGCGCGAAATGACAACAAAACCATCTAGTCAAATGCAATGTAATATGTTATTTCCTGTTTTAAAGTTGATTTTATTGAGTGTTGGTTGTTTTGATTTGATGTACATGGCCTCCAATATCTGCAGGTTCCTCTTACTGTGTGTATGAGTAAGGATCACCGTATTGTTGACCAAAATCTGTCTGATATTACCTACATGTTTATGTTTTTCAGAGAAATGTTGTTTAATAGTACTCTGATCAGAAAGATGACATGTAAGTCTACGGGAGAGCGTGGTTGTGGTAAAACCAATATATGTACTAGGTTTTTGAGTAGTATCAGAGATGCAATCTCTGAATGGGCATGTAAATTGGTACACTACATTGGTTTTTTGTAAAGAATTTAGTTTAGTGCCTGTTGGGTTATTATAAACTATGAGGTCAATTGTTTTAAACTTTTTATAATATATAATGAGTTTAATTTGATTATTACTATCCACTGGTTTAACATTTCTACGTATTATGTTTTTGAGAGTTTTTTCATCTTGTTTATAATTATTATGTATTTGGTTGCAATAGTATAAGTTAATAGTGTTATGTTTATTTTGATGTAAACCATTATTATTAATATTATCATTATTGTTAGAGCTATTGTTAAGTTTGTTGAGATACATTTTAATTTGTTGATCAATAACGGAGTTAGGAAATCCATTATTGACTAGTGTTTGCTTAATGTTGTGTAATTCTTTATAAAATATAGATTTGGAAGAAGATATCATTTGTGTGCGTTGAAGTAAGTTTTTTATAACAGCTAACTTATATCGTTGGGGACATTCACTATTATAATTAAGAAGACACGAATTTATGCTAGTTGGTTTCCTATATAGAGAAGTAGTAAATTTATGTGTGCTAGAATCAATGAATACATCAAGGAATGGGAGTTTGTTATTAATATTAAGTTCTAATGTAAATTTGAGGACGGAGTGACTTTCAAATTTGTTTTTAAGATATTTAATTTGATCGATATTCTTAGCTAAAACAAAGATGTCATCTATATATCTTACATATATAGAGGGTTTATTGTTGTCATTAATTATTTTATTTTCTAGATTTGCCATATAATAATTAGAAAAGAGGGGACCTAAAGGAGATCCCATCGCAATACCATCTATTTGTGTATAAATATTGCCTAAGGGGTCGTGAAAGGGTACTTGTGTGGTGCATGCTAATAATAGTTTTTTTAATATAGTGGGTTTGATATTGATTGATGGGAGAGTAGCATGGTTGTATACATCACGGATAATGATGTCAATTGTTTCATGGACGGGAACATTTGTGAATAAGTTTTGAACATCCAAAGATGCAATCATTTGATTATTAGGTTTTACGGAATGGAGAATCTGTAAAAATTCGTCCGTGGAGTTAATGCTATATTTTCCAGGAAGATAGGGAGTAATTAGTTTGTTAAGTGTTTTGGAAAGGTTATATATTGGTGTGGGTATTTGAGAAATGATAGGTCGGAGGGGATGATCTTTTTTATGGATTTTTACATTTCCATAAAGGTAGCCAGGGCTGATAATCACCTATAATCTTTTGAAGTTTATAGGATCCTATTTCAGCATTGTTTGCAGTAATAAGTTTATTAATATGTTTTTTAAGTTGGGTTGTGGTATTACAAGTTAATTTTTTAAATTTGTTGTGATCATCGAGAATGGCCTGTAATTTTGAGTGATATTCCTGTCTGTTTAAAATAACAAAAGTATTGGTTTTATCGGCACGTCGGATAACAATATTTTTGTTATTTTTGAGATGTGTGGCTGCTTTTATGAGAGGCATATTTATAATATCATTAGGATTTTTATGGTAACGGTGTTTGATTGATTCAGCTTTGAGTAATTCTTTTAAGCCTACCTGTGTAGTAATATGGTTGTCCTGTTCGAGTTGAAGTATTTGTTGGTATAAAGCTTCAATTTCCATTTGTTTAAACATTGAATTAGGTTTCTGTGCGACATGAAAATTTGGTCCGAGATTAAGGAATTCTATTTCATCTGGAGTAAGTTGGTAATCCGATAGGTTAATGAAGTTGTCATTGATGTTTGGTAAGAGTATTTTTCCTTTATATAATTTGTTTAGCTTTTTTTGGATGACTTGTTTATGGGATTCATGTTCCTTTTGTGTTGTATTGTATAATAAATCCAATATTTCCTTGAATTTTTCACTTGTGGTAGAAGACTGTAAAATTTCTTTGATGTGTACAATTTCAGTGTTGATTTCTTGTAATTCCTGTTTGGCTGTGTGCATTTGACGTTTTATGAGGTTCCATTGCAATTTCTTAGCGGTGGGATCATTTAATGCTGCGGCATCATGTAACTTAAATTTAGTATATCGAGGCAGCAAGTAATTTTCTAGACATATTCTATTAAATATAAGAGACAATGAATGTCTATTATGTTTAATCATGAGCCGTTCTAAACGTCGTATTTTGGCTTTAATTTCAGTTGAAAATAAAGACAAAAATTCTCCAACATTTGGATAATTATTTATTGGTTTTCTTCTAAGCTTTCGGCTCACATGAGCCATCTTCAGAGAGGTAGTTTAAACTGAAATATTATAAAATCCACCATCACCGACGATTTTATTTTGTGTTGACATAAAACTCCGCTTGGCAACGGCAATAGTTACCAAAAATAATAAACGCATATATATATGTGTGTGTGTGTGTGTGTGTGTGTGTGTGTGTGTGTGTGTGTGTGTGTGTGTGTGTATACAGGGTAAACTGTCACCATTTTATATTTTTAATTTTGCACATGCACATTGCCTACTCTTGATTTTGTCGACTGCACAGTATAGTAGGGTCAGTTGGGTACCATTTATGAAAAAAGATACCATGACGCAATTCACTCCACCAGTAATTTGTAGCACTTAGCATTCGTTCCAGAAGTTGCAATGCGAACATTTTAGAGTTTTCAGTTGTCAATCTGAGGACAGTGCAGAAGAATTCGATAAGAGTTGGATGAGTCTAATGGTGATTATATAAGTGTTTGGAGTGACTACCAGTGATGGTGGCAGTATACCCTTCATTCACCTTCTAACAAGGCTTCAGACTCAATACGGAGGCTTACATCAAGTACCTTGAGGGGGTAGTGCAGAGCCCTGGGCCAAGAGGGCGGCTGCTGGAAGATCCTATTTCTAGCAACAGGAATCTGCACCATATTACACAAGTAGGAGAACCGAGTGATGGCTGTCAGACAATTTCTACGACCATATAATCTCTTCCATCTGGCTACCTAACTCCCCAGAATTCAACCTTTTGATTATTATATGTAATGGGCAGTTGAGTCAGAGACAACAATAATAAGAATAATAACAACAACAACAACAAAAATAACAATAATAACAAAAATAACGAAAATAATCTAAACTTATTTATAAATGGAAATTTGTCTGTGTTTGTGTGTCTGTGTGTGTGCGTGTTCGTTTCCTATAGACTCCGAAACGGCTGCACTGATTTTCTTGTAAATTTTCACAGTTGTACTATAAGCGTCTGCGAGTGTTCTTAGCTAGGTTTTGTGTCGAGGTACCCCCGATAAATGCTGAAAATTGAAAATCGAAAAAATCGGGTTATAGAAGGAGTGGTCCGATTTTAATCAAATTTGATACACTCATAGATAAAGACATAAGAAACGATATTCAGAAGTTTCAAGATTGCAGTTCTTACAATACTGCAGAAAATCGATAATATATATATAAGGCAAGATGTTTGTGTGTGTGTGTCTGTTTATCTGCCTGTATGTCTGTATTTTCTCCATCCCTTTTATTTTAGTTTTTGCTTCGAGTTTGGTTCTAAGTAGGTATAATTGTAGTTCTTAGTCTCAGCCATGATACCATTTACTCAGAGGACTTATTTAGCCTTCAAATTTCAGTTTTCGACGAAAAACATTATTTAATATCGATACCAGGAAATCAAAATTTGACTTACATCGATTCATTTTTCTTTCAGTCTATGGTTTCGCTTTTACTGGAAACAACTATTGCTTTTTTAGTCTTTCGTGCTAACGTCCAAAGAGTCTGAGCTCCAGGACCATGGATTAGTTTTAAAGCTTTCATTACACCCGAGCAACGCCGGGCTATACTGCTAGTACATAATATAAGGCAAAGCATTATGGCAACTTAAACAAGAAAACCGTCTATAATATATCCAGGAGAATCGGAAGCCATCTGGAGTCCATGTTTGAAGCCAATGGCGGCTTTATTGTTGTTGTGGGATTTCCTCTTTATGTATATAATAATGGAGTAGACTGAGTGTACATATAAACATGCCACATAGAGAACAGCAATCTGGAATCAATGTTGTAGTTGCAGTTTATAGTGGAGAGAAATCGTAGAGATCCGTTACCGTTATCGGAGAATTTCGACAGATAACGACATTACCCAGAGACCAGATTAGCTCTGAGTTCCACACAGCTAGAATAAGTTACCCGGACATATTATTTCAACGATTTCACTTCAAGACTTGTATGTGTTTATTTCTACTAATAGTATTCCTGAATCGACTAACCAGCGTTCCAGTTTGTATATTACGTCCAATATAACCTCCATATTTGTTTTATTGAATCTACAACAAATTGGCAACGAAGATTCGTACACAAATCGTCTACAACAATTGAATAAATTTACTCTTTAGTATTTCAAGATATTTTTGTTTAATTTTGCTAAATATATCTGTTAAGTTTGAATTCCAGTCCGCTCTCACACCGGCGTGATGTAGCTTCCCTGTGCCTCTTCTACAAGTACTTTCATGGCTTCTGCTCCGATGAGCTTAGATCACTGGTGCCGCCTAAGCACGAATTTACACGAGTACTAGATTAGCAACTAGGTCCCACCCTTTTACAGTTAAACAAATAAGATGTAACCGTAAATTCTACTCCAACAGCTTCTTTTCTCGCGCTTCCCGCCTGTGGAACTCCCTTCCACAAGTCTGCTTTCCCGACAGTTACAATCTCCAGGTGTTTAAATGTAGGGTCAATAGACACCTCCTATCACACTAACTCCCAACTATTCTCACAACACTCTCATCCACCCAACCCTCATTCTCGGTATCCTCACCCGCCTATCACCCACCCTCTGTTATTTCCTATATTTAATCAGCCTTTCTCCACTCTACGTAGCCCCCTGCACAGTAGTGGCAGTGACATGCCTTGCTCGGGGTGAAACGCTTATAAAAAAAAAAAAAAAAATTTCCCTGCATTCACTTACGCGCAAATATCCTTTGGAAAGGTATGAATCCGCTTCTTTCCTACAGTTATAGGTTAAATATTGGATTCAATAGCCTTGGCTGGCAACCAGTCTACCACAGAAAGTAATGACAACTTACTGCGGGATAATCTTCTGCCCAGTCAGTTCTGTCTCGAAAGAGACATGATCGCCCAAAGCGTGTATCACGTATGGCACTTAACTGACTGAGTCAATATAATAGTTGAAAACATGATTAAGGCTTCTCCTGAGCATAAAGTGGGCGATTGCTTTTCTATTGTTAGGAAATAATAAACTGATCCTCTACTAATTACTACTTAATACTATAATACAATTGTTCTTCCTCTAGCTATGTGTCAAATCATAGGACAGATTGAGTTCTATAGCCTTGGCTGGCAACCAGTCTACCACAAAAAGTATTGGCAACCTACTGCGGGATAATCTTCTGTCCAGTCAGTCCTGTTTCGAAAGAGACATGATCACCGAAATGTGTATCACGTATGGCACTTAATTGACCTATATCTGCTAAAATATAAGGTCAGTGTTATTTTCACTTTTGCGTGATTTAGTCGAAAATATATCCCTCATATCCTGCGTGTGTGTATATGCATGTGCGTGTGTTTGTGTGTGCATGCAGACTGATAGATGTTTGTGATAAAGAAATAATTTACACGGGTGAAAATGAAAAAGAAGAAAATAAAAAAATATCTAAAAGTTGCGACCAAAATGCCTGAAAAAGGTGCAATGGAGAATTGTTATGATTCATATTTCTCGGCAAAGTAACAAGATTTAAGCTAAGCGTCGGTTGCTTTTCTCCTTCAATGCGTGAAGGAAAAAAAGATTGAAATCTTTCGGAAATCTTTACACGGGAAAAGAGGGTCAAATAAATGAGGTGAAAGAATTCGAAAGAGAAAAAAAGAAAAGCAAAAAAGACCTAAACCAAAAGAAAGAAAAAAATGATTAAATGAACAGAAGAAGAAAAAAAAGCCGAGAAAAAGAAATAACAAAGAGAGGAAGGAAAATACGAGAAAAAATAAAAAGGGATATGCAAAGAAAGAAATAACGAATGAAATAAAAATGAATGAAATTAGATGTAAATATGGAAAGAAGAATAAAAGAAAACTAATTTTTCGTAACAGAAATGTAATAAAACAAAGAAACAGAGAAAAACGGAAAAGACTGAGAAAGAAAGAAAGAAAGAAAGAAGAAAAGAGAAGCAAAGAAAGAAGAGAAAAGAAAGAAAGAAAGAAAGAAAGAAGAGAAGATAAGAAAGAAGGAAGAGACGAGGAAAGAAAGAAAGAAAGAAAGAATGTAAGAATGAAGAGAAGATAAGAAAGAAGGAAGAGACGAAGAAAGAAAGAAAGAAAGAAAGAACGAAGGGAAGAGAAAAGAAAGAAAGAAAGAAAGAAAGAAAAAAGGGAAAAGAAGGAACGAAAGAGAGAAAAGAGAGAAGGAAAAAGAAAGAAAGAAAGAAAGAAAGAAAGAAGAAAAACAGAAATTAGTAGAAAAATAATAATGAATGAAATCAAAAGAGAAATGATCAAAAAGAAAGAAAAAAATAAAGACGATAAAAAGAAAAAAGTAAGGAATGAATGAAAATCAACGAAATGTGAGAATGAAAGAAAAGACAGGCAGATAAATTAAATAAAATCGAAAATAAGACACAGAAATAATGAAAGACAAAAAGATGGGAAAGCGAACTAAATAGGAAGGAGAGAAAGCAAAAATATAAACATGAGGAGCCGAAAAGAAAGAGAAAAAGAGAAGAAAAAATTAAAAGATGAAAAAAAAAAAAGAAAAAATAAAAAAAAGAGAAAGGACACGAAGGTAAAGAAAAAAAAATGAAGGAGAATGAAAAAGACAAGAATTACTGGAAATTATTCGTGAAAGACGAAAAAGAAAAAGTGAAAAGAGACGAAAATAATAATAAAAAAATGAATGAAAAATAAAACGAAGACGCTGGCGTAAAAAGAATCTTTTAATAACACGTGGAGTATGCACAGGTGGCGGGTAACATTTTTCCCGAACATGAGATCTCATCGGTTTAAAAAAAAAAAATGTGCGTCAAAGAAAGAAAAAAAAAAGTGATACAATAAGTAACGCCACAATAAGAATAAATAAATTAAATGGAAAAGCAAAACAAAAAAAAAAAATACATTTGTAAGGTGTTTGTATTGAATGTAGCTGGAAAGGCTAAAACAAGCATCTATATCTATAAAAAAAACTTATAGCAAGCTGTCAGTCCGCTATTGTTTGCTTTTATTTATTCCTCTCGTAGTCTGACACAAGGTAGTTAAATTTAAAATTATTGGTGAGCGATTATTCGTCTATATTTCTGAGGTGAGGTAGTATTTACAGTATTTACATTATTTGGACTATTATCCTCATGTTTGTTGCCATTTGTACGACATTTAATAATAGATTATTCTATTTGTCTATATTTCTTAGATGAGGAAGTATTTACAGGATTAAAATTATTCGGACTATTGTCCTAATCTTTGTAGCCATTTGTACGACGTTTAATAATAGATCATTCTATTTGTCTATATATCTGAGATGAGGTAGTATTTACAGTATTTACATTATTCGGACTATTGTCCTAATCTATGTTGCCATTTGTACGACGTTTAATAATAGATCATTCTATTCGTCTATATTTCTGAGATGAGGTAGTATTTACACTATTTACATTATTCGGACTATTATCCTCATCTTTGTTGCCATTTGTGCGACGTTTAATAATAGATCATTCTATTCGTCTATATTTCTGAGTTGAGGTAGTATTTACAGTATTTACATTATTCAGACTATTGTCCTCATCTTTGTTGCCATTTGTGCGACGTTTAATAATAGATCATTCTATTTGTCTATATTTCTGAGATGAGGTAGTATTTACACTATTTACATTATTCGGACTATTGTCCTCATCTTTGTTGCCATTTGTACGACGTTTAATAATAGATCATTCTATTTGTCTATATTTTTGAGATGAGGGAGTATTTACAGTATTTACATTATTGTCCTCATCTTTGTGGCCATTTGTACAATGTTTTGGCCGTTATACTCTCCGGCCTTCTCCATGTACTGGGAATTACAGGGTTAGAGGGAGATAACTCATGACTACCAAAAGAGGCACTACAATGCAAGTAATGGAGTTCATATCCCCGAGTGATTGTAATAAAGTGTTCACTTCAAAATTCATAGCACCTGAAGAACGGCCGAAACGTCGTACAAATCTCAACAAAGATGAGGACAATAGTCAGAATAATGTAAATACTGAACGGTTATTCATCTAAATATTAACTAGGTAACTTTAAACAAAAACTGGCGATTGCATCATCAGCATTAAGCAACGTTGAGTCCGGTTAGTATCAAGATGGGTGGCCGTTTGGAAATACCTTGCTGTAAGCTTGGATGTGCAGCTGGTGTAATGGATAATGGTTTTGAATTTTTAATCGTGGAGCCAAGTTCCAATTCCCTTTCTGTCCGATTTATTCGCTTACGCGTATATACCCTTTGAAAAGGTATCAGTGTACCTCTTCCCTCCCATCCCTAACTTAGTAAGAATTCTATCACTAAACTGTTCTTTCCTAAACACAATTCTTACAATTTGAAAATATTTTCCTTGACAACTACAATCTCCAAGAATTTAAATATCATGTCAATTTCCCTCTCTTATCTTCTTGACTCGCATCCTTTCCCTGACAGCCCTTGTATCATGTTCTTCTTCCTTTCCACTCTACTCTCATGCAGCCCTCTTCACACCAGTGTTCTTATTCTTCTCTTACCCACTCTCTCTAACTTCTTCCGCTTTCTCATCACTCTCCTCTTAATGTCAACTGCCATCTCTTATCTTCTTGACTCACATCTTTTCCCTGACAACCCTTGTATCATGTTCTTCTTCCTTTCCACTCTACTCTCATGCAGCCCTCTTCACACCAGTGTTCTTATTCTTCTCTTACCCACTCTCTCTAACTTCTTCCGCTTTCTCATCACTCTCCTCTTAATGTCAACTGCCATCTCTTATCTCCTTGACTCACATCTTTTCCCTGACAACCCTTGTATCATGTTCTTCTTCCTTTCCACTCTACTCTCATGCAGCTCTCTTCACATCTGTATTCTCATCCTTTTCTCACTCATTTTCTGATACCCCTGTAACTTGTTCCTGTTTCTCCTAACCCCCCTTTTATGTAACCCCTTGCGCACCAGTGGCAGTTCTGCTTTGCTTGGAGTGAAATGATTATGACAAAAATAACCTGTCAAAGGTTAATAAGCAGTCCTAAAGAACCAATCAATACTTCTGAAATAACTATAACAGCTCAAAGGTTGAATAAAATGTTTGTCACATTAAATAAATCGAAAATGAATCTAATAACTTTTATCCTCGTGAGGCAGAACCTGAATATTCAGCTGTCATAATGAAAGGTCGCACTCTCAGTGAGGCCGATTGGGGTTGAAATTAGACGCACACGGAAATTAGAACTCGTTTCGTATATATGTTATGGATGTGCGTTTTGGCGCATTGGATATCGACTTGGAACGAGAAATCGAGAAGCCGAGTTCGAATTCCAGTTGAATTCCTTGCATTCACTTACGCGCAAATACCCTTGGGAAAGGTATTAATCCATCTCTTCTCTCCAGTCATGGGTTAAATAACAGGACAGATTGGGTTCTATAGCCTTGGTCGGCAACCAGTCTACCGCAGAAAGCAATGGCAACCTACTGCGGGATAATATTCTGCCCAGTCAGTCATGTCTCGAAAGAGATATGATCGCCGTGTATCACGTATGGCACTTCACTGACTGATATATGTTATGTCGCTTAAATGTTGAAAAATAAAGATTGGTTCTTTATATCGATTCTGTTTTTTTTAGTATTAGAATTAGTATGCCCACGTTGGAAGCTGATGGTTGCTGTGTTATACTATTCTGGCTGAGCGGAGCTCAGAGCTAGTATGAACTACTGACGCTGTATTCTCCGTGAAACCCCGGTCTCTTCCGGTGTGTTCCGGTATCTATCGTATTGTCGGTATTTGTCACATTAAATAAATCGAAAATTAATCTAATAACTTTTATCCTCGTGAGGCAGAACCTGAATATTCAGCTGTCATAATGAAAGGTCGCACTTTCAGTGAGGCCGATTGGGGTTGAAATTAGTCGCACACGGAAAGTAGAACTCGTATATATGATATGTCGCTAAAATAATGAAAAAAAAATTGGTCCCTTATATCGATTCAGAAAACACCGGGCTCCTTCTGGTATACTCTCGCTTTACAACAACCAGATCAGTTCGAAATTATAGTAATGCTGCTATATCTCAGCTAGATAAATCCAATCCACTCTGGCACCTCTCTCTTACAGATGAAACACTGCAATCATTTCGCTACACTACAGTAAAGACCAACCTTGCCTCTTACACGAGCATGAATCAGCCCCATTTCCTCCGTATTCCGCTTTGTAAAATTATTTCCAAAAGCCGCTACTTTGTCAAATAAACCTCTGAGAAGAAACTTCCCAATACAATTTTAACCTAAGTAACCTAAGTAAGTAATTATTTGTTAGTTATCCTCATAACGTGCTTTTCTTACCTTCATGCAATAAAATAATTTGATATAGCGTTGGGTATGACGATAAACTACAACCGGCAGCAAGGCCTCTTATTGGGAGACTGAAGGTTTTGAAAAGCGTAGAAACACCATTTAATTGCTGTTGTACCTAGGTTCATTCTGATCCGAGATGGTAGCACCAGTTGGGGTTCCAGTCGTGGGCAAATATTGAACCCCGAACTAAAACAAAACACTATGAAAAATTAGAAATACATTTTTATCGTAAAAATACCAACAATACATGTTTTTATTAAATAAAAAATACAAGCAATACATTTTTATAGTAAAAATATCAACAATATATTTTTATAGTAAAAATAGCAGTAATACATTTTTATAGTAAAAATACCAACAATATATTCTTATAGTAAAAATATCAACAATACATTTTTATAGAACAGTAATACACATTTATAATAAAAATACCAACAATACATTTTTATAGTAAAAATATCAACAATACATTTTTATAATAAAAATACCAGTGATACATTTTTATAGTTAAATACTAGTAATACATTTTTATAGTAAAAATACCAGTAATACATATTTATAGAAAAATACCAGTAATTCATAATTATTGTAAAAATACCAACTATACGTATTTTTAGTAAAAATATCAACAATATATATTTATACCAAAAATACCAACAATATATATTTATACAAAAAATACCAACACTACATATTTATAATAATTAAAATTTATAAAAATACCAGTAATATATATTTATATTAAAAATACTAGCAATACATATTTGTAGTAAAAATACCAGAAATACATATGTATAGTAAAAATAGAATAGTATAGTAAATTTTTTATAGTAAAATACAAGCAATACATATTTATAATAAAAATGCAAACAATACACTTTTATTTTAAAAATACCAACGATACATGTTTTAATCAAATAAAAAATACTAACAATATATATTTATAGTAAAAATGACCAATAATTCATTTTATAGTAAAAATGACCAGAAATTAATTATGTCTGTAGTTGAAAGCATATATTTGCGTACAAAATATTTATATTTCGGCATCAAACAACCGATTGAGTTTCATACACTCCTAAAAGAACATTAATCCGTATACTATTCTATAATTTCTTCAAGAAATGAAACTGTATTTCTAAATATAACTTTAACAAAACTACAACATAAAACAAACATATCACCGCCTTTAGTAATTATGTCCTCACGAGCATTTTTATGCACAAAAGCTGAGTATTATTTACCATGTATTCTACTACGAAATCAGAATAAACAAACATCATATTTTCATTACTTCAATGCTCCCAAGAAAATTAAATTACAGCATTAAATGACCCATAAATGAATTGATATACCGATAAACAAACGAATCAAATCATTTTGTAATTTAATAATATGAGTAGCTCTTTGGCCTTGTATCGGCTGATCAATTAGTAAAAAAGCTTTGATTTTCTTGAATAATGCCATATGTTGTTTATAATTTCAGTTAATTCTAAGCATTTACCAATGCTGCGTAATTTGAGTAACGAATCTCATTAATTGAAACATCCTCAGCGGACAGAGGAGAGTTCTGGGGCACATTTCTTCAGTACTATGACTGGGATTCCGTCTCCGCCGCTCGCTTTGTGTGGGTCAAGTTGTGCAATTATCTTGGCTACCAGCGAGGGTGTAATATGGACGTTATTTAGTTGAGCCTTAGTTCTAGGTGGGAAGTCTGGTGTAGGTATTCCTAACGAGTCCAATGTCGAATTGGTTGAGAATCTACGGGCAAAGCATTCAGCCTTGTCGGCTGGGGAGGTGAGAACTTCAAATTCATTGATTAGTGGGGGTATTGAAGTCTTGTTCCTGCTGAGCACGCTTTTGCAGAGACGCCAGTAATCTTTGGAACCAAAATTAGAGGATGCTATGCGTTGCCTAATTCTGGTAGCAAACGCCCTCTTGGCTTCGTTCAGTACTTTTTTACACTTGTTCCGTGCTGAGGTGAAAAGGCGCCTGTTTTGGTTCGTCGACGAGCAGCTTCGATAGAGCCGGAAGAAATGGTTACGGTGGGCAATGGCGGCCGAGCAAGCGGGTGAGAACCAGGGGGACGAATTTGGTTTTAGTTGGAATTTCCTGGCCGGGATAAAAGCATCGATGCCAGCCTTAACCCAAAAGGAGACTTCGGAGGCACAGTCTTCGACAGGAAGATCGAAGACGTTGTTCCAGGGGACGTCGCAGAGGAAGTCCCTGAACGAGTCCCAGTCGGCTCTTTGGTAGCAGTATGATATTCTGCTGGTCTGGTTTTCTTGGGTAGAGTTAGTGCAGATTGATACGTTTACGGAGACTACTGCGTGGTCAGAGTTTCCGAGGGGGAAGAGTTGCCTGGTAGTGCAGGAGTCTGGGATGGAGGTAAAGCAAAGGTCGAGTAAAGAGTCCCTTCCGTTAGGGTTTTTAGAGAAACGCGTGGGGAAGTCCACCACTTGCGTTAGAGCTTGGGCTATTGAAAAGTGCATGGTGCGGATCCCAGCAAGGTCGGTGACTGAGTTTTCAAGCCACTTGGTGTGGTGGGCGTTAAAATCGCCAAATACAAATATATGGGCAGATGGGTGAGTAGAAATGGCCCTGTTGATATTAGTAGAGATGCAATCAAGTACCGTACAGTCAGAGGAGGAGGAGGAGCGGTAGAGGAAGAAGAGATAGCTAACCGAGCTTAGAAGTGAGAGGCGAAAGCACATGAAGGAATGATCAAGGGATTCAAGTGATGTGACCCTGGCTAGGGGGAGATGTTCGCTGACATATACACCAAGCCCATGCATATGGACATTGGAGTCCTTCCTGAAGAGAGGAAGGTAACCAGGAACGAACAGCTCTGAAGAGGGGATAGAAGGGTCAAGGTTAGTCTCACATATAGCTAAGATATCGGGTGAGTTAGTTAGAAGGAAAGATTCTACACTATTAAAGTTACTGCGAATACCTCGTATATTTGTGAAGGTAACGCAGATAGGTTTGGGCGATTTACGACTAGCTGGTTTAGGCTTGCTATTTTGTTTGTTTAATTTCATGCTGATTATAGTTGTGGATAGAGAGAGGTCTAGAGTAGGGTCAGATGGTCGTTAATTGCAGCAGGTGAAGGATGATGAATGGCGCCGCCTGCAGCATAATGTGGCCTCGGGATTGCCCATCGGAAATTCATGCAGGGACGCCCGTCCATGCGCGAAATGGCAATACAGGAACCCCGATATTATTCAACTGTTGATCAGAGCAGCCTCTCAAGACGCTACGCAAGAGATCGGGCTCCTAACTACCAGTCGGAAGCAGCAACCAGGAAACTGCCAACCCGGTACCCTCAGAATGAAGAAACATTGCCACCATACTCACCAACTGCAAAAAGCTTCCAGCCGAACCGACATAAAGACCGAAAAAGAGAGAGATCAACCGGGAACCTCTTCCTAAACAAGAAACAAGGCGATCACCTCTACTCCTGTCCAAAAGAAGGGGGTGGAATGTGAGACCGGGCGATAGAAGGTACTATCTACTCCAATTAAAAAAAATAAATAAATGTGTGACTGAAGTTAAGTAAGTTTCAACTTAGTATAAGTCAAACCTAACTTTGATATTTAATTATCAATTTACACAAACATAGTCGCAGTGCATTACAAGAGCGACAAGTAGAGAACTTAGGTTAGTAACAAAACAGGAACAAAAATTAGGCAGAAAAGATAAGAACCAAAAGGAAGAAAGAAATTAAAAAATAAAAAATTCAAAAAATAAGATCACATTATATATATATTATAATATATATATATAAACTTATTTATAAACTTTGTCTGTGTGAGTCTGTGTGTGTGTTTGTGTGTGTTCGTTACCTATAGACTCCGAAACGGCTGAACCGATTTTCTTGAAAATTTACACAGTTGTACTATAAGCATCTGCGAGTCCTCTTAGCTAGGTTTTGTGTCGAGGTACCCCCGATAAATATCCAAAACCGATAATCGAAAATATCGAGTTATAAGAAGGAATGGTCCGATTTTAATTAAATTTGATACACTCATTGACAAAGACATAAGAAACAATATTCAGATTTGTGTGTTTGTCTGTTAATCTGCCTCTATGTCTGTATTTTTCACCCTTTTTATTTTAGTTTTTGCCTTGGGTTTGGCTGTAAGTAGGTATAATTGTAGTTCTTAGTCTCAGCCATGATACCATTTACTCAGAGGACTTATTTAACCTTCAAAATTCAGTTTACGACGAAAAAAATTATTTGATATCGATACCAGGAAATCAAAATTTGACTTACATCCATTCATTTTTCTTTCAGTCTACGGTTTCGCTTTAACTGGAAACAACTATTGCTTTTTACTCTTTCATCCCAACGTCCAAAGAGTCTGAGCTCCAGGTCCATGGATTAGTTTTAAAGCTATTATTACACTCGAACAACGCCGGGCTATACTGCTAGGATATATGTATATTAAAAACAGAAATAGGTGTTGTTCCAACGAGATAAATTGGTATAGAATAAAAAGTGCGAGAAGCCGTTTTGTTTAAAGTGTAGATTTATTGTTGTCATTATTAATAATATTACTTGCTTCTTGTATGATACATTTACTGTCCATAATGGTATTTGTGATCCTACACGTGTTTCGAGTCTTGTGTTGACTCTCTTCAGGCGAATAAACTTGTGACTTTAGATATAGTGATCTGTTTGCTTTTCTGATGACCTGAGTATCGTGTTTAAATCGATAAGTCAGAGGGTTCATGTGTGTAGAATTGTTTTTTTTTTGTTTTGTTTTTCCCGCTCACACGTTACATTTTCTTCTTTCGCCTTCCTTATCTGTGAGGAAATTTAAACTGTTTTCTAGGGTCATCTAGGTATTTTTATTGCTTTGGAGATACTATTAAAATTTGGTGTCTGTGTGTGCGTGAGAGCGTTTTGTTTTCGAATTTCGTGTGTCTGAGTGTGTTTTAAGTTTATCATGTTGTTTTATTGAGGGAAGGCTTGTAATTTTTAATAGATATTTCTTTCTGTATGATGCGTGTGTCATAATCTGCATTTTGGTAGATAGGTATTACTCTGAATTTCCCTCCACTGCATTCATGTATACTTTGGGAGACATACAATTTCCTGTTATTAGCTAGTTTGATATTACTTGTATGAAGCGATATTCTAGTATTCAAGCACTGTTCCGCCCACACGAATATATTTTTACGCATTTATCGCATTTTAGAGCGTAAACTACGTTTTTCGTGTTGCAGCTCAGACTTGTTTTTATTTCGAATGTGGATGTACTTTCGAACTTAAAGTGTTTTCCTTCTATTATTTTGTTGCATACCCCACATCTTTTTTGTTGCATTTTGTGACCCCCTGTGTTGTGTGTTGTTCGAATTTCGATGAAGTTAGTATGTTTTTGAAATTACTGGATTGGCGTTTGCTGTTAATTATTTTAGTTGTCTTTAAAATTTCCTTTACTTTTTTTTCATTTTTGTTGAGTAATTCTATGCGTTTTGATCATTGAAAATAATTCTGGATTGTTTCTTTTGTCTGTGGAAACGTATGCTAGAATGTTTTCTTCTTTTTCGTGTTTTTCTTCTTGTTGTTTTTTTTCCCCGAAGGGATTCTAATGGTATTTTTTTTTTTGCTAGTTGGAAACCCTTGTCTATTAGTTAGGTGGGGTATCCTCTTATTTGTAATGTTTTTCGTAATTCTTCTAGGCGTATTTTACGAAGGGTTTTGTCAGCTACTATTGTGCAAAATCGTCGTGCTAGGGTGTAGGGGATAGATTTTAGACAACTTTTAGGGCGGTGACTCTAGAAATGGAGGTCTTGTTGGGTGTCTGTGCGTTTATGGGGGTACCTCGACACAAAACCTAGCTAAGAGGACTCGCAGATGCTTATAGTACAACTGTGTAAAATTTCAAGAAAATCGGTTCAGCCGTTTCGGAGTCTATAGGTAACGAACACACACAAACACACACACAGACACACACAGACAAAGTTCCATAAATGTCTGTGATGATTTAATTGTTTTTGGTTTTTATGAGTGTGTCTAAGAATGGCAATTCTTTATAACTATATTTTAGTGTGAACTTGATTTTGGGGTTCATGTTTGGTAGTAGAATATATAGTTTATCTATGTATCCCCATGTTGATTTCCAAAGGATAAAACAATCATGTAGATATCTCTTCCATGATTTAATCAATTATTTTTCCCCATATTTATGTCCTACTTGGTTGTATAGTCTTTCTTCTAGATAATTTAGGGTGAGTGTTGCCTATGTCGGTGCCATTTTTGTACCCATCGCGGTACCTGTTGTTTGAATATAATTCGTTGTTAAATTAGAAGGAATTGTTGTCTAAAATTAGTTCTTTAATTTGTATAAAAAATTCTTTTGGGTGGGAAGTACTTCTGGGTGTTTCTCAATCCAAAATCTAAGGGCTTGTTTTGCTAGTTCATGGGGTATGTTGCTGTACAGGCAGTTCACGTCAAATCTTACTATGAGTCTACCTGGATTTACATTTTGTGGTATGTAGCTTAGAAAATGTATGCTGTTTCTGATGTAGCTTAATATTTTTGTGGTGTATGGTTGTAATATTTTATTAATTAAGTTTCTCGGTCTGCTTGTTGGGCAGGCTGGCCCTGATACAATTGGTCTAAATTTAAGGTCACTGGGTTTGGGGTGTGAATGTATTCCGATTTTTCTTCTTGGATAGCTGCTTTAATTGTGTTTGATTTGTGTATTTTTGGGAGTCCGTAAAAATTGCTGGTTTTTGAATCAAAGTCTGTAAGAAACCTATTTTTGTTTTTTCGTTAGAATTCTACTGTGTGCAAGGCAAAGTTTTTTTTTATTTTTGATGCGATGTTTTCATCTATATTTTGGCTGATTATTTTCTAGTTATTTTCGTCTCCTAGTATATTTTTAATATTTGTTTTGTAATAAGTTTTATCCATAATGACTGCCGCACTGACTTTGACTGCTTCCTTTAATATTATGTTATTATTCTAGCGGATGTTTTCTAATGCGAGTTTTTGATTGCGCGTGAGATTTTTATGGGGGTTGTGATTGCTTTAAAAGTCTGTGTCCCAGGTTTTTTCAAAGAATATGTTCATTTCATTTGAATCGTTTTCCTTATTAGGGCAATATTTAGATTTGTTTTTTACTATTGAGTTATTGGTAGCATTGTTGTTGTTGTGTAAAGTTTCTAAAAGTCAAAATTTCCGTTCGAATGCTTTAAGATCATTGTTTTTTTTAGGCCTGTAATGTTCTTTTTTGGGGTGGGACAGAATTTCAGACCTAATTTTAAAAGTATTTTTTTTTCTTCTTCTAAAGGATATGAAGAAAGATTAATTATAATGGGTTTTGTATTTTTTAAATTTGTCTTTTCCTTCACATCGGATGTTCTAAAAATGTTTTCTCATTGGTGAGGTATCTCTATTCATATGTTTTGAAATTTCTGGGTGGTGTGAGGTTCCAAAACAACCCGGATTAAAAAGCAGTTTTAATGCGGGCTATCCTGGGTAGTAATGCGGGTAACACTGAGTAGTAGCACAATGTTTCTTTCCTTTTTATGTATCTGCCGCCAAGTAGGTGGAAAAGGAATGTGTTTCAAATTGTGTTGCAAAGGAGTGTGAATGAGAGGGAGACAGAGAGAGAGAGAGAGAGAGAGAGTCAAACGGAGATAGTAGCAATTGGTAGTGTATGTGTAAAACGATGAAGCAGTCTACTAAACTTAGTAAGTCTGTGTTACTTCTCCTTTCTAGTTGCCGAGAGCTGTGAAAATGTGTTATGGCCGTTGCAGGTGTTTCCTCTCTTCTTTCCGTTCGTAATGGTTTTGTGGGCGAAGGATTAGTTTGTCAGCGCTGATCCCTTTATCGTCGACGCCTATCGGACTGTGTGTATCTGACACTGTGCCTTTCGGGATTTATTGGCGTGGCTGTTTCGCTAACAGATCAACTGTCTGCTTGAGTGACGGATCGTTGTAACTCCTGTCTCTCAGTGACCCTTTTGACTGACTTGACTGACTGCTGTGACCATTAAAACGCAAGAGGGGTGTAAGCACACAACTTCATAAGAGTGAATAAAAAAGAAAAATTGTAAAACTCACAAACGCAGATGATGGACCGATCGAGCACTCTGCAGAACAGTAAACCAACTGATCTTATGCAGAGGGGCACATACCTGACTTTCCAGACACCCACCTTATGTTTTAATGAATTTATTGATTAAGATTTATTTTTAAACGAACTCCATCTTTCCCGCATTTTTGTAAGTAATCCTTTGTTTTCCTTTGTCCTGCATTAACCATTTATAATAAAGCCAACGTAAGCCCTTGAAGAGTGTTGGCCAAAAGGTTCCTCAGGTTGGGTTAAGTATAATGACGTCTATTTTATTTAAAGTAATTAGTTCTTTCTGTGGGTACAAATCTTTGTTTATATATATATATATATATATATATATATATATATATGTGTGTGTGTGTGTGTATAAACAACGCCAATTCGGTCGGGTTTCAATCCTGGGTTAAAAGAAATTGTAGTCGAACCGTACTGATGAGCTGTGATACAGCGAAACAGATCTGCCTGCGGATGACTATTTACGCTCTCACACCCTGATTGAGCACTCTGGAATAATGGTAGACTTTGAAAAACAGTAGCTACTCTATCGTGTACGCATCGCTCATTAGGAAAGAATTAGAGAACTCTGGCTATTGGGCGTGTATAATGATAATGTATACGCTAAAAAAAGTCTGCCTTCTTCTACCGAGCGCCCATAGCCCAAAGGTAGAATCGCCGACTGACGCCAATTCGGTCGGGTTTCAATCGTGGGTTAAAAGTAATCGGAGTCTAACCGTATTGATGAGCTGTGATACAGCGAAACAGATCTGTCTGCGGATGACTATATATATATATATATATATATATATATAAATTCCGCTCCAAGCAAGAAAAAACTAGGTACAGTGGGTATTGAGGAATAGATAAAAGATTAATGGTAATTCTTGTTGCATTTAATTTTTGTGGTAGTTTAGTTATCATGAAAGCAAATAAACAGAAGAAAGTTTACGAGAAAAGAAACTATTAAAGCAGAAGTGGCGGTTACATTTAACTATCTCAACGGTAAAATTGAAAATCTACATGTCAACCTAGAATAACGCTTAAATTCATGTGGTCGGGGCACCAGAAAAAAATCTTTTTCAGAGCAGTTGCCATGAAAATATTTGTAGAAATGACGGAGGGCATCCACGATACGTCTGTGAGAAAATGGCAAAAGTCGAGATGTCAAATCAGGATCTATTATATTAGAAATACTCCATTGGATTTTGTCAAGAAGCTTTGGAGAGGAATGATTTATTTAAAAAAAAACGGTCAGCACATTGTGACTGGGTTCATAACTGATATTTTTTGAGCGTTGAATTTACATTTGTTCAATCAATAATGTTTCGATTAATTTAGCCATATTTTAGATGTGGTTTATGCTATTATATTGATATTATCGACGAGAATTTTAAGGATAGAATTTAGTGGGGTCCCCATGTGCGTTTCAATGAAAACTAATAACGCTATGGCCAGAGAAATGTAACGTGACCCTTCATGTTAAACACGCAGTCTTTCTTTTAACTATCATAAAACAAGTAACATATTCAGTCAAAAGTAAAATAACATTCATCCTAAAAAATGGGTAAAAGTATAGACGAAAGCACTTGAATATATCAAACATTTGGACAATTTTTTTATATAATTTGTGTATTGAAAAGAGGAAAAATTATAAGATCACATGAAACATTATATATAAAAAAAACTTAATCACAGCAACAAATTTACAGATATATAAATATATATATAAACACACACAGACACACACACACACACACACACATATATATATATATATATATAGTCATCCGCAGATAGATCTGTTTCGCTCATCAGAACGGATAGACATCCGACTGCTTTTTACCTAGAATTGAAACTCGACCGAATTGGCGTCAGTCGGAGATTCTACCTCTGAGCCATGGGCGATCGGTAAAGAAGGCAGACATTTTAGCGTGTATATTATCATAATACACGCCCAGTAGCTGAGAGTGTTCTAACTCATTGCTGAATGAACGATGCGTAGATGCTAGAGTAGCTACTGTTTTTCAAAGTCTACCATTCTTCCAGAGTGCTCAATCAAGGTGTGAGAGCGTAAATACTCTTATATGTATATATATATATATATATATATATATATATATATATATATATATAATTATTATTATTATTATTATTATTAACTGATCGCAAATGAAAAAAAGAAAGAAAGATAAAAATCCATGTTTATGTTTTTTTAATATGTTATTCTTTGCAACGTGCCATAGTCAAATGAGTAGCAAAATACATGTCCGGCGCGTGACATAGCTTAAGGCAACGTTAAAAAGTTCCTCCGGTGCTTTGACTGGAAAAAATGACTTTTTTTTCAACTACGTTTTCTTTTTATTTAACATTTCTTCTTCTTCTTCTTCTTCTTCTTCTTCTTCTTCTTCTTCTTCTTCTTCTTCTTCTTCTTTCTGTATTTCATTTAATTTCTGGCGTATATTCACTTCTTTCCGGGTCCCAACAAGAGACCTAAGGTCAGAAATTTTATCATGAAATTTTTTCACTGAGCTCCTTTTTTTAGAAAAACACACACAAAAAAATCTACCTAAAATCACACTTATGTTTCATAGATTTTTAAAAAAATCATAAGGTGAAGACTGTGCTTGTAAGTACAATTTTTTTTTACTTGTTTAAGTCTTTGGCTACCAGAGACCCCTTTAATTAGTCTCTTGGAGTCTTTTCCAATCAATTCGATGGAATTGTTCAAGCTCTCATGTACGGCATTTTGGAGATTTTGATTTCAAGGTCTTTGCATTTTGATAGTTTTTTGAAGATCTTCTCAAGCACATTAGAGTCTATGGTGACCACCATGTTAATAAGAAAGCAACTTTTCCTTTTGCGGTCTCTCATCACCATTTCCGGGCGATAAGATTTTATTGGACTGTTTGTAATGCCCCATAAAATTCTTACACGTTATATCTCCGTAACCGGTTCTGGCTGGTGTTCAAACCAATTTATTGCAGTTTCTTTCCGTAAAGTTGCATATTTTCCGATACAGATATCAAACTCGTTTGCTTTTTTATTACTGAAGAAAATTTCTTACTTATTTCATGTTCTTTGACACAGAACATCATCCAGCCTTCTGGAGTTTTCAGATATCTTTGAAGACCGATTTTTCTGCTTCTGTAAGAGAGTTCTAGTTGAACTAATTCTATGCCTACTTCGGATCTGAGCACATAGAGCAATCAACATCGTCCCTGGGATGATAGATATATCAGAAAGTGACAAGGTTTCTTATTCCTTTAATGTCAGCTCTGGTCCAGTTCGACGGATGTGCGTTATGGTGCAGTGGATATCGGCTCGGAACGAGAAATCGGGGAGCCGAGTTTGAATTCCAGCTGAATTCAATGCATTCACTTACGCGCAAATACCATTGGGAAAGGTATTAATCCGTCTATTCCTTCCAGTTATGGGTTAAATAACAGGACAGATTTGGTTCTATAGCCTTGGCTGGCAATCAGTCTACCGCAGAAACCAATGGCAACCAACTGCGAGATAATCTTCTGCCCAGTCAGTCATGTCTCTTTCGAGACTTGGTCACCTATCACGTATGGCACTTAACTGTCTGATAGTCCAGTTCAGGAGATTGCATCTGTATTGCACCACGAAGAAAGCCAAGGTGCTTATGGCTAATTTTTTTTTGGAATTCTCGGTGCTCAATATCAAACGCACACGTCTTTTGGTATTTTTGAGTATGTTGTATTCCGTTTGTTTCGTTAATTCTTAGGTACCTATACGCTTCTTCTATCGTTCCACAATCTTTGTGACGAAATATAAATCTATTGAAGAGGAAGTTGCTTCAGTGACCATGCAGTCACAGCTAATAACATTGAAAATTAATGAAGGAATTATCACTCCAAAACGGCTACAAGTGACGCATCAAATTAAGAGAATATAGGTGTACCTATTGTCAAACTAAACAGGTAGAAAAATGACTAGCGTTCAGCAATTTAAAACAGAAATCAAAGAACATTAATTATCAAGAGGATAATCTTTTTTTTAATCAATTCACTCCAAGCGAGGCGATAAAACCATTAGAATGCAAGGAAATGAAATTAAATGAAATAGACTTAAGAAGGTAACCGGAAATAGAATCTTAAACAGAAAGCAACTGTTAAACCAGTGCTTGTGTTGAAAAGACTGGGACGGTGAGTGCGTCAAGTTAGATGACAAGCCTATTTAATTAGCATTAAGTGGCTAATGTCACTTTATGGATCATCTGTCTAATAAGCGATTGTACGCAACCTTTGTCCAATACCCGGCATAGTCAAAGGTTGAAGAACTAAAGTTGAAATTTTTTAGTGCAGTTTCTCATGCGTGAGCATAAACAAGGACGACCTTGCAGAAGACAACAAGCTATGACCTATATCGAACGGATTTGAGACGACATAAAATGAAATCCTCTCACCTGCCGGATATGTTGGGCATTAAAATTGGGTGGTGTAAGGAGCGCGTGAATCAGAAAAGACAGATAATAGTTTGGTACTCCTTCTAGTTATGGGTTACTTAACAGGACAGATTGAAGTCTATAGCCTTGGCTGGCAACCAGTCTACCGCAGAAAGCAATGGCAACCTTCTGCGGGATAATCTTCTGGCCAGTCAGTCATGTCTCTTTCGAGACATGATCGCCCAAGCGTGTATCACGTATGGCACTTAACTGATTGACTGAATTTCATAGAAACATGATTAAGGTTTCTACTGGGCATGAAGTGGGGGATCCGTTTAATTTGTTATGAAGTAAAAAACTGATCCCCCACTAATTACTACTTAAATATGTGATACATCTCTTCCCCCTCTAGATATGAGTCAAATAACAGGACAGATTGGGTTCTATAGCCTTGGCAGACAACCAGTCTACCGCAGAAAGCAATGACAACCTACTGCGGGATAATCTTCTGCCCAGTCAGTCATGTCTCGAAAGAGACATGATCGACCAAGCGTGTTTCACGTATGGCATTTAACTGAGTGACTGATACACGTATTATAAACTCGATAAAGCGTTTTATGGAAAAAAACAACTCCAGGAATACTTTCCCAGATTTCAGTTCAGAATGGCCCCCGACACATCAAGGTTTTCTCTTAGTACAAGTAAAAATATATTGTATCTATCGCCGGCTTGCTAGCCCCATTGCATATCTTCTATCATCTAGCATTTTCCAGCATATCGACCAGAGTGAATGTTACTTAACTTCGATGACCGCTGGAAAATTGGTGTTTCAACACGATATGAACACGTACAAATAATGATGGACAAAATGTAATTTATAGAGAGTGCAGAGCAAAAAAGAAAAATGGCAGAAATTAAGCTGATGTGTTAAGGGCGGGAAATTAATAAGAGAAAAATCGGAAGGAGAAGAAAGCAAAGAAGAAGAAAGCGAGGGGGAGAAAACGAGTGGGGAGAAGGCGAAGGAGAAGAAAGGGAGGGAGGAGCAAACGAGGGAGGAGAAGGTGAGGGATGAGAAAGCGAGGGGGAGAAAACGAGTGGGGAGAAAGCGAAGGAGAGAAGGCGAGTGGGGAGAAATTGAGGGGGGAGAAATCGAGGGAGGACAAAGCGTGGGGGATAAAGCAAGGGAGAAGATAATGAGAGAAAGCAAGCAGGGAGAAAGCGAAAGAGAAGAAAGGGAGGGAGGAGCAAAAGAGGGAGGAGAAGGTGAGGGATGAGAAAGCGAGGGGGAAAATGCGAGGGAGGAGAAAGTGAAGAGGGAGAAAGAGAGGGAGGAGAAAGCAAGAGGGAAGAAGCGAGTAATCAAGGGGGAATGAGGAAGGAGAAAGCGAGAGAGAAGAAATCGAGGGAGAGAAAGCGAGGGGGATAAAGAAAGTGAGAAGAAAGCGAGAGGGAAGAAAGCAAGGAGGGAGAAATCGAGGGAGAAGAAAATGAGAGGGGAGAAAGTGAGGGATGAGAAAGCGAGGGGGAAATGCGAGGGAGGAGAAAGTGAAGAGGGAGAAAGAGAGGAAGGAGAAAGCAAAGAAGGAGAAAACGAAGGGGAGAAAGCGTGTAAGGTGAAAGCGAGGGGAGTAAGCAAACAAAGAGATAACGAGGAGAAAAAAGCGATGGGGTGAAATCGAGGGAAGAGAAAGCAAGGGAGAAGAAGCGAGTAATCAAGTGGGGGAATGAGGAAGGAGAAAGTGAGAGAGAAGAAATCGAGGGGAAGAAAGCAAGAGTTAAAAAGGAAGATCGAGTGAGGAATTGAGGAAGGAGAAACGCGAAAGAGAAAAAGCGAGGGGGAGAAAACGAGGGAGGAGAAAGCGAGTAGGGAGAAAGAGGTGGAGGAGGAAGTAAGGGGAGAGAAAGCGAGGGGGAGAAAGCGTGAAAGAAGAAAACGAGGGAGGAAAAACGAGGGAAGACAAAGATTGTGAGAAAAAAGCGAAGGGGAGAAAGCTGGGGAGGAGAAAGCGAGTAGGGAGAAAGAAGTAGAGGAGGAAGTGAGGGGAAAAAAGCGAGAGGGAGAAAGAGGTGGAGGAGAAAACGAGAGAAGAAAAACGAGGGAAGACAAAGATTGTGAGAAAGAAGCGAATGGGAGAAAGCGGGGGAGAAGAAATCGAGTAAGGAGAAAGAGAAGGAGGGGAAAGTGAGAGGAGAGAAAGCGAGGTAGAGAGTCAGGAATAAGAAAGAAGCCGAGGTGTGTCAGAGTTGGGGGGTCAGCGATTACCGATTGTATTTTTGGAAATACGTAAAAATAAAATTTGTTAGGTGAATTTGTGAAAGGGATGATCATTACGCTTGTTTATAGAGGATTAAAAAGATATGTTCGTTTGAAAGCATTCATTTGTTAATTGAATCCATCCGGCACAGATACAAATCAACCATTCGGCCGTGCATAGAATACTGTTGTTATATCTGGTCAGGCGCCCCTGCTGTTCATCCCTTTGTTCTCGACAGGCTCCAAAAGAGAATCTGCAATGTAATTGATCCCGACTTGGCAGCTGGACACCAGCCACTTTCTCACCGGCGGGATGTGGCTTCCCTCTGTCTCTTCTACAAATATTTTCATGGCTACTGTTCCGATGAACGTAGGTCACTGGTGCCCGCTCAACAAAAATTTACTTGTGTAACCAGACTGGCAGCAAAGTCCCACTAATTTACAGCTGAATCAACCAAATGCAGCCGTCAATTATACTCCACAGTTTTCTTTCCTCGCAATCCCCGCCTGTGAAATTCCCTTCTTTATCCTTGCTTTCCTGACGGCTACAAACTCCAAGAATTTAAATTCCAATGTTAATTGCCATCTCTTATCCACTTCACTCCAGTCCTTTCTACATCACCCCGTGTATCTTGTTTTTTCCTTTCTATCTAAACTCCCAGCAGTCTTCACAGCTGTTTTCCCATCATTCACTCGCCTTTTCTCTGACACCCCCTGTAACTGGCGTTTCACTTCACTCTCCTTCTGCCTAATTTTTTTCTCCTCCTGTCTAAGCTTTTAATCTCATATGTAGTCCCCTGCGCATCAGTGGCGGTACCGCCTTGCTTATAGTGAAACGATTAATTTTTTTAAAAATAATAATCATAATAATAATAATAATAATAATAATTGTTGGGGATCACGGCTTTTTGGATAAAAGAATGGACTCGCCTGATGTGTACATATAATTCTGCCTATACAAAGAACGGCAGTGGTCGGCAACTCGCTGCGACTACATCTCTCACTGTCAGCCCTCTGCTTTCGGGCAGAGGGCGCTCTCTGCTTTTGATCAGAGAGCAATAACCCAGTCGTGGTACCGCCGAAGGGTAGAAGCACGACTGGGCAAAAATAGACAGGTATTTTTTGGCTGGGCCATATAAACCGGAAATTCCCACTCATAACTGACCATGTGTCACATGTTGTCCTTAGTGGAAGGGACAGCTAAATATAGTGGTTGCCAGCTCGCTGCGACTACATCTCTCACTGTCAGCTCTCTGCCTTCGGGTAGAGGGCGCTCTCTGCTTCCGAGCAGAGAGCACTAACCCATTCGTGGTTCCGCCGAAGGGTAAAAGCACGACTGGGCAAAAATAGACAGGTACTTTTTGGCCGGGCCATATAACCTGGAAATCTCACTTATAACTGTCCATGTGTCACATGTTGCCCTTAGTGGGAGAGACAACGAAATATAGTGGTTGCGACTACATCTCTTACTGTCAGCCCTCTGCCTTCGGGTAGAGGACGCTCTCTGCGTTTGATCAGAGAGCAATAACCCAGTCGTGGTTCCGCCGAAGGGTAGCAGCACGACTGGGCAAAAATAGACGATTGTCAGCGTTCAGACAGAGAAATACAGGCAAATCGATCAGGCAATTGGGGAAAATCATGTTGACGCATATTTTCTGATAAGTGTTGCAGACACATTCAACAAAAAACAAATCTGTGGAACTAATTATGTACAAATGACATGGAGATAGAAATCAATAGGAAGGGTCATCTTAAGACAACAACATTAACTATGGTTATTAGGGCTTTTAGGAATGATATTAAAAGGAACCAACAAATATGAGGATCCAATCCCTTATAGCCCGAAAATTATCTGAATGGTAAGAAAGTATTATCCCTGACATTTCCGATAACTTTCGTTGATTTATTTCCATTTAGTGACTACAATAATATATTTTTCTTTCAGTTTGCATGGCGCACTATCTGTTTGACATTCCTGATTAAAAGCAACAAGAAAAGAATTTGAAACGTGAGAGGGAGGGCAGCACAAAATGTACAATATGATGAGGTCGACATCCTCGAAATATCAGCGTTTAGACGGATAGAGAAATACAGGCAAATTGATCAGGCATAATTTGGAAAAATCATGTTGAAAAAAACCTGTTATCTGATAGATGTTGCTGCCACCTGAAGAAAAATATTAACTGTTGCTTTAGGGCTCTTATTATCAAACAGAACTTACTAATACTGTTGAGGATCTTCGTCGTCAATTTGTTGTGAAGTTGTGTCGAAACTTCGCCTCAACATTGTAGTGACCAGCTTGGTCCGGAAGTAAGACACGGAACAAGAAGGTAGGTACAAAACAGTATATTAGAATAACAAGAAACAAGATATTGAAAGGAAGTGTTAATAATAACTAGAAAAAAGTAACTAGAAATAAGTAATCCGAAGGTGTTATTACGCTGCTTATTGCCTGACTAGTAGCTGTTGTCAACTGCCTTTGTTAACTGCTCTAATTGCCTTTGTTAACTCTTTTCGTTAACTGATTCTAACTGCCTTTTTGGAAGTCACGCAGGTAATTACATATAACAAGAGGAAGAGTTCATTCCTCGTAGGAGGGCACCATTAGAAACAAGTAAATCAAATTCCTGTTAGCCCTTAATGAGTAAAATGGAACATATGCAAGACAACTTAACATAATATCATGTTATAATAGTTTTATAAAACTATAAAAAGGAAGAATCAAATACGCAGACACAAATTAATTTTAGCTCTTATTCAGTGGAATATGGCATCTAAAACGCAACACCATTATTTCTTGTCATTTGGGTTTTTTAATGATACTAGAATGAGCAAAAAGATATGTAGATCAAATTTCTGGTAGTTCATAATTAGTAGAACGTGGCACCTAAAAGACAACATTACTTGGGATTCAGGAGATTGATTCTAAGAATTAACTTGACAAATGATTGAATCAGTTGATATATTCAGGTAATTCAAGTGACTTCTTCAGACAATGAACCGGATAAGATATTGATTCAGGTAAATGATTCAGGTAATTCAGACGATTGTTTCAGTTAATGAACTGGACAAATCAGTGATTCCAATAACTAATTCAGGTAATTCAGCTGGCTGATTCAAAGAATAAACTTGACAATGTATTATTCAGGTATTGTTCCAGTTAATTAAGGCGATTGATTTGGAGAATGTATTGAAGAAAGAATTGATTCAAGTAACTGATTTAGTTAATTCATCTGATTCAGGAATGACCTGGTCAAAGCTTTGATTTATTCAGTTAATTCTGGTTACTGATTCTGAGAATGAACTGGACGAAGATTGTTTCAGGTAATTCATTTGATTGATTCACTAAATAAACTGGTCAAAGTATTGATTTCTGTACTTCATCGGATTAATTGAGAGAACGAACTGGTAAAAGGATTGATTCGGGTAATTTATTTAGGTGTATCAGGTGATTTATTCAGAGAACAATTGATTCTAATGATTAATTCAGTAAAGTGGTTCATGCATGTCGGTAGATTGGTTCAGAGACTGGACTGAAAAAACCATTGATTTAGGTACTTCGTATGATTGACTCAGAGATGAACTGGGCAAAAATTGATTCCGGTAATTGATTTCGGTAATTCAGAAGACTGTTTCAGAGAATGAACTGAACAAAAGATTGATCCAGCTAATTCATTTGATTGCCTCAGTAAATGAACTAAGTAAAGGTTTGACAATAGAATTGATTTAGTTAATTCATGTGATTGATTCTGAGAATGACCAGGGCAAAGCATTGATACAGGTTATAGATTCAGTTAATTCAGGTGGGTAATGTAGAGAATAAACTGGTCAAAGGATTCAGATAATTCATTCAGGTAATTCAGTTAATTGAGTCAGGTAATTCAGGTGATTGATTCAGGTAATTCATTCAGGTAATTCAGGTGACTGACTTAGAGAATGGAGTGGATATCGTATTGGTTCAGGTGATTGATTCAGTGAATGAAATTGCAACTGTTCGATTCTGTTAATTGGTTCATGTATTTCAGAAGATTGGTTTATGTATGGAATGAACAAAGGAGTCAGTTTATTTTGATTGACTCAGTTAATAAACTTGAGTAAGTTTTGATTCATGTAATCCAGGTGATTTTTTCAGAGAATGAACTGGCCAAAATATTGTTTCAGGTAACTCAGTGGATTTAGAGGATAAACTTAACCGTGAATTTGTTCAGATAATTGATTATGGGAACTGAAGAGATTTATTCAAAGAAAGAATCAAATGGCGGATTTATTCAGGTAATTGATTCGGGTAAATGAAGTCATTGGTCAGTTAATCCATGTGATTTATTTAGAGAATGAACTGAACAGAGTATTGATTCGGCAAAACTGATTCAGGTAATTCACGTTGTTGACTTAGAGAATGAACTGGACAAAAATCATTTTGAAAAGACGTGTCTCTTGATAGATGCTGCAGTTTCAGCTGAAAAACTAACGCCAGTGAATACTGAACAATCTCATCAATTTCATCAAAAATGAAGGAAAGACATGAAGCAACCGAAATGTCTTTCTACAGAAGGATATTGAGGATTCCATGAACCGAACATGTGAGTAACGGCAAGGTTTTGGAGAGGATGGAAACGAAAAGAAAACTTATGCAAAAACAGCTAAAGTTTCTGGCACACGTAATGAGAAAAGAGTGTTTGGAGAATCTGATACTTGTTGTGGGGCCTGCCTTTTTTTACACGATAATAGACTCGACTTGAGTATACGTATACTCCGGGCATAGTGAGATACGGAGTTACCATAAGAGTCTGACAGATTCCGAAACATACCGAGGTTTCACGGAGAATATAGCGTCAGTAGTTCATAGTAGCTCTGAGCTTTACTCAGCCAGAATAATATTACACAGCAACCATCAGCTTCCGACGAGGACATACTAATTCTACTACGGCTTCACATCAGAGACATATATATATATACTTCGTACTAACTCGTATTCCTGGATTACTAACCTGTGTTCACGTTTTTATCCTTTACGTTTAAGATACTTATTGTTCTATCTCAAGAATCTGGTTTGTTGTTCATTATTTTGTGCAATTCTCATTCCTGGGATCCACACCCCCCAAAAAAAAAGAGAGAGGGAAAGAGAGACAGGGGAAAGCAATGCGTAACGTACTTGATGGGGTTGAGAAAGTAGATGCCAGAGCAGGATTTGAGAGAAATACCAAGAGAAAAGATATTAAGAGCTTCAAGGGATACGGGGATATGTAGGGACATGATCGCCTACGTCTTGCAGGTACGTAATCATACAGTACTGTGCAAAAGTATTAAAACAAGAAGCATTTTATCTTTTATGAGGCATATTGACAGAAAATAAACAATTTAATTAATCTTATTTGATTTGTTCAACAAATGCTTTAACAAGAAAAAATACTTTTTGCAAAATAAATTTAACATTTAGTATAATAGCCTTTTGCATTGAAATAACAAAATAATTGCGACAATTTACTAATCGCACCTAGTCTAGTATATATATATATATATATATAGTTATGAATTAACTGTACGACAAGGAAATTTCTATGGTTCGTGATAGAAAGGTAGGTTAACCTCTTGACCGTTAAGGAGGGGAAAGAAACAAGGAAAAAAGGGTAGGATGAGCGGGAAAAAACAAAAAGCAAAAAAGAGAAAAAGTTGGTTAGTATGTATGCTTTGGGGCCAAATCCCAAAATTAATTAGCCAAAAGAAACACATATCTAAATTTTATATCTTCCCACATCAGTCAGTTAAGTGCCATACGTGAAACACGCTTGGGCGGTCATGTCTCGAAAGAATGGGCAGAAGATTATCCCGCAGTAGGTTGCCATTGCTTTCTGCGGTAGACTGGTTGCCGACCAAGGCTATAGAACCCAATCTGTCCTGTTATTTAACCCATAACTGGAAGGAAGAGACGAATTAATACCTTTCCCAATGGTATTTGAGCGTAAGTGAATGCACTGAATTCAGCTGGAATTCGAACTCGGCTCCCCGATTTCTCGTTCCGAGCCGATATCCAATGCACCACTACGCACATCTTCCCAGATACATACACAGAAAACCAAAGGATTTTTGTCATTTAAATGTAAATCATCAGCACAACCAACAGCAACATTGCCTGATGAGGGGAATCTATCTCGAAGCATCTCGTGTAGCAATGTACAATTAATTCATAACTATATAATTATAGCTCTGTAATACTCATTATTTTATTATTGTCCATAATAAAATAAAGGCCAGGGCACTACAAAATAATAAAACCTTGAGTCCTCTTCACCTGGATATATATATATATATATATATATATATATATATATATACACACACACACACACACACACACACACACACACACACACACACATATATATATATATATATATATATATTCAGAAATTAGAACATGAATATGTTATAGTATCAATACAAAAGACCATCGTTGTAAAAATACCTCCCTGATTAAGGAGGTTTTGCTTGTTTTTAACCTTTTAAAACCCTTCAACTTGAAATAAACATCATCACTTGACAAGACACAAGTAGTGTCGAAACAAAATAGCTACTTTTGTAGTGATATTATAACATTCATGTTATAATTTCTGAATAAATATTATTAGCTTTACTTTTTAATGAGCATTTTTTTAAAGAATAGTTTTTTTTTAAGGAAAATTATTTAATCCATACCTACTCTATAATCTTATATATATATATAAGAATGAAAAAGTACTATATATATGTTGATGTTGGTTGTGAAGATGATTTACATTTAAACATTTCCTGATGATGAAAATCTATCTCGAAACATAGACATTTCTGTTTTGCAATGTGCAATTAATTCATAACTATATAATTATATCAAGCTCTATAATACTCATTATATTGAGCACTGTTCATAACAAAATAAATGCCAGAGCACTCAAAATAAAAATAAAAAAAAACTTGAGTCCTTTTAATCTGGAAAGATATATATATATATATATATATATATATATATATATATATATATATATATATATATATATATATTACTGTGCAAAAGTATTAGAAAAAGAACTATTTTATCATTTATGAGTTATATTTGATTCACTCAACAAATGGTTTAACAAGAAAAAATACTTGTTACAAAATAAATTTAGTATTTACTATGAAAGCCTTTCGCTTTGAAATAACAAAATTGCGACAATTTACCAATCGCACGTAGTCTAGTGCATATACATACATATATATATACAGTCCTGTGCAAAAGTATTAGGACTAGAACTATTTGATCTTTTATGAGGCATACTGGTAGAAAATAAACAATTTAATTAAAGTAATTTTATTTGATTTACTCAACAAATGCTTTAACAAGAAAAAATACTTTTTACAAAATAAATTCACATCACAAGCTTCTTCAATGTATCTAATGGTATCTCCTGCCAAGCAGCTTTTATTTCTTCCCAAAGTGTCTCTTGCGAAGTAACATTAGATTTATCAATCTTTTTATCCAAAATATCCCATAGATGTTCAGTAGAGTAGTTTTAAAATAACTTGTTTAATAGAAAACAAGAAAAATTAGATATAACTTCTTTTTAATACATTTCTTTTACACTTAGTTTTAAATAATCAATATTTATATTTTCAATATCGGACTCAAATAAGTCATCCAAGGATAGAACTGCAACCTTATGTCTTTGTCTGTGAGTGTATCAAATTTGATAGGACCACTCCTTCTATAACCCGATTTTTTCGATTATCGACTTTCGATATTTATCGGGAGTACCTCGACACATAACCTAGCTAAGAACACTCGCAGATGCTTATAGTACAGCTGTGTCAATTTTCAAGATAATTAGTTCAGCCGTTTCGGAGTCTATAGGTAACGGACACACACAGAGAGACACAGACACACACAGAGAGACACACAGAGAGACAAAGTTCCATTTATAAATAAGTTTTGATATATTTTTTGTATAAGAGGAGGTTATGAATACAATCGTTTTCTTTTAATTCTTTGGCATTTATAAATTCATGAACGTTGCCGAATTCGAATTTCGGTTGAATTTGTTGCATTCAATAACGCGCAAATATCCTTGGTAAATGTATTTAGCCGTCGCTTGAGTCTCTAGCTATGGGTTAAATAGCAGTACATATTGACTACCAGTCAATCGCAGAAAGTAATGGGAACCTACTCTGGGAAATTTTCGAGACATGATTGCCTAATCGTGTATTACGTATGAAACTTAACTTACTGACTGATGTTGGTTTATGGAAAAGTTATTTTAAAAGATCTTTCAGGAATGGTGATATTTAAAAAATCCGGAGCCCATATATATATATACAGTACTGTGCAAAAATATTAGGACAAGAACTATTTCATCTTTTATGAGGCATATTGACAGAAAATAAACAATTTATTTAAAGTAATTTTATTTGATTTACTCAACAAATGCTTTAATAAGAAAAAAACACTTGTTACAAAATAAATTTAATATTTAGTACAATAGCGTTTTACTTTATTCACAGCCTTCATTCTGTCAGGCATTGACATCACAAGCTTCTTCAATATATCTAATGGTATCTCCTGTCTAGCAGCTTGTATTTGTTCCCAAAGTGTGTCTTGCGAAGTAACATTAGATTTATCATTTTTTTTATCCAAAATATCACATAGATGTTCAATAGAGTAGTTTCAAAATAACTTGTTTAATAGAAAATAGGAAAATTTAAATATAACTTATTTTAATACATTTCTTTTACACCTAGTTTTAAATAATCAATGTTTATTAGCAATTTACTTGAATTTTTTTACCCTTTATTTGAATTTCAGTGAGGTTTTTAGGAAAATCACCCCTGACCTAATACTTTTTCACACTGCCGGTAGTGTGCAAAAGTGTTTGGACAGGGGTGATTTTAAACTTTACTTTGAAGCCTCATAAAAAATAAAATAGTTCTTGTCCAGTACTGCAACACAAGAAAAGGAAGCAACTACAAATATATTGAGACAGAAACTCTCATAATGTGGATCCTCTAGGCCACCATATTTCTTGTATTTATTGGAGCAATGGCAATGATCCCAACAAATATGCAAATTAATTTACTGGTATTACGAAAGTGTCGTCCCCCATTTTACCCAAATCTTTCTTCAACTAGTTTAAGGAAAAGCCAGAAATATTTAAGGAATTGTGTTTCAATGGTTTATTTGAGATCGTAAACTTGAGCATTTTACAAAAATATTATTTCTGAATTTCTTAATTTTAAATCATATCTAAAAACAGAGAACACTTCTTTCAACGTCACCAAAATAAGTGGAGATTTACCCGTTGGCATATTTACGTACAAAAACATATCGTCAATTGACGTCTCTCATACACGCAGTGGCAGCTTGGATCTGATTGCCATAAACATGGAAAAGAATACCAGAATGTCGATGCTGTTTTAACTGTGGCCCAAAAGGTGAAGACGAAATAAATAAACTATTTGAGAAAATATAATGTCGTAGAAATGAAATGAAATTACCACAATAATGTACTCGTGCAACCAGACTAGTAATGAGGTCCCACGGTTTTTACTGTTAGATCAACCAAATGCAACTAACAATTTTACTCCATCTTCTTGCTCTTCCGACCTGTGGAACTCTCTTCCATATACTTGCTTTCCTGGCGGTTACAACTTCCAAGAAGTCAATTCCCATCTCTTATCCACTTAACTCCAGCTCTTTGTACATCAGCCCGTGTATCTTGTTCTTTTCCTTTCTATCTACCTTCGGAGCTGTCTTCGCTCCTGTGTTCACACCCTTCTCGTGCCCCTTCTCTTTCTCTCCCTGTAGCTGGTTCGTCTTTCTCTTCACTCGCCTCCTGCCTAAAACTTTAACCCTCTTATGTAGCCCCCTGCACATCAGTGGCGGTACCACCTTGCTTGGGGTGAAATGATTAAAAAAAGAAAGTAAAATAGAAAAGAATTAAGTAAATACAATGATCTTGTGAGAAAGATTAGTTGAATGGCATCTTTTCTGTCTTTTTTCTTAATTGAAATGAAATATTTCATTATGTATCAGGAATTGGCAGACCGTAATGCACGTGCTAAGTATGGGACAAAGTATAAATTATAATAAATATAATTTGCCATAGACCGTCTTTACTGATAAGCTCTTTCTTATATAGAAAGAAAGTTTTGATACCGAAACATGTGGTGGAACACCGATCTCCAGAAAACTGACATAACTGTTGAATGTATTGTGCTACGGAGATCATATGACCATAAATATTCAATATATATATACACTCAGGCAGAAGTTAGAGTTTATTTAGATTTGTGCATTATTCCGGTGTTGCACGTCATTGAAGAGATTGTTTTTGAGTGGATTATTCGAGATAATGATTTCGAGAGCATTATTTTGTATTATTCGAAGGATTCATTTAGTAGGTTGACTTTGCGTGAAGATACCGAAATATTATAACTTGCAAGTTACCAAAAGTTCCATTCAGAATAACATTATGAAAAGTTAACGTTATAAAACTCTTGGAGAGCAATCACCAAGAAATCAAATTTATTACACAAGATCATTTAAAAAATTAAAAAATAAACAGGGAATTAAGTGGTTTATCTTTTGTGGTTCACACACTTGGAACGATCAGTAAGAATCTCTTTGCTTCGCAAAAATATGTTTTTAATAATTAACATCATTTTGATTGCGCAGGTGGCAGTGCTGCTTGCAAACGGTAGTAGTCTGTGGAAATTATTGTGTCTATAAGCTGCGGGTAGGACTTGGGATGAGACCATAAAGAACAGCCGAAAGATATAAGAGCCGAAGCTATAAAAATAACAACAGAATAGTGTAGTGAAAACGAGGAAAAAATATAAGTACATTACTATGCAAAAGTATTAGGGAAAGAACTATTTTATCTTTTATGATGTATATTGATAGAAAATAATAAAAATTGATTAATTTAATTGATTTACACAACGAATGCTTTAACAAGAAAAATGCTTGTTACAAAAATTTAATATTTAGTATAATAGTCTTTCGTTTTGAAATAATTAAAATAATTGCGACAATTTGCCAGTCGCACCTAGTATATATATATATATATATATATATATATATATATATATATGTATATATATACTAGGTGCGATAGGTAAATTGTCGCAATTATTTTATTATTTCAATCCAAAAGGCTATTATAGTAAATATTAAATTTATTTTGTAACAAGTATTTTTTTCTTCTTAAAGCATTTGTTGAGTAAATCAAATAAAATTACTTTAATTAAATTGTTTATTTTCTGTCAATATGCCTCATAAAAGATCAAATAGTTCTTGTCCTAATACTTTTGAACAGTACTGCATATAAAATTAGAATGAGAAGAAGAAAAAATCTTTAGAAAGAAAGCCAGAAGACAACTCCTAAGAATGATATGAAAAAAGAAAGAAAGAAAAAGAAAAAGAAAAATCAAAGACGGCAATAGTAAAAAAGAAACACAATCGAAAGAGAAAAGAAGAGAAGAGTAAAGAAATGGGAGGAGAAAATGAAAAAGAAAAACTCATAATGACAAGCAAAGAAAGAAATAGCGTTAAAAGTGGAAACCGAAAGAAAAAGAAATAAAAGATGGCCTCGGAGAAAAGAAGGGAGTAAAGAAAAAAAGATGAAGAAAGCGAAGAAAGAAACTCGAGAGAGAAAAAGAAACATAAGCAGAAGTAAGTAGCAAAGAAGAAAAAGACGAACAAGGAAAATGGAAAACAGAAGTGAGGATTATGTGAAATATAATAATAATAATAATAATAATAATAATAATAATAATAATAATAATAATGGCGTTGATAGTAAATAAAGAAAAAATAAAATATGTAAATATAGATATAGATATATTATAGTAAAAGAATATATATATATATATATATATATATATATAAGAATGAAAAATACTATATATACATATATATACATTTTTAAACTTACAACTTTGGGAAGTAGTTTTTCCTGTACATATATATATATATATATATAAATATATATATATATATGAGAATGGGAAAGAAATACATATATATATGAAAATTGAAAAGAACTATATATATATATATATATATATATATATATATATATATATATATATATATATATATATATATATATATATATATATATATATATGAAAATTGAAAATAACTATATATATACACATGAGAATGGGAAAGAAATATATATATATATATATATATATATTTAAGAATGTAAAAGAACTATATATATAGAGAGAGATGAGAATGGGAAAATATATATATATATATATTTATATATATATATATGTACATATATATATATATTTATATATATAGTTCTTTTGCATTCTTATATGTATATATATATGAGAATGCGAAAGAACATATATATATATATATATATATATATATATATATATATATATATATATTGGAAGTAAACCAAAGAAACTAAAAATATGGAGAAAGGACACGGATAGCTTTAGGGTAGTTGAGTAACGCAGAACGGAGACCGGATAATTAAAAATAACAGCGACATTGATTTAAATTTATAACATTTCACGCACTCATACACACGCACACAAACACATGCATACACACATACACGCGCACACATGCACAAAGGCACACACATATTTTATAAATATGCGATTAAGACATGAATATATAATTATGCAAATTTACATCCCAGCTAAGAACACGTAAACAGGTTTCTTCACAGACAACTTACGCGTACACACGTGTACACAAACACATTATATGAACACACACGCACACACACTCATAGGAATATGAAGAATATATACCCACACGTATATATATATATATATATATATATATATATATATATATATATATATGTAGGTAATATATATTTTATGCATATATATGTATGTGTGTGTGAGTATTAGTGTGTTACTGTGTGTGCATATGATTGTAAAATAAAGTCGTGAAAGAAATTTATTAGCCCGACCAACTTCCTAAGATACCAGACTTTTTACAAAAACATTAAGTGTCGGTCGTATATATATATATATATATATATATATGTGGGGGGGGGGGGGACAGAGAGTGAGAGAGACTGCAAAATTGTTTCTTTTTATTCCCAGTAAACTGAACACTAATGCATAAATACAAGTATAGGTAAGTGCATATATCCATATCTGTCGATATATATATATATATATATATATATATATATATATATATGTAAATACAAGTGTGTTGGCTTATCTGGATATAAATGATATGTGTGTAATTCGTCTCTCGTTATGAAACTGCAGCTGCCTTTTGTGTTTGACAGATTCTTCTCAGATCCAACAACCCCCTTCCACTGTTCTCCCCCCTTCACTGATAGAGAAAATATTTTTTTAAAATTGAAAAAGAAAAATCTTATATAAAATTTGCGCAAAATATTTTTAAAGAAAAGTTTACCTAAGTCTACGACTTTATCAAAATATCGTGATTCCTGTTGCCTCTTCGTCGACCTCATCGAATATATCAGCATAGACTTAGATTCATATAATTTCCTCATCTTTTTATATGTTATGTCCCTTTCAGTTCACGGGTTTTCCAACTTAGTATCATTTGTAGATCTACGTGATGCTGGCCCTTTTACTATCGCTCCTAATCTATATTTTGCCATCGATTTACACACGGTTGCTGTTTTCCATGATCTTTCTTGAATTCGTTACGTTCTGTGACTGCCAAATTCTATTAGTCTTCTTGATCTGTCCAAGAAAATTTCAGCCATGTTCATTTGAAGTCAAACGGTCATTTTGCTTTCATTTTCCTGAAACTTTCTTATTAATCGAACATGATAGTCTCATTATCTTAGAGTAGAATTATATCTTTGTTCCCTCATGTAATGGTCCTGGGTATGACGGTAAACTGCATCCGGCAGCAAGGCCTCAGATTGGGAGGTTGTGAGAAGCATGAAACCACCTCTTAATTGCTGTTGTTCCCAAGTTCACCCTGACCCGGAGTGGTAGCACCTATTAGTTAACTCCCCAAACTGGGGTGAAAACACTATGAAAGTAGAAAAATACACTTTTATAGAAATATACACATGAAAATAGACTTTTATATAAAGATATACATTTTTGAAGGTAAAATGTTACCAACAATACATTTTTGAAGAAAAAAATTATTGCCATCATTAAAGGAAAAAATTATTACCAGAAATACATTTTTGAATACAAACTTGAAGACATCTTCAGTATTCTAAATTAAAATAAAAATTTAAAAAATTATCAAAATCTGACTAAATCAACCTTCTTACTATAACCGAACATTAAAAAATTTTTTTTTTATTCATTTCACCCCAAGCAAGGCATTTCACTGTCACTATTGCGCATGGGGTTATATAGGGGAAGGTAAAGAGAGACAGAGTGGTTAGATATAGGAAATGTCAAAAGGAGGGTGATAGATGGGTAAGGATACGGAGGCTGGGGGTTGGGCAGATGGGAAGAGTGTTTGAAAGAATGGATGCGAGTTAGTGTGTTAGGAGGTGTCTATTGACCATACATTTAAACTCCTGGAGATTGTAGCCGTCGGGGAAGCAATCATGTGGAAGGGAATTCCACAGTCGGGAAGCGCGAGAAAGGAAACTGTTGGAGTAGAAATTGCGGTTGCATTTTATTGGTTTCACTTATTTATTGATATATAATTGCTAATCTAGTATCTCGTGCAAATTCGTATTTAGTGGGCACCAGTGATCTAAGTTCATCGGAGCAGAAGCCGTGAAAGTATTTATAGAAGAGACACAAGGAAGCCACGTCGCGCCGGTGAGAGAGAGGCTGCAGGCGATCTGCCAAGTCGGTATCGATTACATTACAGACTCTCCGTTGTACTTTGTCGAGAAACCCAAGGAAAATAGCAGGGGCACCCGACCAGGTATGGCAGCAGTATCCAATACACGGGCGGATGGTAGACTTATATATGTGCAGGATAGATTCAGACGGAAAAAACTTCCGGGCCCTGCACAGAGATATAGTTCGATATAGTCATTCCACTTGAGGTCCGCTGAGAGTGTGAGACCAAGGTGGCGTAGTGTTTTACTCTCTGGGAGGCAGGCCTGGTCCATGCTATCTCTAAACTCTACCTTTTTGGCATTAAATAACCCACGGAGGTGTTGATATGCCGTTAAACAAAACTCAAACTCAAACTCCCTCATGTATCCTATGAGGACATTGTTCATCGTTCACTGCAATAACGGAATTTTGATTTTGTATTCTAGTTCATTAATCTGTATTTGTTTATTCTTAATACCTTTTTTATTTGTAGCCGTAGGGGACTTGGCAATGTTTCTTTGATTCGGCCTTGTGTTATACATAACCAAACTCCCTACAGCTTTCAAGTTTTAACCAGAATTATCATCAGGTTTTCCTCATCAGAAGGTTGATTGTCAGCTGGAATGTGTGAATTAGTGTAAGAATAAAATATGTATGTTTTATTTTAAAATAGAGATTTATTAAACTAAAAGAATAACACAACTTGTAGAAGTTAATGTACAATTAGAAAAATTATTAAGAAGTTAAGAGTAGAGTTCGTGTTCAATGATAAAGTTATGGGTATCAAGATTAGTAAAAAAATGTTCGTCGTAGTAATTGTTGAAAGAGTATATGCGTACGTACGTATGTACGTATGTATTCAGTAGGAATGTCTTTGGATAGAGAAGAAGAAGTAGAACGAATCTGTACACGAGAAAGAAGGAGAAAGAGAACAAAGTGCGAACTGACCTTAACTGCGAGTCGATTTGAAGTTGAATTACATTTTAATGTTGTCTTTATCGCTGCTTCTATCTGACTGTATTTGATTGACGCTGACCGGGGCCTTTCATAGTATTTAGATTGTCGCACTGACCCGCGAAGTTCTCAAGACATTGTTCAAAAATCAATTTAAAGCCTACTTGCAAAATCTGATTTCGACTTTTTCTTTAAGCATATGGTCAATTCTTTTTTCTATTTCGGGAAAATCAGGATTTCACACGTCATTGTGAATTTTTGTAAAAGTATGTGCGTTGTGGTGCATTGGATATCGGCTCGGAAAGAGAAATCGGGGAGCGGAGTTCGAATTCCATCTGAATTCATTGCATTCACTTCCGCGCAAATACCCTTGGAAAAGGTATTAATCCGTCTATTCCTTCCAGTTATGGGTTAAATAACAGGACAGATTGGGTTCTATAGCCTTGGTCGACAACCAGTCTACCGCAGAAAGTAATGGCAACCTACTGCGGGATAATCTTCTGCCCAGTCAGTCATGTCTCTTTCGAGACATGATCGCCCAAGCGTGTATCACGTATAGCACTTAACTGACTCAAAGAAGAAGGTTGATTTTAATTATTAATTTCTTAGCCCACTACAAGTTCTAACATCATCTTGTTGTCTGTATTAAACAAGTCGGGGAATGCCTCTTGTGTACGATGATAAAACCAAATTGTTCTGAGGATCGTTTAACCACCCTGTATGTACCGTTGTTCCCAGATCTACCTCTTCGGTTCCTAGCTATAGAGAAATAGTGACACCCGCAAAAAAGAAAAAAACAATTAACAGTATATTTTATAATAAAGTTAGCAATAATACATTTTTGTAGTGAAATGATCAGCAATACATTTTATCTACAAATTATATATCTCAAAAATATACATTTGCGCTGAGCAGTATAGCATTATGTACACAATATCTGTAGTCGAAGGCATAAAAGTGCGTTCAAAATAATTAGATTTTGGCATCAAATATCGCATAGATACTGATATGCCGTGAAACAAAACCATCCAAATAACCAACCAAATCTGCTGATAAAATGTATCCTTACCCTCACTTCTAATCTCAAGCCGAACCACTACATTGAGTCAATAGCTAAATCCACTGCTAAAAAGGTTGGGTCACAATAGCGGGCCAGTATGTTTTTCTCGCCTGAAACCATCCTGCATCTATACAAATCAACCATTCGTCCGTGCATAGAGTACTGCTGCCATATATGGTCATCTCGGTGTTCTTGACAGGCTCCAAAGGAGAATCAGTAATATGATAGGTACCAACTTGGGGGCTCGATTACAGCCACTTTCCCACCAACGGGATGTGGCTTCCCTTTGTCTGTTCTATAAATACTTTCATGGCTTCTGTTCGAACGAACATAAATCACTGGGGCCTCTTCAACAGGTGTTTATTCGTGCAACCAGACTGGCAACTGGGTCACACCCATTCACAGTGAGACTAACCAAATGCAGACGACAATTCTACTCCTGCAGCTTTTTTTCTCGCAATTCCTGCCTGTGGAACTCGCTTCCTTATTCTTGCTTTCCTGACGGCTCCAAGATCCAGGAATTTAAATGCAAGGTCAATACTCAACTCTTAAACACTTGACTCTAGTTCTTTCCTCACCACCCTGTATATCCTTTCCTTTCTCTCCACCACTGCAATTGTCATCACACCTGTATTCCCTTCCTTCTCTTGCTCCTTTCTAACTGGTTTGTCCTTCTCGTCACTCACTTCTATCTAGTGCTTTTACTCTTATGTAGCCCCCTGCACATCAGTGGCGTTACCGCCTTGCTCGGGGTGATATGATTTTTAAAAAATTTATTTACTTTTGAGTACGTTTTATGTCAGTGTTTCTGTTCGTAATTTTTATTCCAAAAAACGTTTCTAAAGATTCCGACAGCAACTTTTTCTCTCGTTCTCTTTCAAAATTTAAATATTCTTCGTATTGCGGTGCCACATTTTCAGTCGTCTGTTAAAACACGTGCTGGATAATGAAACCTTTGCGCTTGGTTGATGATGAAAATTTCCAATTCATAGCTGCCACCCTGGAATATCAGTCTTGCTGACGATTGGGCGTTTCTGCTTTTGCAGTTAATAATATTTTATTTTCGTTTCTTATACTATCCTCCCGAGGTTATGCTTTCTGAATTTACCATCAATACCTGGTCTATTTTAAAGATGTTGGAAAAATAATTGATTCTTTGTACTGCTTCTATAATTACCTATCCACCTGATATATTTTATCTTTACCAGAGCCGAATCAGGCCAGAAATAGAGTATTGCTACCATATTAGAAATAAAGCCTCCTCGGGGTAACTCTCACAACAGACTATATAGAAGCCATAGCTAAATCCGCTACTAAGAAAGTCGGTTCCCTGTGTAAGGCTAGGAAGTTTTTCCCTTCTGAAACAATCCTGCTCATATATAAATCTACCATCCGCCTGTGCATTGAATACTGCTGCCATATCTGGTCAGGTGCTCCTGATATCCACCTAGGGCTCCTTGACAAAATCCAACGGAGAATCTGTAATGTGATAGATCCCGACTTGGCAGCTCGGATACAGTCACTTTCTCACCGGCGCAATGTGGCTTCCCTCTGTTTCTTCTACAAATACTTTCACGGCTTCTGTTCACATGAACTTAGCTCACTGGTGCCTCCTGTATATAAATTTACTCGAGTCTCAAGATAAGCAAATGGTCCCACACTTTTAATGTGAAACCAATAAATTGTAAACGAAAATTCTACTCCACCAGCTTCTTTCCTCGCATTTTTCGCCTGTTGAATTCCCTTCCGTTTACTTGCTTCCCCGACAGCTACAATCTCCTATCATTTAAATGTTAAGTTAATTGTCATCTCCGATCTTACTAACCTGCATCCTCTTTCTCAGCCTCCTTTCTCCGTCCACTCCACTCTCATCAGTAATCTCATCCTTCTCTTACCCACTTCCTGACACCCCCTATAACCTGTCACTCTTTCTCATAACTTTCTCTCATGCTCCTTTCTCCGTCCACTTCACTCTCATCAGTATTCTCATCCTTCTCTTACCCACTTCCTGACACCCCCTATAACCTGTCACTCTTTCTCATAACTTTCTCTCATGCTCCTTTCTCCGTCCACTCCACTCTCATCAGTATTCTCATCCTTCTCTTACCCACTTCCTGACACCCCCTATAACCTGTCACTCTTTCTCATAACTTTCTCTCATGCTTCTTTCTCCGTCCACTCCACTCTCATCAGTATTCTCATCCTTCTCTTACCCACTTCCTGACACCCCCTATAACCTGTCACTCTTTCTCATAACTTTCTCTCATGCTCCTTTCTCCGTCCACTCCACTCTCATCAGTATTCTCATCCTTCTCTTACCCACTTCCTGACACCCCCTATAACCTGTCACTCTTTCTCATAACTTTCTCTCATGCTCCTTTCTCCGTCCACTCCACTCTCATCAGTATTCTCATCCTTCTCTTACCCACTTCCTGACACCCCCTGTAACCTGTCACTCATTCTCATAAGTCTCTTCCTATTTAACCCCCAGTAGCAGTAAAATGTCTTGCTTAGGGAGATACGCTTATAAAAAAAAGAAGATAGATAGATAGATAGATAGATAGATAGATAGCCCGACAGCCACAATGTACAAGAATTTAAATGTAAAGTCAGTAGACATCTCTTATCTCATTAGCCTGCATCCTCTCTCTCATGCTTCTTTCTCCGTCCACTCCACTCTCATCAGTATTCTCATCCTTCTCTTACCCACTTTCTAATACCTCCAATAAACTGTCACTTATTCTCATAATTTTCCTCCTATGTAACCCCTTGCAAAATAGTGGCAGTAAAATGATCTCCTTCGAGCGATACGATGATGAAAAAAAAAGAACATAGATACATAACCTGACAACTACAATCTCCAAGAATTTAAATGTAAAGTCAATAGTCATCTTCTATCTCACTAACCTGCATCCCCTCTCTCATACTCCTTTCCTCGTCGAGTCTACTCTCATCCTTCTCTTACCCACTTCTTGACACCCCCTATAGCCTCTTACTCTTTCTCATAAATTTCCTCCTATGTAACCACTTGCAAAACAGTAGCCTTGCTTGGGCGATATGATTATTAAAAAAAAGATTCTATACATTTATATTCCAGAGAATGTAAATATAAAGTGGGGGATCAGTTTTATATTACAATCAATATATAAATTGAACCCTCACTTTTTTTTTCTTTTACCCATTTCCTGACACCCCGTATAACCTATCACTCTTTCTCATATATGATTATAAAATAAAAACAAAAAGCTGCCAATTCAACCCTCTCCTGTTACGATAGCGTTCAAAAGCGTCTATGTGGCGATGAAATATTAATTACCCGTATAGACACATTCCTAAAGACAAATTGTTTCGACATTCACGCTGATGCATCTCTATTTCTGGCGCTTTACATTCCCTACTCTAAACATCCCTGTCCTTCACAAGTAGGAAAACTTATTCCATATGTAAGTCAGACATAATTCTTTAAATATTTCAGTAGTCAGTTCCTTGCTGCTAGTTTCTTTCGAAAAACTACTAAACTAGAATTTGAAATTAGGGAGCCGAGTTCAAATTCCAGTTGAATTCCTTGCATTCACTTATGCGCAAATACCCTTGGGAAAGATATCAATCTATCTCTTCTCTCCAGTTATGTGTTAAATAATACGACAGATTGGGTTCTATAGCCTTGGCTGGCAACCAATCTGCCGCAGAAAATAATGCCAACCTTCTGCGGGATAATCCTCTTTCCAGTCAGTCATGTCGTTTTTGAGACATGATCACCCAAAGCGTGTATCACGTATGTCACTTAAATGACTGATTGAATATAATAGTTGGAAACATGATTAAGTCTTCTTCTCTCCATTATGTGAAGGATCGATTTTTTTATTGTTATTAAGTAATAAACTGATCCCCCACTAATTACTATTTAATAATATAATACATCTCTTCCCCCTCTAGCTATGAGTCAAAAAATAGGACAGATTGTATTCTATAGCTTTGGCTAGCAACCAATCTACTGCAGAAAGCAATAGCAACCTACTGTGGAATAATCTGCCAAGTCAGTCATGTCTCTTTCGAGACATGATCGCCCTAGCGTGTATCACGTACGGCACTTAAATAACTGACTGACTCTTTTGTGAAAAAGTCTTCCGTCAGGATATTTTCAAAATCATGCAATCTTGAACTCTTCAAATTTTTAACCGTGATTATTTGTAACAAGTACTTCTTTTCTCGCCCTCTCTGGTTAACTGTTATCATACCCAATGTACTTTACATTTTGCCCTCTCGGGTTAACCGTATTTCAATTCATGTACTCTCAGTTTGGATGTGCGTTGTGGTACAGGGGATATCGACTCGGAACGAGAAACCGGGGAGCTGAGTTCGAATTCCAGTTGAATCCATTGTATTCACTTACGCGCAAATAACCTTGGGAAAGGTATTAATCCGTCTCTTCCTTCCAGTTATGGGTTAAATAGCAGGACAGATTGGGTTCTATGTCCTTGGTCGGCAACCAGTCTACCGCAGAAAGCAATGGCAACCTCCTGCGGGATAATCTTCTGCCCAGTCAGTCATGTCTCTTTCGAGACATGATCGCCCAAAGCGTGTATCACGTATGGCACTTAACTGACTGACTCTCAGGTTAACCGTTATCATTCATAACATCGCCTCATGTCCTTTACATCCCTCTCGGATTAACCATTAATGTTCGTAAAATTGCCCCATATACTTAATTTCTTGCTGCCTCGGCTTAACCGTTATCATTTGTAACATCATCCCGGTTAACCGTTATCATTCGGAATATCGCCTTGTGTACTTCACTTCCAGCCCCCGACCTGGGGTTAATTATCAACATCCGCAACATCGATCTTTGTACTTCTTGTCCACTCTGGTTAACCTTCATTATTCGTAACGTCATCCCATGTCCATCACATTTTGTTCTCTTGGCTTAACCGTTGTCATACGTAAGATAGCTTCACGTATTTTACTTGTTGCCAACGCGGTTTAAAAGTTAGCATTCCTAATATTGACCCATGTACTTCCCTTCTGGCCCATAGGGGATTAACCGGTACCATTCGGAAAATCGCACCATAGCACTCTCTATTTAACCATTAACATCCGTAACGTCCCCTACTAATTAATACTTAATAATATAATAAATGGGCAGATAGTGGGGGATGAGTTTTCTACTGTTATAAAGTAATAAACTGATCCCCCACTAATAACTACTTAATAATATAATACATCTCTTCCCTCTCTAGTTATGAGTCAAATAATAGGACAGATTGGGTTCTATAGCCATAGCTGGCAACTAGTCTACCGTAAAAAGAAATGGCAACCTACTGTAGTATAATCTTCTGCCCAGTCAGTCATGTCTCTTTCGAAACATGATCGCCCGAGCGTGTATCACGTATGGCACTTAACTGATTGACTGAATATAATAGTTGGAGACATGATTAAGGCTTCTACTGGGCATAAAGTGAGGGATCTTTTCTGTATTGTTATGAAGTAATAAACTGATCCCCCACTTATTACTACATAATAATATAATACATATCTTCCCTTTCTAGCTATGAGTCAAATAACAGAACAGATTAAATTATATAGCCTTGGCTAGCAACCAGTCTACTGCAGAAAGCAATATCAACCTACTACGGGATAATCTTCTGCCCAGTCAGTCATGTCCCTTTCGAGACATGATCGCCCAAGCGTGTATCACGTATGGCACTTAACTGACTGACTGAATATAATAGTTGAAAACATGATTAAGGTTTCTACTGGTCATTCTATTGTTATGAAGTAATAAACTGATCCCCCACTAATTACTAGTTAATAATATAATACATCTCTTCCTCCTACTTAACTTCTTGCACTCTCGGGTTAACGATTAACTTTCGTACCATCGTCCCATTTACTCCACATCTTCACATCTCAGATTAACCGCTATCATTTGTAACATAGCCCCGTGTACTTAACTTCTTGCACTGTCGGGTTAACATAGCCCCGTGTACTTAACTTCTTGCACTCTCGGGTTAACGATTAACTTTCGTACCATCGTCCCATTTACTCCACATCTTCACATCTCAGATTAACCGCTATCATTTGTAACATTGTTCCATGTAATTCACTTTTGGCTCTTACGGGTCAACCATTAACATTCTTAATATCGCTTTATGAACTTCACTACTTAGCCACTTACAGTTAGACCAAAGCGTTATCATTTATAGCTTTGCCTCAGATATCTCTCTTATTGTCCTCTTGGATTTACAATTATCATTCATAACGTCGCCTCATGCACTACACTGCTTGCCATATCGCGTTAACTTTCTATTATTTGTACCATCACAACATTTATTTCTAATCTTTCCTTCTCGGCTTAAACGCTATCACAAGTAACAGTGTTCCATGTAATTTGCTTCTTGACATCTAAGGGTTAACTCAGAACTTCATTTTATTTAGCGTGGACCCATTTATTCCAATTCTTGTCCACTTGGGTTAAAATTATCATTCGTAACATCTCTACACGTACGTCATTTCTTCCTTTTTCGGGTTGACCATTGTCTTTTTTGACATCGCCCCATATACTTCACTTCTTTCCCTCTTGTGTTAACTAATAACTTTTCTGCTCCAACGAACTTAAGTCGCTGGTGCCTCTGCAACAGGTGTTTACTCTTGTAACCAGATTGGCAACTGGGTCCCACCCATTCACAGTTAAATTAACCAAATGCAGACGACAATTCTACTCCTTCAGCTTCTTCTCTTGCACTTCCCGTCTGTGGAACTCGCTTCCATATTCTTGCTTTCCTGACGGCTACAACCTCCAGGAATTTAAATGCAATGTCAATACTCATCTATTAACCATATGACTGAAGTTCTTTCACTACCCCGTATATCCTTTCCTTTCTCTCCACCTTTGCAATTGTCATCACACTTGTATTCCCATCCTTCTCTTGCTCCTTTCTAACTGGTTCGTCTTCCTCTTCACTCTCTTCTACTTAATCTTTTTACTTTTATGTTGCCCCCTGCACATCAGTGGCATTACCGCTTTGTCCGGGGTGATACATTTAAAAAAAAACTTTCAAAACATCACTCCTTGTACTTCACACTTATCATCACCCTATGTTAACCCTTATCATTCTTATGTCGTATTTAATTTCTTGTTTTCCCGGTTAACAATTAACTTTCGTAACATCACTCCATGTATTTCACACTAGCAGTGTTTTAAAGTGTAAAATTCTAAAAATATTATTGTAAATATCATATTGAATCAATTGCTAGACGTGATTCGCTGTGTCTTGCAAACAATGTTTCTCCTCAGAATATTTATATGCCTACAATTCGTCCATGTTTTGAATATTGATGCCATATCTGGTATGGTATTTATGCTATACTAGCAGCATAGCCCGGTGTTGCTCGGGTGTAATGAAAGCTTTAAAACTAATCCATGGTCCTGGAGCTCAGATTCTTTAGACGTTGGCACGAAAGACTAAAAAGTAATATTTGTTTCCAGTTAAAGCGAAACCGTAGACCGAAAGAAAAATGAATCGATGTAAGTCAAATTTTGATTTCCTGGTATCGATATCAAATAATTTTTTTCGTCGTAAACTGAATTTTGAAGGTTAAATAAGTCCTCTGAGTAAATGGTATCATGGCTGAGACTAAGAACTACAATTATACCTACTTAGAGCCAAACCCAAAGCAAAAACTAAAATAAAAGGGTTGAAAAAAATACAGACATACAGGCAGATAAACAGACACACGCACAAACATCTTGCCTTATATATATATATATATATTATCGATTTTCTGCACTATTGTATGAACTGCAACCTTGAAACTTCTGAATATCATTTCTTATGTTTTTGTCTACGATTGTATCAAATTTGATTAAAATCGGACTACTCGGAGGTACCTCAACACAAAACCTAGCTAAGAACACTCGCAGACGCTAGTACAACTGTGCAAATTTTTAAGAAAATCGGTTCAGCCTTTTCGGAGTCTATAGGTAACGGACACACACACACACACACACACACACACACACACACACACACACACACACACACACACACACAGACAAAGTTCCATTTATAAATAAGTTTAGATTTGTCCTTTAACGGTAAACCCGAACCGTTATAATTCGAAACAACGCCCAATGTTTTCACTTGTTGCTCTCTTGGCTTAACCGTTATCGTTCGTAACATCACCCCTCTGTAGTTCAATTCTTGCCCTCACTTGTTAACCATTGTCTTCCTTAATATCACTCGTATGTACTTAACTTCTTGCCTTCGCGTTTTAACTATTATCCTCTTTAAGATTACCCTTCTGTATTCCCGTCTTATTATTCCGTGTTAATTATCGTCCTTCCTCCTTAACATCCCACCCCCATGTACTTCACTTCTTGCCGTCTCGTGTTAAGCTTTATCCTCCTTAACATCACCACTATGTTTTTATTTGATTTCTTCCCCTCTCGTGTTAATCATTATCATCCTAAATATTACTCACATGTACTTTACTTCTTCCCCTCTCGTGTTAATCATTCTTCTTCTTCTATGCGCCCTGTCCCTTCAGGACGTAGGCGATCATGTCTCTCCACGTCTCCCTATCCCTTGTGGCTCTTAGTATGTTTACTCCTGTTGCTCCTGGCAATCCCCGTTCCGTCATCCACCTGATCAGGCCCTGCAAATATGTTATCCGCTGCCTTCCTCTGTCTCTCCTTCCTTTCTATCTGTCTAGTCAGTATCAGATTCTCCAGGCTCTCCTTCCTCATTGCATGTCCCAGGAACTTCAGTTGTCTCTTCCTGATGCTCAGCATCAATTTCCTTTTTGTTGCCATTCTTTCTAACACCTCGTCGTTGCTTGTATGCTCATATCCGTAGCATCCTTCTGTAGAACCACATAAACTCAGCCTATTTATTTCACGTATTGCTCATTAACACAGTATCACTCTACCTTGAATGGGTCTTGGGTCTTTTATTGGTTGATCATTACAAATAAGTACCTTCTCAAATGTATGTAAAATAATAAATCTTCCTAAAACTTCTAACATCATCTCGTTGTATAAGTAAAATATCCGATAATTCGACTTGTGCACGGTGATAAACTGCATTCGGCAGCAAAGCTTCTCGTCGGTGATTGAATGTTCTGAATATCATTTAACCGCTTCTTAACTGCTGTTGTGCCCAGATCCACCCTGACCCGGGCTGATAATATCTGTTAGTTTGTAGAAGTAGGGAGATGGTTAATATTTTTTTAATTGGCCTTGTGTGAAACATGAACAAACTTCCTACAACTTACAGGTTTTATCCAGAATTATCAAAAGGTTATCAAAAGGGTGGATTTTGTGGAGGAATAGAAGTATACCTTTTGTATGTTTAAATAGAAAAGAAAAACATGAATTGGTAGAAGTTAATGTTCAATGAGAAACAGTATTAAGAAGTTAAGGGTATCAAGGGTTCGTAGTAGTAACTTGAGTGTATGTAAGCAGAAATGTATGGGTATAGGTATGTATAAGCGTATCTTTGAAGTATTCGCTCAGTCTTAAAAGGTTCCTTGCGGTTATCAATTTTAAGAAGAGGCAGACAGGTTAAACGTGAGAACAAGGAGGTGAGGGAGAAAGACAGAGATAATAATAGTAACGATCGCTTGACTTTTTTTTTTAATCGTATCACCCCGAGCAAGGTGGTAACTCCACTGATGTGAAGGGGGCTACATAGGTGTGAAAAGACTAGTTAGAAGAGAGTGAAGAGAAAGACGAACCAGTTAGAAAGAAGCAATGGAAGGATGGGAGTACAGGTGTGATGACAGTTGCAAAGGTGGAGAAAAAGGAAAGGATATACATAGTAGTGTAGAAAGAACTAGACTCAAGTTGTTAAGAGATGAGTATTGACGAGAGACGTGTTAATTATTCTCATTTTCTTTTCTCTCTGGCGACAGTCGGACTTTGTCCGTCTTTTATTTCGTTTGTGGGACTCAAAAAAGGTAATTTGCGAATTCACTCCCGGATGTGATTCTGGTCTTTCCATTGGACGACGAACAAACTTCGCGTCGGCTCACGAAAAGGGTCGTTAAAAAGAGTTTGTTTCTGATAATTGAAGATTATTGAAGATTATTTGAATTTTGTTTTTAGATGTTTCCTAGTTTTCTATTGGCCGAAAATCATGATTATCATCGTTTTGCGGCCTCGGCCGAGATTCAAAATCTTGTCAGTAACGGGATACTTGATGCTTCGCGAGAGCTACCAAGGGTGTTTTTATAGTGACACCATCACGGCTTAAGAGAAGCCCATTCACCGTCATTGAGAGAAGGATATCCCGCATCAGTTTCCCAACCTGGTATTTTTTACAACTTCGCGGTAAAACATTTCGCATCCAGGTGTGGATTCGCTTTTGTATGTGTGTTAAGCAAGGTTTTGTAAATTCGAGAAAATTCGTTTATTTCTAACAAAATTAATGAGTCAGTGCTTAGCATTTGAACTTTTAAATCTAGAACTTTATAGGCAAATAGTGACCCCATAAAAAATAACATTGAATTTTATTATGAATTTACCTACAATACATATTAGTAAAATTTACCTTGAGTGCATTTTAACTACAAACTATATAACTAAAACAAATATGCGTTTAATCTAGCATTATGTACACAATAGTTTACGGTTATATCACGTTGAATACACCAGTTCTCGTCGGATCGTCGAAATGAAGCAACGTTGAGCCTGGTCAGAACTTAGATGGGTGACCGCTTGGGAATACCAGGTGCTGTAATCGTTTCTCGAGGGATGTGCGTTGTGGTTCAATGTATATCGGCTCGGAAAGAGAAATCGAGGAGCCGAGTTCGAATTCCAGTTGAATTCCTTGCATTCACTTACGCACAAATACCCTTGAGAAAGGTATTAATCTGTCCCTTCCTTCCAGTTATAGGTTAAATAACAGAACCGATTGGGCTTCTATAGCCTTGGCTTGCAACCAGTTTACCTCGGCAGGTATTGGCGAACTATTGAGAGATAATTAAAATGCCTGATGTTTGTACAGGGTAGGACTTGGGACCCAGCCCTTAAACAAATCCCAACGAATCTAGATTCCTAATTCTAAGCCTTTTTGCATTACAGCTCCGAACATCCAAGCTTGTAGCACCTGTTATCATCAAATGGAAAACCTATCTTGGTACCAACAGGCTCGACATTACTAAACACCGGTGATTCTCGGGCACTGGTGTTTCATTGTAATACGACATTAAGCTAACAGATATCGCAAAATTACATATCTTTGCTCATATCTTTATCATTCATTCTATCTGTAAGAACAAAAGTACAATTATATTGTTTTAATTCTCTTGCTTCGCCTTATCTTGGTATGAAGCAATGGTTAACAAGGCTGGCTCCTAGTTAATCATTATTACCTATTAAGGGGTTCGATCCTCAATTGCTGCAAATAGAAAATTCGACATTAAATAACTTTCAAAATCAACAAACACTTGATGAATGCTAGATTGTTTTTATCATTTCACCCCAAAGAAGGCGAGACCACCTCATTTAGAAGCTTTAAATCGAAAGAAGTATCTATTCTTTATGGTGACAAAGCATAAACTGTTTTTTGTCATTTCACTCCAAGCAAGGTGAGACCGCTACCAGTGAGGAGTCGGTGGGTGAAAAGTATGAATACAGGGTTAATGAAGAAAGTATTCAGGAAGACAGAAGATGATGACTGACGTTGCTTTTAAATTTTTTTAGCTATCACAAAAGAAAGTAAGCGGAAGGGAGTTCCACAGGCGAGAAATGCGAGAAAAATGTTTGTGTAGACGTGGCGGCTACATTTAACTATTTCAATGGAAAAAGAGTGGGACCTACATGCCAATCTAGAAGCACATTTACATTAAAGTGGTCGGGGCACAAGGAAAAAAAGATCGTCATAGGAGTTGCCATTAAAATATTTATAGAAAAGACGGTGGGAAGCCATATCACGTCCACAAGAAAGTGATCTAATTCGAGATGACAAGTCGGAATCTTTGGATTTTGTACAGAAACTCGAAATGAATAGTAGTAGCACCTGACTAGATATAGTAACACTAATCCCAGACGAATGGTATATTTATAAATGTGCAAAATGGATTCTGAAAAGACATTTTCTGGCACGTCGTAGTTACCCCGGTGTTCTCGGTCTACATCACAAGATTTTTTTAACAAAATCCAAAGAAGGGTCTGTAATATAATTGATTCTTATTAGACATTTCGACTCCAGTTATTTTCTCACCGACATGATGTGGATTCCCTCTGTCTTTTCTTCAAATATTTTCATGACAACTGCTCTGATTAGCTTATTTACCTGAAACACGATCTTTTTTTAATAATCGTATCGCCCCAAGCAAGGCATTTTACTGCCACTGTTGTGCAGAGGGTTACATAGGAGGAATGTAATGAGAAAGAGTGACAGATATAGAGGGTGTCAGGAAGTGGTTGAGGGAAGGATGACTGTGGCCATAAAGTGAGGGATCAGTTTATATATTGATTGTAATGTAGAACTGACCCCCATTTTATACCCGCATCATGATCTTTTTTTAATAATCATATCGCCCTAAGCAAGGTATTTTACTGCCACTGTTTTGCAGGGGGTTACATAGGAAGAAAGTTATGAGAAAGAGTGACAGATCACAGGGGATCTCAGGAAGTGGGTAAGAGAAGGATGAGAATACTGCATAAATTTTACCGTGTTACTAAGTTCCTTGCATTCACTTTCGCGCAAATACCCTTGGGAAAGATAATAATCCGTCTCTTATCTCCAGTTATATTTCTACTGGGCATAAAGTGGGGGATTATCTTCATATTGTTATGAAGTAATAAACTGATCCCCCACTAATTTCTGCTTAATAATATAATGCATCTCTTCTCCCCTAGCTCTGAGTCAAATAACAGGACAGATTGGGTTCTATAGCCTTGGTCGGCAACCAGTCTACCGCAGAAAGTAATGGCAACCAACTGCGGGATAATCTTCTGCCCAGTCAGTCATGTCTCTTTCGAGACATGATCGCCCATAACGTGTATCACGTAGGGTACTTAACTGACTGATACTAAAATCAAGCAGGTAATAAAATGTAAATACCTGAGAAAATGTTTTAACAGAAGACAGAAATTGTGACACAGAGATCCGAAGGCGAATCGGTATGGCCAAGGGCACATTCCCGAAGCTGAATAGAGTATTAAGACACAGGAAACTCTCACTAGAAAGCAAGAAAAGAGTACTAAATTGCTATGTGATGTCAGTTCTTGAATATGGCAGTGAATGTTGGACAATATAATCAAAATTGAAGGAAAAACTAGAAGCAACCGAAATGTGGTTCTACAGAAGGATGCTGAGGATACCATAGACCGAGTAACGACAACGTTTTGAAGAGGAATTAAACAAAAAGAAAACTAATGACTGACTGACTGACCGACTGAACATAATAGTTGAAAACCTGATTAAGACTTCTACTGGGCATAAAGTGGGGGATCAGTTTTATGTTTTGTTATGAAGTAATAAACTGATTCCCCAGTAATTACTACTTGATAATATAATACATGTCTTCTCTCTCTAGCTATGAGTCAAATAACAGGACAGATTGGGTTCTATAGCCTTGGCTGGCAACCAGTCTCAATAATATAATACATCTCTTCCCTCTCTAGCTACGAGTCAAATAACAGGACAGATTGGGTTCTATAGCCTTGGCTGGCAACCAGTCTCAATAATATAATACATCTCTTCCCTCTCTAGCTATGAGTCAAATAACAGGACAGATTGGGTTCTATAGCCTTGGCTGGCAACCAGTCTCAATAATATAATACATCTCTTCCCTCTCTAGCTACGAGTCAAATAACAGGACAGATTGGGTTCTATAGCCTTGGCTGGCAACCAGTCTAAATAATATAATACATCTCTTCCCTCTCTAGCTATGAGTCAAATAACAGGACAGATTGGGTTCTATAGCCTTGGCTGGCAACCAGTCTAAATAATATAATACATCTCTTCCCTCTCTAGCTATGAGTCAAATAACAGAACAGATTGGGTTCTATAGCCTTGGCTGGCAACCAGTCTCAATAATATAATACATCTCTTCCCTCTCTAGCTACGAGTCAAATAACAGAACAGATTGGGTTCTATAGCCTTGGCTGGCAACCAGTCTACCGTGGAAAGAAATGACAACCTACTGCCGGATAATCTTCTGGCCAGTTACTCATGTCTCTTTCGAGACATGATCGCCCAAAACGTGTAACACGTATGTCACTTGACTGACTAAGTTACCAACTAGATCACACTCTTTTACTGTTGCGATAAATAGACACAACCGCCAGTTCTACTCTAGTAGTTTCTTTTTCTTACCTTTGGAAATCCCCTCAGATGTAACGTCAAGCGACATCTTCTGTCTCCATAAATCTTTTTTCTTTTTTTTTTGGCTCTTTCCTCATTCCTTCCCATTCTCAACAGTCTCCTCATTATCTTCCACTTATTATTATTATTATTATTATTATTATTATTATTATTATTGCTGCTTGATGTTTCTCATCGAGCTTCGTATTATTTTTAAGTTATATTTTTGATATTGTTTTACAATCATTGTTACTATTCCGTTAAATTTATTATTATTATTATTATTATTATTATAATTATTATTGCTGCTGCTGCTTCCTTGTTCTTTCTCATCATTGTTGCTCTTATTTAAGACTACTTTGTTACTTGATTAAGTCTTTTTTATTATTCATTTGTTTGACTGAACCTTTTTTTTTATCCCGATTCTTTAAAATCGACATGTTAATCTGTCATTGTTGTCAAATCGTGACGGGAAGTCACGTGAGAACTATGGCGGAAGAAAGTAGGCAAAATATTTTATCAGTTTTTTGATTTTTACTCTTCGTTCGACACTAAAGTTTTTTGGTATTTTTTTTTTATGTTCAGAGCCTCGACGTGGCATTGTCTCCAAATGATTCTTTTTGCATCTTCTTCCTCCTCCTACTCATCCTCCTATTCACTTCTAGTTGGTAAAACGATACGATTTTCTAAAAATGAGTGTAAGTAGTTTGGAGCAGATGCACGTTCATTTCAATATTACTCCCGTCATTATGTCATAATTCATTTTGATATCTTCTTCTTCTTCTTCTTCTTCTTCTTATTATTATTATTATTATTATTATTATTATTTCCTTAAATTTCTATTGTAAACTCATTTCTTTCCGGGTCCCAACTAGCGATCAAAGACAGAAATGGCTTTATGATATTATCAATTGATCAATTAAAAAAATAAAACGAAACAAACAAAAAAATAAGATCACACACATTTTTTGGAAACAAAGCTCTACGAAATGTCTGAGCAGTACTCGTGAGTACAATTATTATTATTAATAATATATAATACTGCTTGTTCCTTCCTTTGTTATTTAGTTCCTCCGTCCGTTACGCCACTTACTCTCTACACGAGCGTTTTCTTCCCGTCTATCTTTTTTCTCTCCTCAGCCTTTCTCTCACCTTTGCCAAACGGAAGGGTAGTAAAGAGTGAGAGAGTAGGAGGAAAGAGCCTATAGCATTATCGTAGCAGTAGCAGCTTAAGTTGTTGGTTGTAGAGTAATTGTGTGTGTGTATGTGTGTGTGTACTGTACAATATAGTAAAAATAGGTAGGTTTGTTGTATCCCGCGACCTAATAACGAAATTTCTGGCCTCTACACCCTTGGCCAGTTGGTCTTTTCTGTTTAGAATGGACACTGAAGCCATGATTTTTCAGTAAAAAAAAAATCCCCTTTCAAAATCTCTCACAAAAGGGTGTACAGTACTTTGGTTATGGTCTGTGCATACGCCGCTTAATATAATATAAGATTACAGTAAAGTAGCTTCTATGGATATTATTTTTATAGATATTTGATAGAATTACACTGTGTTATCGTTATTTTATTATCCAATACCTTTATATTTGAAGACGTTACTATCATTTGTAGTATGACAAAGTAAATCCTTTCCAGGAAATCATAATTATCCTTCCGTGGAAATTCCACGGGTTCCGCTAGTTATTATTATTATTATTATTATTATTATTATTATTCTGTCATTTTTCATCCTATTTCTGCTATAGTCGCACTACATACCAAGTCTGCGAGAAAACATAAGGCAGGGCGTGGTGTGTTGTTATGACTACATTTCATGTTTTTTTTATCTCCCCTATCATCCCTAGCGTTACATAGACAAAGTTCTCCAAAGTGTGTAGGCTGTACTTAGCAAGACAATTTTTTGTATATCTCTTAAGCTGGGGTTTCCAGAGATTCTTTCAATGTTTCATTTTTTGTCATTCCAAGTGCACCTACTATCACTGCCACGATTCTTGTTTTCAATTTCCACATTTTTTCTATTTCAATTTCCAGGTCTTTATATTTTGATAGTTTTTCGAATTCCTTGTTTACATGTTACAATCTGCTGGACAAGCCATATCAATTAATAGACAAGTTTTTTTTCTTTTTGGTTTTTAACAATAATGTCCGGCCTATTTGCTTCAATTTTTCTGTTTGTGTAGATGGTGTAATCCCATAGAATGGTGACATCTTCTATTTCTGTAACCGGTGCTGGGTGATGTTCATACCAGTGTTTGGTTACATATTTTCCATAGTGTTTGCACATTGTCCAATATAAATATAGCCCCTCTCTATCGTGACGATTTTTATATTCATTTTGGGCAAGTACAGAGCATCCTGAGATTAGATGGTCTATTGTTTCTTGGCATTTATCACAGAACCTGCATTTTGGATCTATATTATTATGAAAAGTTTCTAGTGAAAAGACTTTGGTCTTGCACTGCAAGAATAAAGCCTTCAGTCTCAGACTTTAATCGATGAGTATTAACTTTACCAACAATGGATTTATTGGCACGTTCTGGATATTGGCTATGCAGAGGTTTGTCTTGCCAGCGTTGTTTCATCTGTTCAAGAGCTTTATCTTTGGCTGTCATTTTTATATTTCTTGCCGCAATAGTTGGTTTTTGGCTTCTGTTTTGCTTTTCTACAGAATCTACTAAATGTAAATGTTGTTTATATTTACTGCCTTCTTTTATTATTGATATTTTTTTTTCTGTTTTCATGTTGTTTGACTAATTGTATCATCCAGTTCTATGTTGTTTCTATGTATGTTAATAAGCCAATAGTTGTTGCCTTCTATGACAATTCTAGCTGAATAAGACCTCTTCCACCTCCTTTACGGGGTATATATAGAGGGTCTACATCAGCCTTTGGATGATGCATCTTATGCTTAGAAAGAAGCTTTCATTTTTTAGAATCCATTCGCCTGATGTCGTTTAGAGTCCAGTTTAAGATGTTGAAACTATATGAGACAACTGGGATGGCAAGGCTATTAATGGCCATAATTCTGTTCTGAGAATTCAGTTCAGTTTTTAATATCAGTCGTAGTCTTCCATAGTACTTTTTACGCACTATTTCTTTCATTTTTATGGTGAATTATTTCACTCTCATTTACACATAGGTAGTTATAAGCTTCTAAATTTTTTATTATTTATGCCTCCAAATGATTCTTTTTGCATCTTCTTCCTCCTCCTACTCATCCTCCTGTTCACTTGTAGTTGGTAAAACGATACGGTTTTCTAAAAATGAGTGAAAGTAGTTTGGAGCAGATGCACATTCATTTCAATATTACTCCCGTCATTATGTCATAATTCATTTTGATATCTTCTTCTTCTTCTTCTTCTTCTTCTTCTTCTTATTATTATTATTATTATTATTATTATTATTATCATTATTATTATTTCTCTTTTCCTTACTTAGGTCAGCATGTGCGTAACACTCTGCTAAATAATGTACTATTCCGTTTTGACTGCGAGGAATGATGGAAAAGACATATCAGAAAAGCCGTTCTGCTAATTTCTATCGATAGATCCTTGTATTTACTTGGTTATTGTTGAATCAAAATCACCTCAAATCTTCAGTGTTCTTAAATAGCTAAGAAATATGGGAATAAAAAGATTTACAATTCCTAACGACGAGCTACATCGATGAGGAGAGAATTCTTTTTCTGCTGATTTATTTCTCAACTACATTGTTTTATATATAGGGTGTCCCCAAAAATGTATACACACACTGCAACAGTCTGCCATGCCAAACATTAGCGAGGGCTTTGAAGATAAGGCATTTTATTTTCAGGATGATGGGGTACCAACACCATTGCGATGTTAGATTCTTCCTTGATGAGATCTTTCGAAATAGGTACATTGGACGAAGGGGTTTCGTAGAATACCCCACGCCTTCACGAGACCTCACGAGACCTTCACGAGACGTCACACCGCTAGACATTTTTATATGGGGAGACCTAAAAGATAAAGTCTACGCTAACAAACCTGCAACAATCGCTGAATTGAGAGCAGCCATTGAACGAGAATTAACCCAAATACCAAAGGAATTGTTTCATGATGTTTTTGATTCCATTGCTTCACGTTTCCAACAGTGCCTGTCTGTGGAACTCTCTTTAGTTTACATGTTTCACTGATAGCTACAATATCGAAAAATCTAAACGCAACATCAATTGCAATCTTTCATCTTCTTGAATCCTGTTCAACTTTTATCCTTTTATCAATACTCCCTATGCCCAGTTGGTTTTCTCATTGTAAGCCCTGCGCACTAGTGGTGGTCTCGCCTTGCTTGGTGGGGAAATGATTAAAAAAAAAACACTTCATGCTTCATCAACATAATAATAGATATTTAGTTCAATTTACTGGTTAAATGCTTGCACAGTGAGGGAAAAATTTGTTTTAATCAGATGTCTTAAAAATACAAATAATACATTAACAGAGATACTGAGAATTTGAAATTTTAAAGTTGCTCATAAGATTTTTTTTTTTTGCGTATAAAGAAACAGTTCTAAAGTGTAAAATTGTAAAAATATAATTGGAAATATCATATTGAATCACTTGCAAGATGTGATTCGCTGTGTCTTGCAAACAATGTTTCTCCTCAGAATATTTATATGCCTACAATTCGTTCATGTTTTGAATATTGATGCCATATCTGGTATGGTATTTATGCTATACTAGCAGCATAGCCAGGTGTTGCTCGGGTGTAATGAAAGCTTTAAAACTAATCCATGGTCCTGGAGCTCAGACTCTTTAGACGCTGGCACGAAAGACTAAAAAGCCATAGTTGTTTCCAGTTAAAGCGAAACCGTAGACTGAAAGAAAAATGAATGGATGTAAGTCAAATTTTGATTTCCTGGTATCGATATCAAATAAGTTTTTTTCGTCGTAAACTGAATTTTGAAGGCTAAATAAGTCCTCTGAGTAAATGGTATCATGGCTGAGACTAAGAACTACAATTATACTTACTTAGAGCCAGACACGAAGCAAAAACTAAAATAAAAGGGCTGAAAAAAATACAGACATACAGGCAGATAAACAGACACACAAACAAACATCTTGCTTTTTTATATATATATATATATATATATTATCGATTTTCTGCACTATTGTAAGTACTTCTGAATATCGTTTCTTATGTCTTTGTCTATGAGTGTATCAAATTTGATTAAAATCGGACCACTCCTTCTATAACACGATTTTTTAGATTATCGATTTTCGATATTTATCGGGGGTACTTGGACACAAAACCTAGCTAACAACACTCGCAGACGCTTATAATACAACTGTGTAAATTTTCAAGAAAATTGGTTCAGTCGTTTCGGAGTCTATAGGTAATGGTAACACACACAGACACACACAGAGACAAAGTTCCACTTATTATATAAGTTTAGATATTTAGAGACTTTTCATGAAATACTAAAAAGGATTTGCAATGTTATTAATCCTGATCTGGCATCTCGGCTTTAGTCACGTGCCCGTTGCCGTATCGTAGCTTCCCATTGACTATTTTGTAAATAATTTCATGGTAACAGTTCTGATGAACTTCTTTTTATAGTAACTGGAAAACTTGGCAAATTTTCATCATTTTACAATTAATACGGCAATAGTTTTTCTATTACTCAGTCCCTTACGCAGGTGGTGGAGTTCCCCACGCGTTTCTGTAATAACCCTAACGGACACGACTCACTACTAGATCTGTGCTTTACCTCCACCCCTGACTCATGCAATATCAAGCAACTCTGCCCCCTCGGAAACTCTGACCATGCGTTAGTTTCCGTCAATATCTCCTTCCACCTCCACCCTACCCAAGAACGTCAGACCAGCAGAATATCTTACTGCTACCAAAGAGCCGATTGGGACTCATTCGGCGATTTCCTGAGTGACGTCCCTTGGAATAAAGTATTTTACCTTCCCGTTGAAGAGTGTGCAGGTGAGGTCTCCTTTTGGGTTAAGGCTGGCATCGATGCTTTCATCCCTGCTAGAAAGTTGAGACTTAAATCCCACTCATCCCCCTGGTTCTCCCCTGCCTGCTCAGCTGCCATCGCCCGCCGAAATCACTTCTTTCGGCTTTACCGGAGTCACACATCAGGCCATAACAAGCGCCTTTTTGCTTCGGATCGCAATGAATGCAAGAAGGTACTTAAAGGAGCTAAGCTGATGTTTGCAGCCAGAATGAAGCATCACATAGCAGCCTGTAAGTTCGGCTCCAAAGACGACTGGAGGCTCTGTAAAAGCGTGCTGAACAGCAGTAAGCCATCAATCCTCCCCCTCTAATCAACGACTTTGAGGTCCTTACTTCTTCAACAGACAAGGTTGAGTGCTTCGCTCGCGGATTCTCCACTAACTCAACACTGGACTCGTCTGGAGTATCTATACCCGACCTCCCACTCCGAACCCAGGCCCAACTGACTGACATACTAATTACTCTCTTCGTGGTCTCCAAAATAATTTGTAAGCTTGACCCCCATAAGGCAAGCGGTGGCGACGGAATACCCATCATTGTCCTAAAGAGATGTGCTCCTGAACTCTCCTCTGTTCTCTCTAAACTCTATACCTATTGCTTTTCTGCTTCCTGCTTTCCTGCCTGCTGGAAATCCTTCTCCGTGGTTCCTATATATAAAAATATTGGAGAACCCTCTGACTCCGCTAATTATCGTCCTATCAGCCTCCTTCCGATCTTTGGCAAAGTGTTCGAAGCCATCATCAACGCCGAGGTGGTACAACATCTCACAGCCCACAGACTCTTCTCGGACAAACAGTATGACTTCCCCTTCTACTGCTGATATGATCACGACCATCATTGCGTATATACACCAGGCCCTCGACAAAAATGGCGAAGCCCGGACTGTTGCCGTTGACATCTCCAAAGCGTTTGACAGAGTCTGTCATACTGGCCTTCTATGCAAGCTGCAGGGCTTTGGTATAACTGTTTGACCTAATCCAGTCCTTCCTTTCAAACCGTACAGTGAGGGTAGTATTGAACGGACAAGCCTCCCAATACTATCACATGAAGGCAGGTGTCCCTCAAGGCTCTATTCGAGATCCTACGCTTTTCTTTATCTATATTTGTAACACTGCGCGCCGTACGGCCACCCTCAGGTCAGATCCTGGTCGAGACGGCACCAGTTGTGACGCCTCAGGCCGAGCTGGACATCTGTCCAATGACGGTCGTGACGATCCCAGTTGTGACACTGCCACCCGGTTGTACAGTTGGTTTGGTAGCTGTTGCTGGTCGTGACGATCCCATCCGATGATGTCGTCACAAAAGCTGGATTACAGGACGTCTTTTGCAACAACGGGCTACTGTCCCATGTTGTGATTAAATCCCAGAGGTCACGTATTGTAATCTTAATAGTCGTCCCTTTTAGCCAGTCCGGACTCTGGTGTACACTTGTGGTTTGAAAAAAAAAAATAAACACGGCACCAAAACAAAATTAATAAAATAAATGAACAAGGTCGAACACGCCTGGAGAGTTACGAAGAATGTCTTTATATAAAGAAAAAAAAACAATGCCTTTCTTTTCCTAGGAATACAGTTATCGAAAATTATATACAATCGTCGAAAATGTTGGTTACAACGGAGGGAGAAAGTTCGTTAAAGCATCATAGCTTCCAATCGTTAAGCAAAATGTTTTGTCTAAGTTTCGTTAGCGTTGAAATAAACAGATCTCTTCAAATTTTCACTAAAGTCTTTTCATGTATTCTCTATAGTCATTGTTGTCAATTTTCTATTAACTTCTAAAACAGCAAAGTTCTTTCGGGTGCTTGACGGAATCTGACGGAAAGTGCCAAATCGGAGGCGACCACTGGCGGAGAATGTTGTGGTGCTGACGGTGGTGGCTTCCTGCCTAACTGCGACTGACTCACATTGAACTTCGATTCGTTTCGGATTACCACGGACTCCTGTGTCCACCAGCGGCCTTGGCCTTCGTGTGAGCTAATCAAATCACACTGACACTTGTTTTGTCTATGCGTTTTCAGCTTAGCGAAATCGACATTTCAACTCCAAAGAAGAGAAATTTATATAAACATGAAAGAAGCGAAATTTATACAAACATGAAAGAAGAGAAACGCATATTTTTCCCAAATAATTAGATTTTATGCTCCTGGCTTTTAGAAGTATTTGATGGTACTAAAATTATGTTTTTTCTAAGCTCGCATCGCGTGACGCAATAAAACATTAACAACATTGCCAGTATCGATTTCTCTCTCCGTTGTTTTAAACCAACCAAAGGAAAGTATCCCCGCGGGAGAATGGAAAGTATCCCTGTGGGAGATAATGTCACATATTAACTATCTCCCTGATGTAATGAGATCCCAAATGGACATATATGCTGACGACACTACGGTTTACTCTCGTCTCGATCAAAAATCTACCGAGGCTGATAAAGCAAACCTCGCTGCTGAACTTGAAAAGGACCTTCCATTTGTGGTGGACTGGGGTAAGAAATGGCTCCTTAAATTTAATGCTTCTAAAACGAAGGTGCTATCTAATAACCACCACAGACAATCGTTCCTCCCGCCCATTAACATGGATCAGGCTTCTTTCCCTGAAAGTAAAATACTGCGTCTCCTCGTATTAACTCTCACATCAGACCTCAAGTGGAAGAACTAGATAGAATCCATAGCTAAATTCGCTGCTAACAAAGTCGATCTTCTGTGTAGGGCCAGGAAGTTTTTCCCGCCCGAAACAATCCTGCTCATCTACAAATCTACCATCCGCCCGTGCATTGAATATTGCTGTCATATCTGGTCAGGTACTCCTGCTATCCACCTAGGTATCCTTGATAAAATCCAACGGAGAATCTGTAATGTGATCGATCCCGACTTGGCAGCTACGATACAGTCGCTTTCTCACCGACGCAATGTGGCTTTCTTGTGTCTCTTCTACAAATACTTTCACGGCTTCTGCTCCGATGAACTTAGCTCACTGGTAACCCCATATATGAATTTGCTTGAGCCGCAAAATTAGCAAATAGGTCCCACCCTTTTACTGTGAAACCAATGAATTGTAAACGCAACTTCTACTCCAATAGCTTCTCTTCTCGCACTTTCCGCCTGTGGAATTTCCTTTCTGCATACTTGCAGCTATAATCTCCAAGATTTTAAATGTAAAGTCAATAGTCATCTTCTGTTTCACTAAACTACATCCTCTCTCTCATGCTTTTTTCATCGTCCACCTCACTCTCATCAGTATTCTCTTCCTTCTCCTACCCTCTTCTAGACACCCCCTGCAACCTCTCAGTTGTTCTCATTGCATTCCTCCTGTGTAACCCCCTGCACAACAGTGGCAGTAAAATGCCTTGCTTCGGGCGATATGATTATTAAGAAAAAAATCATGATATGGGTATAAAGTCGGGGGCCAATTTTAAATTACAATCAATAAAGAAACTGATTCCTCACTTTATGTCCACAGTCATCCTTCTATCAATCACTTCCTAACACCCCCTATAACCTGTCACTCTTTCTCATAACTTTCCTCCTATGTAACCTCCTGCACAACAGTGGCAGTAAAGTGCCTTGCTTGGAGCGACACGATTATATATATATATATATATATATATATACATGTTAACGTAAGTTCTATGTGGACAATTCTTTCTCATACAATTCTCTTCCAAATTCTTGCTTCCCAGTCAACCTTGATCGTCAAAAATTTAAATGCAATGCCAATTGTTATATTTTCTATTTTCTTACACTCAGTAACAGTTTGCGTGTTAGGGGCTTTATTCTCTTCTCTTGGAGTGAAATGATAAAAAAATCACTTCTAGAAATTTTCATAGCGATTGACACCATTTCACTCCTGAAGATATCATCAAACAATGTGTCACATTTTGTTCCAAGGGCAATGTATATATATGTCACTAGAGGATTAGAGGAAGTTGGGAGAAAAAGAAAAAAGTATTTTTGTTGAGGGCAAACGTCTAATATCTAACTATCATCATAGACTTTATTTTTCTTGTTTTATTTATGTCTTTGTTTTCAGTATTATTCAGTTTAAAATTTTGGCATTTGAAATAAAGTTTATTTGATTTAAGTTATATGAGATTATTGAATTTTTTGCATAATTATATAGTTGTAGGTAGCGTAGGGGGAATTTGTTTTCATATATGCATTTAGAAATGTAGTTCAATTTTTTTGCTAAAAACTCGATCTTATTTTGTAGATAATTGCAGTTTAGTGGGCTTTTGTGCTTTTTCTCTGCGAAAGTAACAAATGGTCTGATAACCGCTTGAGTCATGAAATTGGTAGTCACCATGTATTGTTGATTCCGATGACCACAGTGTCTATGTATTGCCTCCCGATACTCGTCCGTTTCTTAAGTATGTATACATGAGAAAGTAACGTAAACGCCTAACGACAATCAACATACTGAAGTTCAGTTAATCACCTGCCAATAATATTTTTTTATCTGTAGATGAAGGTAAACAATTTCGTTCAAAATATATTTAATTGTATTCACGAAATCCTTCAAAGTGTTTAGATTTAAAGAAGGAGATATGTGGCTAAAGAAAATCAATTCAACAAACGACATGACACAATTTTATGATATTAATCTAGAGGTCCACGCAGAAGTTTATAACACATTACAAAAATGTTTCATTAGATATTTCTAACATAGGTCAATAATACTTTTACTGCTCATAATATAGACGTGTTTAAAACACAGGTATTTCTAACCTAGATTAATAAAACGTTTTATGGCTCATAGTATACACATGTTTGAAATATATTTCTTACCTAGATTAATAAAACATTTACTCCTCATAACATACACATGTTTAAAACACAGTATTTCTAACCTGGATTAATAAAACTTTTACGGCTCATAATACACAAATTTAAGCATTTAGTCAAACAATGAGATTTTAAAAAAATAATCAATAAAAATATCTCAAGAATAAAAAACAACTATTTAATGACGTAAAACATTACAATACATTTATTAAATCGTCTCTTAATATTTCGTAACGTAACAGTTATTGCTAAGTACAACATGTAGGCGTTTAAAGTAGTTCCCTACGAATTTCTTGCATGTTTCTTGGCTATCATTTTTCATCCTTCAAAACCAAATTCCTTTCTACTCCTGCAGCTTCTTCTCTCGCACTTCCCGCCTGTGGAACTCGATCCCGTATTCTTGCTTTCCTGACGGCTACAACCTCCAGAAATTTAAATGCAAAGTCAATACTCATCTACTAACCACTGGACTCTAGCTCTCTCCCCTCCCCTGTATAACCTTCCCTTTCTCTCCACCTATGTATCTGTCATCGCACCTGCTTTCTATTGTTCCTTTCTAACTAGTTTGTACTCCTCACTCTTTTCTAATTAATCTTTTTACATTTATGTAGCCCCCCTGCACATCAGTGGCGTTTCTGCCTTGCTCGGGGTGAAATGATTAAAAAAAAAAATCATGCAGGTTTTTCCTGGTTAGTTCTTTGGATTCACCTTTCTCCAGAAATTTTCAATCGGATTGAGATCTGCAGTTTGACAAGGCCATTTTAGAACGTCTTTTTTTAAAAACTTAAGCAATGTTTTGTAATCATTGCAGTACGTTTAGGATCGTTGTCTTGTTGAAAAACCCATTTTGGATGCAATTTCAACGAATGTGCCTTTTGAAGTAAATGTATCTCCAAAATATCCATGTAATATGCTTCATTCATTATCCCTTTTATTATTTCAGTGACCCCTACACCTTTGGCACTAAAGCACTCCAAGATCATGATTGATCTGCATCCAAATTTTACTGTTGGGATAGTATTATTGGGCGAAGATTCAGAACTCCTCTTTCTCGATACCTTTGCACAACATTTATGCTAAAAAGGTTAATTTTCTTTCGTCAGACCATAGTAAGAGAAGTGTGGGATCAGTTTAGATATAAATTGCAATGTAGAATTGAACCCCCTTTATATCCACATTATTATAGTATAGAATTTTTTTTATAATCATATCACCCCAAGCAAGGCATTTATCTGCCACTATTGTACAGGGAGGTTATAGAGGAGGAAATTTATGAGAAAGAGTGACAAGTTATAGGGGGTGTCAGGAAGTGGGTAAGAGAAGGTTGAGAATACTGATAAGAGAAGAGTAGATGGAGAAAGGAGCATGAGAGACATGATGCAAGTTATCGAAATAGGAGATGACTATTGACTTTAAATTCAAATTCTTGGAGATTGTAGCTGTCGTGCTATCTATCTTTTTTTTTCTTATAATCATATCACCCCAAGCAAGGCATTTTACTGCCACTGTTTTGCAGGGGGGTATATAGAAGGAAAGTTATGAGAAAAAGTGACAAGTTATAGGGGGTATCAGGAAGTGGGTAAGAGAAGAATGAGAATACTGATGAGAGTGGAGTGGACGGAGAAGGGAACATGAGAGAGAGGATGCAAGTTAGAGAGATAGGAGATGACTATTGACTTTACATTTAAATTCTTGGAGATTGTAGCTGTCGGAAAGCAAGTAAAAGGAAGGGAATTCCACAGGCGGGAAGTGCGAGAAAAGAAGCTGCAGGATTAGAATTTACGTTTACATTATATTGGTTTCACAGTAAAAAGGTGGGACCTAGTAGCTAATCTTGTGGCTCGAGTAAATTCATATATACGGGGCACCAGTTAGCTAAGTTCGTCGGAGCAGAAGCCGTGAAAGTATTTGTAGAAGAGACACAGGGATGTCAGATTGCGCCGGTGAGAAAGTGACTGTATCTGAGCTGCCAAGTCGGGATCATTCAGCAGCATGAAAATGCAGCAGGTTTGATAGAATGCTCGTTTGCAAAATGCAGTCTTCTTTTTCTATGTGCCTTGTCCCTTCAGAACGTAGGCGATCATGGTCTCCTACTTTTCCCTATCCCTGGTGGCTCTGAGCACGCCTTTTTCTGTTACACTTGCAATACTCGTTCCGTCATCCACCTGATTAGGTCGTTCAAATATGTTATCCGTTGCTTTCCCCTGTCTCCTTTTCCCTCTATTTGGCCTGTTAGTATCATATTCTCCAAGCCCTCCTTCCTCATTGCATGTCCCAGGAACTTCAGCTGTCTCTTCCTGATGCTCAGTATTAATTTCCTTTTTGTTTCCATCATTTCCAAGACCTCATCATTGCTCACATGCTCGATCCATGATATTCGCAGCATCCTTCTGTAGAACCACATTTCAGTTGCTTCAAGTTTTTCCGTCATCTTTGGCGGGATTGTCCAGCATTCAAAAAAAGAAGAGTCTTCGACAAAATGTCATATCGACGAATGGAATTACTAATTGTATCCATACTCATTGTATCCATACTTCTAGTTTTCTAGGAAATTTTTTAAGCGTAACTGGAGACTCATTGCTAAATTTTCTCGCCAATAATCTTACTGCACGTTCCTTTACCCTTCTAGAACAACCAGTGTTTTTTTTGTTTTTTTGAACGAATGGCATGATTGTTTTCTAGTGACGAACTGTCATACCAACTGAATTCACTGGTACATTTAACTGCCTAAATATTCTTTTATAACCAAGTCCATTTGTATCAGGGTCAACAATACATTTACAGAGTTCGTGATCAATTATTTTGCCTTTCCCCATTTTGTCATTGTTTAAAGGACGGTTGACGGAAAAAGAATGACGCAATACTTTTAATCATTCCTAAAATAATCATAAAATTAATCTGGAACGTTTTAAAAACAGCCCCATCCTAATTTAGAAAATTCTAGCAAACTTTCAGCACTTTTATAAAAAAACAAACTGTTATAAATAAAAAATGTGCTATAAACTTTTGTGTCAGTAAATATCGTTTCTGTTTTTTTTGTTTTTCGTGAGATACCTTTTTGAAATTTTCTAAAAATCCGATTATTTGACTAAATACCTAAATATATGTTCTACAATCAGTAAAAGTTTAAATAGTGTAACTGTATTATTAATATCTGAAGAAAATATTTATTTGAATGTGTTGTAAACTTTTGCGGGGTACTGTATATAATATCCTACAATTAGTAAAACAAATTAAACTTTATTCCAAAATATAAATTCGACAAAACGATGATATAAAACACACATCATCACCTCTAGAAATCATATCCACACAAACATGAATATATACATAAACTGAGCATCATTTACCATGTATTCAACTGTGAAAGCAGAATATTGTACATTATATTTTTAATATTTCAAAGATGACAAGAAAATTAAATTTCAGCATTAAATGACCCATATAGGAATTTATATACAGTCCCGTGTATGCGTGGGTTGGAAAAATTTTGACCCTTGGCCCGAGTGTTGGCACTCAGTGGGGAGACATTGGGTAAAGACTCTGTGTTCTGAGAGAGATTGAAATTGTAAAACTCTTTGGCTTCGGGCGGCGGCCGCGGCTTAGTCGGGTTTTTGTCTTGTTGTTCGGTAAATTTTGAAACTTTACCCGCGTGTACGCGCTGAGTTTCTCCCCATTAAACCCGACATAGTCACATCCCGTTTCAGTGGGAGAGAATTTGGGTAAATATCCAGATTTCCGAGAGAGTTAGTCCAGAGTACGTTAAAGCTTACGCAGACCGATTGAAGTCTCGCCACGCACACGAAATATTTTTTTTCGCTAACCACTTGGAACTCATGCTTTTATGCTAGAAGAACTGTTATATTTTACGTTAAGTTGACATTTCCTATATCTAACCACTCTTTCTCATCACTTTCCCCTATGTAACCCCCTAACCACTCTTTCTCTTCACTTACCCCTATGTAACCCCCGAACCACTCTTTCTCTTCACTTTCCCCAATGTAACCCCCTAACCACTCTTTCTCATCACTTTCCCCTATGTAACCCCCTAACCACTCTTTCTCTTCACTTACCCCTATGTAACCCCCGAACCACTCTTTCTCTTCACTTTCCCCAATGTAACCCCCTAACCACTCTTTCTCTTCACTTTCCCCAATGTAACCCCCTAACCACACGTTCTCATCACTTGCCCCAATGTAACCCCCTAACCACACTTTCTCATCACTTTCCCCAATGTAACCCCCTAACCACTCTTTCTCTTCACTTTCCCCTATGTAACCCCCTAACCACACTTTCTCATCACTTTCCCCAATGTAACCCCCTAACCACTCTTTCTCTTCACTTTCCCCTATGTAACCCCCTAACCACTCTTTCTCTTCACTTTCCCCAATGTAACCCCCTAACCACACTTACTCATCACTTTCCCCAATGTAACCCCCTAACCACACTTTCTCATCACTTTCCCCAATGTAACCCCTCACCACTCTTTCTCATCACTTTCCCCTATGTAACCCCCTAACCACTCTTTCTCTTCACTTTCCCCAATGTAACCCCCTAACCACACTTACTCATCACTTTCCCCAATGTAACCCCCTAACCACACTTTCTCATCACTTTCCCCAATGTAACCCCTCACCACTCTTTCTCATCACTTTCCCCTATGTAACCCCCTAACCACTCTTTCTCATCACTTTCCCCTATGTAACCCCCTAACCACTCTTTCTCATCACTTTCCCCTATGTAACCCCTAAGCACTCTTTCTCATCACTTTCCCCTATGTAACCCCCTAACCACTCTTTTTCATCACTTTCCCCTATGTAACCCCATAACCACTCTTTCTCATCACTTTCCCCTATGTAACCCCCTAACCACTCTTTCTCATCACTTTCCCCTATGTAACCCCCTAACCACTCTTTCTCATCACTTTCCCCAATGTAACCCCCTAACCACACTTTCTCATCACTTTCCCCAATGTAACCCCTCACCACTCTTTCTCATCACTTTCCCCTATGTAACCCCCTAACCACTCTTTCTCATCACTTTCCCCTATGTAACCCCCTAACCACTCTTTCTCATCACTTTCCCCTATGTAACCCCTAAGCACTCTTTCTCATCACTTTCCCCTATGTAACCCCCTAACCACTCTTTTTCATCACTTTCCCCTATGTAACCCCCTAACCACTCTTTCTCATCACTTTCCCCTATGTAACCCCCTAACCACTCTTTCTCATCACTTTCCCCTATGTAACCCCCTAACCACTCTTTTTCATCACTTTCCCCTATGTAACCCACTGCGCAACAGTGGAAGTGAAATGCCTTGCTTGGAGTGAAATGATAAAAAAGAAAAAGTTTATCCTATAATTTTTACTTTATTTTCTGTGAAAGATTTTTAATTTTCTTTGTCACATTTCCTAGCTGTTTTTTTAAAAATTTAAATAGTGTAAATCTAGTTTCATGAGTCTATTGATTTAATATTGGGGCATGTTGTGCTTTAATTTTCAGTTTTTTTAAATTTTTCAGTTCCTGTCCGTAAACTTCATTTTTTATTGTATATTTTTTTCGTATATATTCACTTTTTACTCAATTCTTATGGTTTTCCATTTACGAGGTGTTTTTTTTTTTAATTTCTTGTGGCCTAAAGTTAATTTTCACTTGCCTTCGTCGAGCCGCAAGCTAAGTTTAACCTGAGTGTAAGTTTTTCTTTCTAGGCATTTATTGTTCCATCTCTTTGGTTGCATTCTTATTTTCGTGTAACGATGGTCATTTTGTTTATTTATTAAACAAATAGGTTTTTTTTTGTTTTTTTGGTGGGGGTTACGCTTGTCTCTATTTTATAGTTTTTTTTCGTAGTATTTTTAAGTCGTCTTCTGCTGTATTTTAGGGAAAAGTTTTTAATTAATTGCGTTGTTTCATTAAATTTATTCTTTTTATGTTTTACGTCAAACGGTTTCCTTTTTCGCTTGTTTTTTTTTCTTTTAAAGAAGGGCTTTCTTTTAATTTGTAACCTTTATGTCAAAACCCTTGAATCAACTTTGCTCAGGCCACTTGTTTCATTGTCTCCGTAAATTCGTTCTTCATTTTTCTGTCGGTGTTTAAGTTTTTCTGTTGTTTATTTATTACTTTTTTAAAGAAAATTCTCTCTTTTTTCTTGAAGAAAGAAAAAGAAAAAATAAAGTAATTTACTGTTAAATTAAAAATATATTATGAAATGCAATATGTGAACTACCAATTAAATTATGAAATGCAATATGTGAACTACCAATTAAATTATGAAATGCAATATGTAAACTACCAATTAAATTATGAAATGCAATATGTGAACTACCAATTGAATTATGAAATGCAATATGTGAACTACCAATTAAACTACCAATTAAACTACCAATTAAACTACCAATTAAACTAGATGAAATAAAAGTAAAAGAAGAAGACATTTCGAAAAAAATATTGAAAGCGTCTGAGAAAGACGAATTTTGCAACGAAACTCGAACTCATGCTCACTTAGTTACGCGGTACTAATGTTTACACAAAGAGTAACAATACTCATCATATTACAAAAGCAGATACTAAATGAATTTCATTGTGTGCATCAGGCAATTTCAAGGATGGAATTTCTTTTTTTTTTAATCGTATCACCCCGAGCAAGGCGGTAACGCCACTGATGTGCAGGGGGCTACGTAATAGTGAAAAGATTGGAGAAGAGAAAGCCGGAAACTACATCCTAAACAGGGAAAAAGAGATGAGACTCTGAACCAGTTCAATAGACATGAGTGGAGTGTGAACTGGGCGATAGATAGAGCTATCTACTCCAATTGAAAAAAAAAAACAAAGTGAGAAGATTGGAAAAGAGAAAGCCGGAAACCACATCCTAAACAGGGAACAATGGATGAGCCTATTAACCTGTTCAATAGACATGGGTGGAGTGTGAACCGGGCTATAGATAGATCTATCTACTCCAATTAAAGATCTATCTTTATAAGATGTTATGTATACTGAACCAAAATAGATCAAGACATTGAAAAATTGTGAAAAACCCTGAAGAGATTGTCTTCTGGCAGCAAAGTTACCAACCACGAAATTTCAACCTTGTCCAAAGTCAGATACACTGCGGCCACAACTGCATATATATTCTGGCAGTCCAATAAACGGATGTGAAGGTAATGCATAGCTTGACTAAACAGCTGGAAATTTGTATGTGCGAAAAAACAATAGATTCCGCAAGTAGGTGTTAAAATAATTTTTGACCAATGGGAGCGACTTGCAAGACTTACAAGGACTTGGCGATCCAGTGTGAAATTCAAAAAGACTATATAAATGACCTCGGCGTCAGTCAATCAGAGAGAGACACACATCAAAAATGTAACTTCAAACTTCAAGCGACCCGGACATTGTCCTCTTTCTCTTTCTCCTTATCTATTTCAACAATCACTGCTACGAACATTTTGTACGAACTCTACTCTTAACCTCTTAATAATGTTTCTAATTGCACATTAACTCCTACAACTTATGTTATTCTTTCCACTTGATAAATTCCTATTTTAACATTCAAAGTGTATATTTTTTATTCCACTCTTCTGCACTAATTCTACACGCATTCCAAACCTGCCGACAACCATCCCTCTGATGATTATAACTCTGCATAAAACTTTTAAGCTGTAGGGAGTTTGGTTAAGGCTAACACAAGGCCGAATCAAAGAAATATTAACCAGCTTTCTATGGCTACAATGGTATTCTAGTTGCCATAGTCTTGGATAATGGTACATAATTAATTCCTTACTCATGTAAGAAAGTTTATAAATTGTTCTCGATCTAACATTACTAGCCAACCCTGTCACTCAAAGTCAAACGGAGAAGTTGAAGGGTTTATGGGTACTTTTATGAAACTCTTTACCCACTCCTTGCTTCCGAGTCAACATTGATCTTCAAAAATGTATATGCGTTATCTTCTGTCTTCTTAATTCCTGTTCTTTTGTTGTTCTCTCTCCTTTTTTTATGTTATTTCACACTCAGTAAGACTTTGGGTCTTAGTGGCTTTATTGCCTTCATTACGGTCAAACGATTAAAAAACAAGTAATGAAAAATTGAGTGAAGAAGCGCTGCAAGAATTACTGAGAAAGCGCCAAATCCCAATACACCGGCAGAATCAATTTTCGCAAGAAAAATGAAATCGTTTATCGATAAGTTCTTCTTCTTCTTCTTCTTCTTCTTCTTCTTCTTATGTGCCCTGTCCCTTCAAGACGTAGGCCATCATGGCTTTCCAGGTCTCCCTACACCTGGTGGCTTTTAGCATGCCTTCTCCTGTTACACCATGCAACCCTCGTTCCATCATCCACCTGATTAGGTCCTTCAAATATGTTATCCGTTGCTTTCTCCTGTCTCTTTTTCCTTCTATCTGGCCTGTTAGTATCAGGTTCTCCAAGCCCTTCTTCCTCATTGCTTGTCCCAGGAACTTCAGCTGTCTCTTTCTGATGCTCAGTATTAATTTCCTTTTTGTTTCCATAATTTCTAAGATCTCATCATTGCTCACATGCTCGATCCATGATATTCGCAGCATCCTTCTGTAGAACCACATTTCAGTTGCTTCAAGTTTTTCCTTAATCTTCGGAGATATTGTCCAACATTCACTGCCATATTGAAGAATTGACAACACATAGCAATCCCGTATTCTCCTCTTTGTTTCAAGTGAAATTTTCCTGTTTCTTAATACTTTACTCAACTTCTGGAATGCTTCCTTCGCCATGCCAATTCGCCTTCGGATCTCTGTATCGCACCTTCTATCTTCTGTTATAATACTTCCCAGTGATTTCAGTTTTTGTATCTGCTTGATTCTAGTATCCCCCCACCTGTATTTGGCATTGTGGGTTGCTCTTTTTACTGATGACCATGTATTCGGTCTTCTCACAGTTTATTTGTAGTGCTTTCTTGTCACTCTCTTTCGCTCTCCTTCTTTAGGAGGTAAAAAAAGAATGTAACTGATGACATAAAAGATGCATCATTTTTTAAAATATGCTAAAAAATTGTTTTTCAACGTATATAAAATGGAAAAGGGGTGTGAAAACGGGATAATATGGTCACTAATTGGAAATATTATTTATATATTATGAAAGGAAAAATTGAGGACACAAAAGACGTTGGAATCTCTTAAAGAAAAGTTTACTGAAGAAACCCTGCAAGAAGGACGAACCAATGAAAGCTCTGCATAATATCTTTGAATATGCTGTTGTGGGGTTCTCCCCTTTTTCCATGATAATAGACTCGCCTAGATATACTCCTGCTTCGACAGATACCGGTTGAGATCCGAGAGATCGAGAGATCCCGGAACATACAGAGGTTTCACGGAGAATACAGCGTCAGTAGTTCATAGTAGCTCTGAGCACCACTCAGCGAGAATATTATTACACAGCACCCGTCAGCTTCAGACGTGGACTTATTAAACATACTACGGCTTTACTTTAGAGACTTCGTACTAACTAGTATTCCTGGATTACTAACCTATTTTCAAGTTTATAACTTTACGTTTAATATACTTATTTCTCTATCTCAAATTCTGGTTCATTTATTTTGTGCGGTCCCTATTCCCGGAATCCATAACACATACCAACACCCCCAAAATTTGTTAAACGTACGAGTATGAGTACCATGAAAAGGAAATGTACAGAATAACCGAGAGCCCGTAGCTCAGGGGTAGAATCGCCGGCTGGCACCAATTCGGTCGGGTTTTAATCCTGGGCAAAATGCAACCAGCTGCCTAACCATAATGATGAGCTTTTCTTTATAGATAGATAGATAGATAGATAGATAGATAGATAGATAGATAGATAGATAGATAGTGTGCTTCTAAGCAGGTGTGGTGTGGTGGATATCGGTTGGGAACGAGAAATCGGGGAGCCGAGTTCAGATTCCAGTTGAATTCATTGCATTCACTTACGCGCAAATACCCTTGGGAAAGGTATTAATCCGTCTCTTCCTTCCATTTATGGGTTAAATAATAGGACAGATTGAGTTCTATAGTGTTGGCTGGCAACCAGTCTACCACAGAAAGCAATGGCAACCTACTGCGGGATAATCTTCTGCCCAGTCAGTCATGTCTCTTTCGAGACATGATCGCCCAAGCGTGTTTCACGTATGCCACTTAACTGACTGACAGAATAACTAGTGGCTGACCCAAAACGAAACTCGCAAGAGTGTGGAGGGGTGAATACTAAGGAATTAAATGAAATATTTAAGAAGATCAAAAAATCTCCAAAGGTGGGATGTTGTAGTGTGAATAAGGCACGCCCCCCCCCCCACTATAACACAAATGGAACAGGCCAGATGCCTTAAATATAGAATTGAAACAGTACAGAGTTATGACGGAGCTCAACATTGTCAGATTCTCTGCCTCCGAGTAGAAAAGAACCCAGACGAGGCTATGGCGAAGGACAGAATCTTGTCTGGGGAATAACAGACAGGAGACCGACTGTGCCTTATGCGAAATCTATGGGGAATTTTTGCATGAAATTAAGGGATTAGAATTCCCACGTTAAATAACGACCTTATGTCACATCCGGCGTTAATGGGGAGGTTTTTCCTATATAAATTAGAGAGTTCTAATACAGGGCTTGTTATAGTACCGTTGGAGTCAGTCGAGATATAATATTGTGACCCTTAGTAGCTATTTATAACGGAAATGGAAGTAATAGATACTTTATATTTCTTAGATATCATGCTACACCGCACCGCGTTGACTTAAAACTAAGCGTCCACCAAAAACCAAGCATTAAAAATGATTTAATATATTTCTTTTTCTACCATAACAACAAAATGAATTCCTAAATAATCATCGGATTCTACTTAAGAGCTCTCAAAATGTGCAGCCTTTACACGAAGAGGAGAAACACATTGAAAATACTTCTAAGACACTCCAATGCTTTATTTCATTTTCAATGCAAAAAAAAAAAAAAGACTCAGAAATATTTCAAACTTGGACACTGGACCCCACTGACAAAACCAACGACCAAAAAAAAAAAAAAAAAAAAAATTTAAATTATACATATAGTACTGTGCAAAAGTCTTAGTACAAGAAGTCATTATGAGGCATTTTGACAGAAAATAAACAATTTAATTAAAGCAATTTTATTTGATTTACTCAACAAATGTTTTACCAAGAAAAAATGTTTTAACAAGAAAACATATATATATATATATATATATATATAATGAATTATTTTGAACATTATTTTTACCGATACTCGTATTTAAGTAGATATTCTGTTTTTAATTAAACAGTATTTTATATTTATATCTACCGGCCTGATTATTTCAAGATATATATATATATATATATATATATATATATATATATATATATATCTTCAAGAATCCACAACACTAGTGTGTATTGAACTCACTCAAAACTGTCTGGTAACTTATGCATTTATTAACCATTACCCACGTCAAAATACCGTAATGTTGATTTCCTAAGCTTACCTTAGATGTATAAGATACCCAGTGAGAAACGAACTCAGTCATAATTGATCTATCGAGAAAAGTTCGCCAACCATTATACCACGTCGAGGTGCCAAATTATATTTAATATGATGGTGATTTTTTAAGCGTAGCTTAGATGTGACACAAAGCCGAAAGTATGGGGTACCTAGTGAGGATAAAACTCGGTCATAATTGATCCAGCGAAACAAGCATGTTAACCATCACACCACGTCGATGTTTCCAATTATATTTCATCTGATGAGTGGTAGTAGCATTTCGTTTTTGGTGGTGGTTGCAATGCTATCTTCTTGCCTCAATGCTAATTTCCTTATTAATGTTTTTCGTACTTACGTAATTATTTGTCATTATTTTTTATGCTGACATGACGCGTGAAATGAAACAGCTTGATCAATTTTTCCAATTCCGAAATTTTTATTTTCTTTTGAATATTTGATTTCCAGTACAAATGAGAGACGTTTAAATTACGAGCATAAGAGCAACGGCAGACAAAATTCATAAGCAAAGTGGGCGTGAACATTGAGACAGTAAATCAGAGAGGTGGGTTTGGAGTGATGGGGAAGAGAGATTGAGAGAGAGAAAAAAGTGTGAGTAGGGAGGGTAGAGAAAACGGGGTGCAGCGAGAGAATGGAATAAAAGGTGATAATTTGAAAAGACGAACGTGACTTTTCATGCACGCCAAACAAAAATATGGAGCGTAGACATGGTATAAGATTTTGAATTTCATCAAAAATAAATAAATGAAATCAGCGCGAAAAAGAAAAGAGAAATCAAACTGCACAAAAAAAAAATAATATTTTTTCTCAAATCGATCACCTTTATTCTTTTAGTGAGCCATTCAAAAACTGAACTGTAACCCCGCTGGTGAAATAAGTTTAACATAATATCTGCCTGGGGAAACTTTTATCCTAATATGAACACATTAAATGATGGTAATGAGTCCATCTTCTTATTCTTGTTCTTATTATTATTGTTGGTGTTGTTCCTTCTTCTTTTACTTACTTAGCCCGTGCGTTACGCCCTGCCAATATCTGCTAAATAATCTATGTCATGGTGCCCTTCTACGAGGAACGGACTCTTCCTCTTACTATATATAATTATATGAGTGACTTCTGAGAGGCAGTTAAGGACGACAGCTGGTACGCAGTTAAAGCCATCTACGATTCAGGCAATAAGCAGCGTAACTGTACCGTTCGGACTTACCTATTAACTTATTATTAACACTTACTCATATGTTCTTGTTATACTAATCCACTGTTTTGAATATATATATATATATATCTATATATATATATATATATTCCATACTTAGTACTTCTCGCCACCACTCTCGTGTGGTCATGTGAAACGCCACAAGCTGTAGTGCGATTTTCGCTTCCAGCATTCACGCACGTGGTCGCCAAAATCCTCCACACATAGAAAATAAACGACTACTACTATTGTTCGTCCGCGAACTGCCCGTTACAACCAACACTATTTTCATCTTTGATAATGGCTGATGTAAGCCGAAAGCTCAGAAAGGATTAAATAAAAACATGTATCAATATTGTGATTTTCTTTCCTCTTTCAACGATAATGCTGTTAAGCTTATCAGACGATATGAAAAAAAATTTACATAAAATAAATCAACAAAACTTGTCTATATTATTTAATGAAACCTGCATCAATATATATTTTTTCTAAACATATACTGTTAAACATAAAAGACAATGAATGTCTATTATGTTTAATCATGAGCTAAGTATCATATTTTGGCCTTAATTTTAGGTGAAAATAAAGACAAAAATTCTCCAACATGTGGATAATTTTTTAATAAGTTGGTTCTAAGCTTTCTGATCACATGAACCATATTCAGAGAGGTTACAAGGGCGTTAACATAAAATCATCTACCATCAGCGACGATTTTATCTTGTGTTGACGTAAAACTTTGTTAGCCAACGATAACAGTTACCAAAAATAGCAAATGTTGTTCGTAAATTTGTAATGCGGCTCCTTGGCGTCACACCGCGTGAGCGCTTGAAATTATAACAGAACCTTGTATTCAAATGCAATGTAATGTGTTATGACCAGACAAGTGTGGGTTGTTTGGATTTAACGTAGAGGGCCTCCAATATATGAAGGTTTTTTTTACTGCGTGCATGAGTGAGGATTATTGTATTGTTGACTAAAAAAACTGTCTGATATTACCTACATGGCTTGTTTTTCTAAGAAACGTTGTTTAATTGTACTCTGATGTATATATATATATATATATATATATATATATATATATACAACAGTTTTTATGATAATGGAAAGGATTATTGCTTTTTTTGTTTTGTTTTTCTTTTTGCTTTGTGTTTTACGAATGACATCTCAAACAGCGACTTCAACAACAAAGGGCTCTTTTTGTATCAGAAGATGCAAACAGATGACGCACTTTGCAGTCAGAGAAGAAAATATATAATTGTGGTCACTGCACAGAGAAGAATATAAAGCAACATTACTTTTTTTATTTTATTCTATTTTTCGCATGGAATTTTCGTTCTCAGCCGGAGATGTGGGCGTTCTACCGTCAAGTCATACGAATTCAGACAGATGAAAAGACTGCCAACCCCCGTTGAAGCAATACGACCCCAGACAGACAGTTGCTTTCGCAGAATATTTGTACTTCCAAGATACGTAAACGGTCAAAGGAATAGGATACCAAGTTAATTCTGATTTTTTTAATTTACACCCTTAAGTTCGTTGGTATAGACCCCCCGTGCACCAATGATGACTAGGACGTTGATGGTTTAAACTGTCCATATTGTGGTAACGAGCTTTCAACTAATAACCAGCAGCTACTAAAAACTACTGCGTACTATGCGCAGTTATTATAACAATAATACTAGGCACAGTCAACATCTATTATGGTGCCCTCATACAAGGAATGAACTCTTCCTCTTACTATATATATATATTTACCTGCGTGACTTCCGGAGGTAGTTAATAGCAGTTGACGATAGCTAGTATGCAGTTGAAGCCAGCTAAGATTCAAGCAATAAGCAGCGTAACTGTACCGTTCGGCCTTACTTCTATTTACTTAATTACTAACACTTACCTTGTAGATATGTTCTTGTTATACTAATACACTGTTTTGAACCTACCTCCTGTGTTCCATGTCTTATTTCCGGCCAAACCGGTCACTACAACTTTGCGGTGAAATTTCGACAATTACTCCGCAAGAAATTGACGACGAAGATTTGCATTCAGATTTGCATTTCAGCGATTAGCAAGAGATAATTATATTGACGAGAATATTTTCAATGAACTTCACCGCTTTTTTTGTTTGTTTGTTTGCTTTTGAATAATAAATATCAAATATCAAATATCAAATTTATATTATAAAGAATATTTTCATGGAAAAAATAGTGCTTTCTGAAAATGTAAATACAAATCAATCTAAGAGAGGGGAAGTGGAAGGGGGAAAGATACGAGTTGCTAGTTAGGAATTATAAATAGTTTAAAAGTTTAGGGGTAACAAAACACCATGTGACGAAACCGGATATGGCAGTTTCAACTGATTACAATGTACTATCTAAAATCTTCGAACAACTATCACCATATAAGGACTTAGAAATACAAAAATAAAACGCGGTAATATACCAGCTGCTACCCTGTAGTGAGATGTGCGTTGTGGTGAAGTGGATATCGATCCGGAACGACAAATCGGGGTGCCGAGTTCGAATTCCAGTTTAATCACTTGCATTCACGTACGCACAAATAACCATGGGAAAGTTATTAATCCGTTCCTTCCCTCCAGTTATGGGTTAAATAATAGGACAGGTTGGGTTCTATAGCCTTGGTTGTCAACCAGTCTACCGCAGAAAGTAATGGCAACCTACTTCGGGATAATGTTCTGCCCAGTCAGTCATGTCTGTTTCGAGACTTAATCGCCCAAGCGTGTATCGCGTATGGCACTTAACTGACTAATCCTGTAGTGGTGGGTTCACAGGCTTCTTATTGATACGGACACATACAACATCATCAAGCAAATAGCGAGGTAACCTTGTCTACAGGATATTCAAAAGTCTTACTTACCAGCTATGATTTTTATCCTGCTTAGTTTATATTCGTCTATGTTAACTATATTTTTATCTCCATCTGAAGAAAGTGATAGGAAAGGACGACAAATAAACGGCAACAAAACTGACTGCATGTTCATCAGCAAAAAGGGCGGACCAATATGCCAAACACAGGTCGGATATACTAGAATCAAGCAGGTACAAAAACTTTAAATACCTGTTAACTGTTCTAATGGACTGAGCATGCAAGCAACGACGAGGTGTTAGAAAGAATGACAACAAAAAGGAAATTGATGCTGAGCATCAGGAAGAGACAACTGAAGTTCCTGGGACATGCAATGAGGAAGGTGAGCCTGGAGAACCTGATACTAACTGGCCAGAAAGAAGGAAAAAGAGACAGAGGAAGGCAGCGGATAACATATTTGCAAGGCCTGATCAGGTGGGTGACGGAACGGGGATTGCCAGGAGCAACAAGAGCAAACATACTAAGAGCCACAAGGGATAGGGAGACGTAGAGAGCCATGATCGCCTACGTCCTGAAGGGACAGAGCACATAGAAGAAGAAGAAGAAGTGTTCTAATAGAAGGCGGAAAGTGCGACACGGAGATCCAAAGGCTAATTGGCATGGCGAAGGAAGCATTCTATAAGTTGAGTAAAGTATTAAGAAACAGGACAATTTCGCTTGAAATAAAGAAGAGAGTACTGGGTTGCTATATGCTGTCCGTCTTTCAATATGGTAGTGAATGCTGTACAATACCATCAAAAGTGAAGGAAAAACTTGAAGCAACTGAAATGTGGTTCTACAGAAGGATGTTGCGAATATCATGGATCGAGCATGTGAGCAATGATGAGGTCTTAGAAATTATGGAAACGAAAAGGAAATTAATAATGAGCATCAGAAAGAGACAGCTGAAGTTCCTAGGACATGCAATGTGGAAGGAAGGCTTGGATAACCTGATATTAACAGGCGAGATAGAGGGAAAATAGACAGCGGAAATCAATGGATAACATATTGAAGGACCTAATCAGGTGGATGATGGAACGAGGGTTGCATGGTGTAACAGGAGAAGGCGTGCTAAAAGCCACCAGGAATAGGGAGACGTGGAAAGCTATGATCGCCTACGTCCTGGAGGGACAGGGCACATAGAAGAAGAAGAAGAAGAAGAAGAAGAAGAAGAAGAAGAAGAAGAAGAAGAAGAAGAAGATCAATTTCTTCATCACCAGAAAATCAATTTCATCATTTTCTGAAAATCATCGCTGGAAAATTCTATTGTCTTCATTATTCTGAATAAGCAAAAGCTTACATACTAAAACCTAAAAAAACGACAATAATAATAATAATAACACAATAATAAATAATAATTATAATTAGTAGTAGTAGTAGTAGTAGTAGTAGTTTAGAACGACTCGGGAAATGTATATCTTTTTTAAATAAACCCTTAATGCATTTAAGCGGACATTTTCTTCTGAAAATCTGTACCACTGATATGCAAAATGCAATTTGCAACAATCGCTTTTCGTATAAAAATGATATATTTCCAAATTAAATATAGATCAAATTTAGAGAAAGACTAAATACAGACAGTACGCATTGAATTTTGAACTGAACACTTTATTTCGAAATTCTTAGCATCTGAAGAAGGCCGGAGCGTACAACGGCCAAAACGTCGTAAAAACGGCAATAAAGATGAAGACAACAGTCCAAACAATGTAAATAATGTAAATACTACCTCATCACAGAAGTACAGACATACATTATGTACTATGAGTTAAAATATTAAAAGCATCCAAAATAGTATCTTTTAAGTAGGTACTTCCAATAAATCGCTGAAAAAAACACCATAGTATAAAGGAAAAAGGCCCCAATTTAAATAAAAACAAAGTTTTATCGGAAAATTGTTTATTTTATTATTAAGAGGATAGATCAAAACATTTTTAATTATTTTTTAATAAAAAGTATCCATTGAATTATTATAACCGTTAACAACTTTTTTTTCAAAAATGTATTTATTTATTTACAAAAAGTTCGCTTAATACTTTTATACATTATTTCGCTGGAATTTTACACAGAAATATATTTCGTTTTATCATTTGCATACATACTAACTTTACTGATTCATAAACACACACTTTCATACATGATTCTCACATACACATATTTTATTTATTTAAAAAAGGAAATCGTCCATGGCGTGATATTTGTATACATTATTTCGCTACAATTTTGAGCAGAAATGTATTTCGTTTTGTCATTGACACATATACTAACCTTACTGACATATAAACTTAATTCGTCTATAGTTTAAATACACTTGACATATGCATTATTTTCGCATACATAACTTACATTTAAAATAAACATCTATTGCTTTTGTTATATACTATATATAAGCTGGAAACCAAATTTTTAACAATCGACTTGACATCAGCAATGAACGACGAACCCGGATTTATATAAAAATATACAATTATATTTTTATTCTTTTTTTTTCAGTGACGTGGTGTGGAATAGAGGATTGGTCGATGGTCGGTACGCACAAATACGAGAGACAGTTGACTGATCGGTTCGTCTTCTCTTCTCAATCCAATCTGCTCTCTATCTCTACCCCGATCTCTCTGACTTCCGATCTCATCTCCCTTGCCTCTCTCTCACCTCTCCTTATATAGTGAACAAATTCATGGCGAATAGATGACGTGTCAGACGAAACTCATCCCAGTTTCGTCTGACACGCCATGAATTTGTTCACTATATCCAGATGGTTATAACCTCTGACTTTGACTACGCTATATATCAAAACAAAATTTCGTCTGACACTTCGGTTTTTGCACTGCTGACCTTTCAAAACAATAATTATTTTCCTTAAAAATTTTGCATTGTTTCATTGAGCAATTATTTCATCAATGTAGAATAGACATCTGGACAAAATTATACGGCACATTATAGAATAACATTCCTTTCATATCATGTTTCAAAATATTTATCTATGAACACTTTAAGTCCATCTCTTCCCCGAACATCTCTTCCAGCGCGCAACCATGTCAACTGTACAACACTTTTACATAATATAACATTAAATACATTAATCAATGATACCGAACAACACATGCAAAGTAATATATAATACCAATATCAAAGGTGACATACTTTTCTCTTTAACTTGTGCGCACGTATCTACCCGGTTAATTTATTGCAAGAGTCACTGTTCTTAATGTGAACTCTAAGTTAGCCTTGTAACGTATGCATAATAATGAATCAGGCCAGAACGCAATTTTTATAAAAAAAAAGTATTCTCCCTTTCTTTTTTTTCCTTCCTTTTTTCTTTTTACTCCCACTGGGTATGTCGTCCGTATCCGCATACTGAGATGCGTTGGGCTCGCGACCTGATCTAATGGTTAGCGCTAGAATAATCACGACTGATCAGTGAACCTGATCCTCACCAGGTTCTCCATAATTTCTGCATGATGTGGCTTCGATCTGTCTGTTCTATAAATACTTCATGGCTTCTGCTCCAACGAACTTAAGTCACTGGTGGCCCTGCAACAAGTGTTTACTGGTGCAACCAGACTGGCAACTGGGTTTCACCTATTGACAGTTAGATCAACCAAATGCAGACGACAATTCTACTCCTTCAGCTTCTTTTCTCGCACTTCCCGCCAGTGGAACTCGCTTCCATATTCTTGATTTCCTGACGGCTACTTCTTTCTACACCACCATGTATCTCCTTTCCTTTCTCTCCACCTTTGCTACTGTCATCACACCTGTATTCCCATCCTTCTCTTGCTCCTTTCTACCTGGTTCGTTTTTCTCTGTACTCTCCTCCTATCTAATCTTTTTACTCTTATGTAACCCCCTAATCTTTTTACTCATTTGTAGCCCCTGCACATCAGTGGCGTTACCGCTTTGCTTGGGGTGATACGATTAAAAACAAAACAAAACATGTAAGCAACACTTAAAAATCACCATTCCGAGACGCGTGATTATATCACTTATAACTGTAAGAGAATTTACCTTTTGCGTACTTTTGTCAACTTCCAAAGTTTGCTGCACGTCTCAATTACTAATCCTATCCATAATCTGTCTTATAGCATGCGTCTGCCATAATGATACTCTTCGTCGTATCAGTTCGATATTACATCTATTTTTTATAGTTCCTTTTTGTCCCTTTACTCTTTTTTAAATTTATTTGTTCTTTCATTCATGCACCAATCACAGCCCACATACTAACCAAATAAAGGACTGAATCGCTTCACATATCCTTAGCCTCTCTTTTCCTTTCTACTGAGTTCGTTATTGACTTTGTGGCATTGACCAACTTCTTTGTGAGGCCCTAAAGTAAACCCTTAAACTAAAAAAAAAACTTAACTCACAATGCACTTGAAGAGAAAAGTGAAAGAGTACCTACTGTTTTCAATTATTCTTATTTTTTCTGTTTCTCTTTTTCTCTTTTCTCTTTTTAATGTCAGCGAAAGTTTTGTAATGCCTGAAAATTACATTTTTTATTTTTGTTTGTCGAAAAAAAAAACAACACAAAATATTCTATAATGTTCAAAAGTTCGTTTTTTCTTCTTTCTTTTCTTTTCGAGTCGTATCACACCCACAGACACTCCGATGCACGATCATACGATCGTAGATAGTAACCGCTTCCCCAGTTTACACATTGACATGTGGTAAATGAACTTCGCATACACCAACTGTATCTTGTTTAAAGACCATTTCGTTAATCTTCGTTAATTTCAGTACAATGTTTACATTTGTTGACATTACGATACATTTCAGTGCACATATGGTTATTTACGGTGAATTGAAAATTGTGTTATATCGGCTTCATTTAACTACGTTTAGACTGTTGGTCATTCGTGGTCGATAGGTCTAAGACGCGCTAGTTCAATTGGTGGCTTCCCCTATGTGGATAGGGGTCGCAGGTTCGAATCCTGCCGAATGGCACATACTTTCGTAACAAAAATTTATCATAAATGATCAGACCGGTACAAATAAATATATTTGAAAAAAAAAGAATAAAATATAATGGTATATTTTTATATAAATCCGTGTTCGTTATTCATCGTTTGTCGGCCAAGACGATAGTTAACTTTGGTTTAAGATTATGCTTCGTCAAAGTGGTATACAATGTATATTTAAATTGGTGCACTGTGACTTGTTGTTTTCTTTTTGTTTTAACTAATTGATTGAGCCTGGCTTGTTTGATATAATCTGTTTGATTATGAAACAGATTATCTACTTAAATCCGAGTATCGAGCAAAAATAATGTTCAAACAAATCATTTCAAGTTGTCGGTTGTTTATTACCAGTTTCGTTAATCTTCGTTAATTTCCGTAACATGATAATTATCGTAAATAATCAGGTCGGTAGAAATAAATATATAATACTGTTTGATTATAAAACGGAATGACTGACTCACAATGTAATACAATAGACAACCGACAATGCAATGCAATAAACTACCCACAATGCAATGCAATCGACTACCTATAATGCTTTGCCGTAGACTACAATCTAAATTCTTTGTCGAATTTCTAATTTATAGATTCTCAATTCTTGTGGCTTTAAGGTGACCCAATGTTTTTAGCTCAGTTCACACTGTTATATTTTGCAAATTTGTTTCCTATTTTTAGTTCCCTCACGATGTCCAGATAATTTTTTAAGATTGTCTTCATATCTACTCACGGTTTATTTGCTTACGACCGTCAAATCTGTTATTGTTGTCGTTTTTTACTAATGAGTTGATGATGTCGCTTCGAATCAAAATCGCATTTTATTATTTTCAAAAGGGGGTTCGGCCATGGCTCACTGGTTAAAGACTTCGTTTCGGGGGAGACCACTACACTCATAATATGCTTAATATTTTAAATACTTATAAAGGACACACGATTTGTAGGCTGGCTAAGTATAGTAAATATTACAAAAATATGCTGAAATGTTCTCATCTCAACCCAGTTACGAAAATCAATATTTCAATGTCTGGTTCTTGGAACGATGATTTTGGGAAGTGGGTTGGATTGACACCCGATTATTATTATTATTACTATTATTATTATTATTATTATTATTATTATTATTGTTATTGTTGTTGTTGTTGTTGTTGTTTTTGTTCTTGCTGCTTATTTATTTACTTATTTATTTATTTATTTATTTTATAATGGTGCGGCCCCAAGCAAGGCATTTTACTGCCACTGTTGTGCAGGGGGTTACGTAGGAGGAAAGTTATGAGAAGTTATGAGAAAGAGTGACAGGTTATAAGGGCTGTCAGGAAGAGGGTAAAAAAAGGATGAATGTAGCCATAAAGTGAAGGAATCAGTTTATATATTGATTGTAATGTAGAATAGAACCCCACTTTGTAGCCACATCATGATTTTTTTTAATAATCATATCGCCCCAAGCAAGTCATTTTACTGCCACTGTTGAGCAGGGGGCTACATAGGAGGAAAGTTATGAGAAAGAGTGACAGGTTACAGAGGGTGTCAGGAACAGAGTATGAGAAGGAAGAGAATACTGATGAGAATGAGAGAGGATGTAAGTTAGTGAGACAGGAGATGACTATTGACTTTGCATTTAAATTCTTTGAGATTTTAGCTATCGGGAAAGCAGAGTATGCGGAAGGGAATTCCCCAGGCGGGAAGTGCGAGAAAAGAAGCTACTGGAGTAGAAGTTGCGTTTACAATTTATTAGTTTCACAGTAAAACGGTGGGACCTAGTTGCTAATCATGTGGTTCGAGGAAATTTAGATATATGGGGTACCAGTGAGCTAAGTTCATCGGAGCAGAAGCCGTGAAAGCATTTGTAGAAGAGACGCAAGGAAGCCACACTGCGCCGGTGAGAAAGCGACTGCATCCTAGTTGCCAAGTCGGGATCGATCACATTACAGATTCTCCGTTGGATTTTATCAAGGATACCTAGGTGGATAGCAGGAGCCCCAGACCAGATATGGCAGCAATATTCAATGAACGGGCGGATGGTAGATTTGTATAGATGCAGGATTGTTTCGAACGGAAAAAAGCTTCCTGGCCCTGCACAGAGAAACGACATTATTTATTTGTTTTTGTATTTATTTTTTGGGGGTGCATTTTATTTTAAATCAAATGCTATCATTCCCGTAAATATGTTTCATGCTTTTAGAAATGCTGATATCTGCGTGTGGATATCGACTCGGAATGACAAATCGGGGAGCCGAGTTCGAATTCCAGTTGAATTCCTTGCATTCACTTACGCACAAATACCCTTGGGAAAGGTATTAATCGGTCTCTTCCCTCCAGTTATGGGTTAAATAATAGTACAGATTGGGTTCTATAGCCTTGGCTGGCAACCAGTCTACCGCAGAAAGCAATGGCAATTTCTTGAGGGATAATGTCCTGCCCAGTCAGTCATGTCGCTTTCGAGACATGATCGTCCAAAGCGTGTATCACGTATGGCACTTAACTGATGTCTGCTTGGTTTCATTTCTGTCTCAGATTACCAGTTATTTCGAACATTTTTACAAGATTTATTAAGATTCTTCCGTGTTCACCTATATCCGCAATCTTTTTCTTTTCTTTCTTTCTTTCTTTCTTTCTTTCTTTCTTTCTGTATGTATGTATGTATGTATGTATGTATGTATGTATTTGTTAAACTATTTACATGTGAAATTTTCCAATGTGTATATCTGCATCATTTTTCTTTTTTTTTTTTTTTTTACAGGGGGTCTTTTTTGTGAGTTTATTTATTTGTTCGTTTCTTTCTTTCAGACTGTATTCTTTCTTTTTCATAATTTGCTATCCTTTTTTCTTTTTTCATTACTTTCTCTCGTCTTTCTTTCTGTGATTGTTACTTTCTTCATCATTTGCACTTTTTCTTTCTTTCTTTTTCGTTATTTGCTATCTTTTTTCTTTCTTTCTTTTTCATTTTTTACTATATTCTTTCTTTCTTTTTTTTCGTTGTTTTCTTTATCTTTTCTTTCTTTCTTCATTTGCTTTACACGTGAATGTGTTTACTATGCTTATCTGGCTCCGTCTTTGGAATCCTTTTACTCGTTTTTCTTTCTTTCTTTCTTTCCTTGTTTCTTTTTTCCTTCATTTCTTCTTTCTTTCTTTCTTTCTTTCTTTCTTTCTTCCATTCTTTCTTTCTTTTCTTTCTTTCTTTCGTTCTTTCTTTCTTTCTTTTTCTTTCTTTCTTTCTCTCCTTTTACTTTCCTTCTTTCTTTCTGTCTTTCTTTCTTTCTTTCTTTTTTTCCTTCCTTCTTTCTTTCTTTCATTATTTCTTTCTTTCTTTTCTTTCTTTCTTTCTTTCTTTTCTTTCTTTCTTTCTTCCATTCTTTCTTTTCTTTCTTTCTTTCTTTCTTTCTTTCGTTCTTTCTTTCTTTCTCTCCTTTTACTTTCCTTCTTTCTGTCTTTCTTTCTTTCTTTCTTTTTTCCTTCCTTCTTTCTTTCTTTCATTATTTCTTTCTTTCTTTCTTTCGTTCTTTCTTTCTTTCTTTCTTTCTTTCGTTCTTTCTTTCTTTCTTTCTTTCTTTTTTCTTTCTTTCGTTCTTTCTTTCTTTCTTTTTTCTTTCTTTCGTTCTTTCTTTCATTATTTCTTTCTTTCTTTCTTTCTTTCTTTCTTTCTTTCTTTCTTTCTTTCTTTCTTTCTTTCTTTCTTTCTTTCTTTTCTTTCTTTCTTTCTTTTTTCTTTCTTTCTTTCTTTCTTTCTTTCATTATTTCTTTCTTCCATTCTTTTCTTTTCTTTCTTTCTTTCTTTCTTTCGTTCTTTCTCTCCTTTTACTTTCCTTCTTTCTGTCTTTCTTTCTTTCTTTCTTTTTTCCTTTCTTCTTTCTTTCTTTCATTATTTCTTTCTTTCTTTTTTCCTTCCTTCTTTCTTTCTTTCATTATTTCTTTCTTTCTTTCTTTCTTTTTTCCTTCCTTCTTTCTTTCTTTCATTATTTCTTTCTTTCTTTCTTTCTTTCTTTTCTGCACAGCTTACACGAGAATTTATGCACTATACCTATCAGCTTACTCTTTTTTTAATTGAGATTTTTATTCTTTTTTTCTTTTTTTCTTTTCAACGACTCAGTCGGATTATTTTCTTGCTCCCTTTCATCCTTTTTTGCCGAGACTACCCCCCACCCACCGCCAATCTCATCCGTTCTCCGTTCTATACTTAACGCCAGTGGCTTCTTGAGCTTGTGACCAAACATCAAAAGTTTTCCCTGGCCAACGGAAGAGTTCAATGCAGTCATGTTGGTCGGGCGGTTGAGCTTCTACTCGGCCGATCAACTCGGCTCTGATCAGGTTCGATCACGCGTATCGCATAAACCAACACCTCACTCACATCCCAATGCCTTGAAGGTGTGATCCATCGAACTTCTTTACTTGTTTTTCGATTCATGAATGGCACACTTTATCATTCTCTTTTTTTATTTTCCTTCCCCCGCCCCACGTACTCTTCAATGTTGTATTGTTATTTATGTGAAAAGGTGAAAGGTCAAAGTTTGCACTATACTTGTAGGTGTGTCGATGGTGTCACATGGTTTATATACTATATACATGCAATTTTCAGACCACTAGTATTTTGTGTTATAGGGAATCTCTTTAATTTTTTATTTAATCCAAAGTAAGGCGATAAAGCCACTAAGACTCAAACGGATAATAAACGAAAATAAGAAAACCGATGAGGACGAGAGAGACCTTTAAGATTTGATTAAAAGACCAGAATTGTAGGAGAGAGAAGATGACAATTGACGATGTATTTATATTTTTGAAGATGATAGTTGACAAAAAATCAAGAAGACGGAAGAGCGTTGCACAAGCGAGAAATGTGAAGGCAGAAATTAAAGGCATAGAACATACTCTTAAACTTAAAGATTTCAACAGTAAAATGGTAAAAACTAGTTGCCAGTCTAATTAGTTAGTTGCCTTATGAGATACACGCTTGGGATGTCATGTCTCTTTCAGGCTTACGGCCTATCACGCTGAATACACCAGTTCTCGCTCGATCACCGAATTTAAGCAACGTTGAGCCTGGTCAGTACTTAGATAGGTGACCGCTTCTGAATACCAGGTGCTGTAAGCGTTTAGTGATGGATGTGTGCTGTGGGGCAGTGGACATCAGCTCGGAAAGAGAAATCGGTGAGCCGAATTCGAATTCCAGTTGAATACCCTGCATTCAATTAAGACCTGGTACCCTAGGGAAAAGTATTAATCCGTCCCTTCCCTCCAGTTATGGGTTAAATAACAGGATAGGACTTTGGGACCCTGCCATTAAAAACAAATCCCAATGAATCTTGAGACTCGAAAAGAAAAAATTATTACTAGACACAAAACTTATATAAAAGCAACAATAAATTGTTGAAAGAAAAAGGTATTACCAGCAATAAATAAAATAAAGTTTATTTGGCGATAAATGACCCGCCAAGGTGTTGATATGCCATAAAAACATGTCTTGTTAATTAACCCATAGCTGTGAAGAAGAAGAAATGGATTAATACCTTTCGAAAGGATATTTGTGCGAAAGTGAATTAAATGAATGCGAACTTGGCTCTCCGTTTGCTTAAATTCATGAAGTTGAGACAGCAATTTGGAAAGCCGATCCAAACCGGGAAAATATTTATAGAAAAAGCATTATGAAGCAACGTGTAAAAGCGATTGAGGCCGAGATATCAATTCAGGACCGAGGAAATTGTAGATTCTTTTCCTGGTTTATGTCAATCTTCGTCGCCAGGTTGCTGTGGTCTGTTTAGGCCGGGAAGAAAGATACGGAAAACAAAAAAGCTACGTTCAAAATGTGTATTAAAATAACAAGAACATATATACAAAAAAGAGTGTTAGTAATCAGCAAATAGAAGTGTAAGTCTGAACGGAATAAATACGCTGCGTCTCGACTATCTCACAGCTGCCTCACAGATGCGTTCCCGGAAGTCACGCAGGTAATTATTTATTAACGGAGAAAGAGCCCATTCTTATAAATAGGGCACAATAACAAATCTGTAAACATGTAACCAAAGTACGAAACCAGATGAATTAACAATATTCAATGTACGAACAAATGGTAATCTTATAAAGATACAATCTGTAACTTTTCTAGTAGCAAGCGTAACAATTAATTCCTTATAATCAGTGAAGTTCCTGTCAATGGAGAAATATCCGAATAATCTACCGCACCTTCTAGAATTTTATGTTAATAACATGATATTGATTACAAATTACTAGGCTCTTTCTAATTTCATTTGAGATAATTTAATGCAGAATATGCGCAAATTCTAAGCTACAAAGTGTTTCCAAGTGTTTCAATCATAGCAGTTTTTAATCTGCTGTCTACAAATAAATAATTTGAAAGATTAGGAAGCCATAGTCAGATGCAAAAAGAAATTACCTAAAACAATAAATTTCGTCGAATAAGACAGGAAAAGACGCCACTTAAGTGTTAATACCGATCGTTTGAGAATATATATGCTAATGTATTTGTCTATATTTCTGAGATGAGGTAGCATTTACAGTATTTACACTATTCGGACTATTGTCCTCATATTTGTTGCCATTTGTACGACGTTTCGGTTGTTGTACGCCTGGCCTTCTTCAGGTACTAAGAATTTCGAACCGAATACTTTGTCTATATTTCTGAGATGAGGTAGTATTTACAGTATTTACATTATTCAGACTATTGTCCTCGTTATTGTTGCCATTTGTACGACGTTTAATAATAGATCATTCTATTTGTCTATATTTCTGAGATGAGGTAGTATTTACAGTATTTACATTATTCGGACTATTGTCCTCATCTTTGTTGCCATTTGTACGACGCTTAATAATAGATCATTCTATTTGTCTATATTTCTGAGATGAGGTGGTATTTACAGTATTTACAATATTCGGACTATTGTCCTAATCTTTGTTGCCATTTGTAAGACGTTTGTAATAAAGGGTTCGGTTCAAAATTCCGAGTACCTGAAGAACACCGAAGCGTACAACGGCCGAAATGTCGTACAAATGGCAAAAAATGGGGAAAATAGTTCGAATAATGTAAATACTGTATATATGTTACTGATTCAACAGTATGTAGCTTAATTTCCAAACCTGAAGATGATCGGTGCTTTTTTAATTGATTCGTTTTCTAACCTGCCTCTAACATCTTAGGGACAGAGGAAACTTAGTGGTTACAGTCAATGCCTCTAAAAATCAAACAAGTTACATTTTATCACTGATCGGACCGTGAATTATCAACAATCAGGATGAACATATCTTTGCTCTGGTAGGTACCGTGTCTTAAGTGATTCAGTCCATTATGTGCCATACGTGATACACGCTTTGGATGATCATGTCTCGAAATAGACATGACTGACTGGGCAGAAGATTATCCCGCAGTAGGTTGCCATTGATTTCTGCGGTAAAGTGGTTGCCATCCAAGATTATAGAACCCGATCTGTCTTATTATTTAACCCATAACTGGAGAGAAGAAATGGATTAATACCTTTCCCAAGGGTATTTGTGCGTAAGTGAATGTAAGGAATTCAACTGGAATTCGAACTCGGCATCCTGATCTGTCGTCGCGAGTCGATATTCACTACACCACAATAGGCCTGAAACTCAATCCAGACCCTAAGTAGCACACGTATTTAGGACCCATAGCTAAAGATAAAAAATAGTTGGTTATCTTTACCGTTTTAATAATTATTCGACTCCTCCTGATATCCGCTTCCTTTACAAGAGATAAAACAGACCGAAAATAGAGTACTATTGCCATACATTGGCAGAAGTTGCATAGTCCTCACTTTCTTGACTTAAAAGCGTATCTGAGTCCTTATCTCCTTGTCCATCCTACGACTACTTTCTTCCATACGAAATGTCGCAAACCTCTCACTTTTTTACAGCTAATCCCATGGAAAGGGTTCAAATAAAATGTCGTCATCATTTGACATTCGATGAAACGAAGTATTTGGCGACTAAAATGCATCAAGAACTGAAGAAGTTTAGTTAACAAACACAAGTTTCTTTGTGAATGGCGGTGTTTTTTTTTTTTAAATTAAATATCATTTTTGGGCATTGTCGTAAATAATTGCATCTATCTGTGTAAATAACACTGTCTTTTTGAGAAATATTTTCAGGATTCTTCAGGAACATTTAAAGCACACCAATTATGTTGAAAACAACTTCAGGCGAACCTGAAGGAGACTACCACCACCTTTAAATTTGTTGTTTTTTATATTCTTTTTACTATTTCCAGTGCAATTTTATCGATTAAACCCTAAACATTCCGATTGACAAAAAAAAAAACTTGAAAAAATTTCTCATACAACTTTATGTCATTTTTTTGGGGTATTATCAAACAATATCCCATTCCTAATGGGCATTTTTTTCTTGCATTTGAAACATCTCCAGCAAACTTTACCAGTTTTGAAGTTTGAACATAAATTTATAGACATAGTATGCCTACAGGAATGCAACCTGCTCTGTGCAATTAACTTTTTTACTTGCTAAAAAAAGGGGGAGACAAAAACTCGTGAAAAAAAGACATAAACCAAGCAACCCCAACGCAAGTGGTTCCAAAATGTAAGATCGATTTACTATAACGTTCTATAAGTAACTGTGCCACTCCTAAAATTGTTTAAATAGTGAAATTTTTCCAAAATTTTTCCAAAATTTGATAATCGGAAACTTCATCTAATAATTGGTAACACTGCGCTGAAAAAGTCAAAAATATAAAAAACAACGAATTGTTGGGAGTCTCATTCAGGTGGTGGTCGTCTCGTTCATGTCCTATCATTTTGTAAAATAATCTTGTTCGCTTTTCCAATACAATGATTTTCTCCGGCAACAAGAGAAAGACAAAGAAGAATACGAGAATGATAACAAACAGAAGAGAGACAAACAATCCGTTAACATAATAGAGAACGAATGCAAGCAAAGAGGAGGAATAACATGAACGAAGAAGAGAGAGAACTTTATATTTCTGATTGTTATTGGAATATTTTGTGAAGTCCAAGTATTTAATTATGCAACAAGTGAATTTCTACGGATGTTTTTTTGCCATAAAATTTGACATGCATTTATTCAATCACTAGCAGTATAACCCGGCATTGATCGGGTGTAATGAAAGCTTTAAAACTAATCCATGGTCCTGGAGCTCAGATTCTTTGGACGTTGGCACGAAAGACTAAAAAGCAATAGTTGTTTCCAGTTAAAGCGAAACCGTAGACTGAAAGAAAAATGAGTGGATGTAAGTCAAATTTTGATTTCCTGGTATCGATATCAAATGAGTGTTTTTCGTCGTAAACTGAATTTTGAAGGCTAAATAAATCCTCTGAGTAAATGGTATCATGGCTGAGACTAAGAAGTACAATTATACTTACTAAGAGCCAAACCCGAAGCAAAAACTAAAATAAAAGGGCTGAAAAAAATATAGACATGCAGGCAAATAAACAGACACACACACAAACATCTTGCCTTTTATATATATATATATATATATATATATATATATATATATATATACCTCGACAAAAAAATAGCAGTTTATAATCTGCTGTCTACAAATAAATAATTTGAAAGATTAGGAAGCCATAGTCAGATGCAAAAAAGAAATTACCTGAAACAATAAATTTCGTCGAATAAGACAGGAGAAGACTCCACATAAGTGTTAATTGCGATCATTTGAGACTATATATGCTAATGTATTTGTCTATATTTCTGAGATGAGGTAGCATTTACAGTATATACATTATTCGGACTATTGTCCTCATATTTGTTGCCATTTGTCCGACGTTTCGGTTGTTGTACGCCTGGCCTTCTTCAGGTATTAAGAATTTCGAACCGAATACTTTGTCTATATTTCTGAGATGAGGTAATATTGACACTATTTACATTATTCGGACTATTGTCCTCATCTTTGTTGCCATTTGTACGACGTTTAATAATAGATCATTCTATTTGTCTATATTTCTGAGATGAGGTAATATTGACACTATTTACATTATTCGGACTATTCTCCTCATCTTTGTTGCCATTTGTACGACGTTTAATAATAGATCATTCTATTTGTCTATATTTCTGAGATGAGGTAGTATTGACACTATTTACATTATTCGGACTATTGTCCTCATCTTTGTTGCCATTTGTACGACGTTTAATAATAGATCATTCTATTTGTCTATATTTCTGAGATGAGGTAGTATTGACACTATTTACATTATTCGGACTATTGTCCTCATCTTTGTTGCCATTTGTACGACGTTTAATAATAGATCATTCTATTTGTCTATATTTCTGAGATGAGGTAGTATTGACACTATTTACATTATTCGGACTATTGTCCTCATATACCCCAGTGATTGTAATAAAGGGGTCAGTTCGAAATTCCTAGCATCTGAAGAAAGCCGGAGCGTACAACGGCCGAAACGTCGTGCAAATGGCAACAAAGAATAGCACAATAGTCCGAATAATGTAAAAGTTTAATACTAGTTATTATTATTATTATTATTATTATTATTATTATTATTATTATTATTTTGCTTCGATACGGCATATAACGCTGGTTGGTGGTAAGAAGTTGACAAAATAAACCGCTCATTTGAAATCGTTTTATCGACAAGGTGCAATCCATTGAACACTGTAATTACTTGTTTTTCATATTCCTTGCCAAACTTCCAGAACATTCCAGTTATCGGTCGTCTATATTACTTTGCAATTGACATTTCAGGAAGACAAGATATTTTTATCAGGTGGCAAACTGGTAGCACATATTTTACTTTGTAGAACAACTCCAAAGATCTAGAAATAAACTGTACGAAAAACGAATGCATGGTCATCAGTAAAAAGGGCAGCCCAATATGCCAAACACAGGTCGGGGATACTAGAATCAAGCAGACACAAAAATTTAAATACCTGGAAAGTGTTCTAACAGAAGACGGAAAGTGCGACACAGAGATCCGAAAGCGAATTGGCATGGCGAATGAAGCATTCCAGAAGTTGAGTAAAGTATTAAGAAACAGGACAATTTAGCTAGAAACAAAAAAGAGAGTACTGGGTTGCTATATGCTGTCCGTCCTTCAATATGTTAGTGAATGCTGTACAATACCATCAAAAATGAAGAAAAAACTTGAAGCAACTGAAATGTGGTTCTACAGAAGGCTGCTGCGAATATCATGGATCGATCATGTGAGCAATGATGAGGTCGTGGATGGAATGATGGAAACAAAAAGGAAATTAATACTGAGTATCAGGAACAGACAGCTGAAGTTCCTGGAACACGCAATGAGAAAGGAGGGCTTGGAGAACCTGATACTAACAGGTCAGATAGAGGAACAAAGAGACAGGGAAAAGCAGCGGATAACATATTTGAAGGACATAATCATGTAGATAATGGAACGAGTGTTGCATGGTGTAACAGAAAGCGTACTAAGAGCCACCAGGGAGAGGGAGATGTGGAAAGCCATGATCGCCTACGTCCAGAAAGGACATGGCACATAAAAGAAGAAGATATATGCCAACTGTTTATAAGAAATTATAATATGAATATAAAGTGGGGGATCAAATCTCTATTAAAATCAATATATAAACTGACCCCTCATTTGGTGACCATGCTAGTTTCTATACATTTATGTTCTAGATTTATGGACTTGAGCTAGTGGATGACGGAACGAGGGTTGTATGGTGCAACAGGAGAAGGCGTGCTCAGAGCCACCAAGGATAGGGAAACGTGGAAAGCCATGATCGCCTAAGTCCTGAAGGGACAAGGCACATAGAAAAAGAACAACAACAATACAGATAGAAGTTTGGTTGTTATTATTTTTTGTACCTGCTTGATTCTAGTATTCCCGACTTGTGTTTGGCATATTGGTCCGCCCTTTTTGCTCATGACCATGCATTCGATTTTCTTGCAGTTTATTTGTAGTCCTTTCTTGTTACTCTCTTCAGCTACCTTCTGTAGGAGGTTTTGTAATTTCCTTTCCGTGTCTGCTATCAGCACTGTATCATTCATAATACTTTACTCAACTTCTGGAATGCTTCCTTCGCCATGCCATTTAGCCTTTGGATCTCTACTGCTACGGTAATGCTATAGACTCTCTCCTCCTACTCTTCAGTAGGATATTTTGTAGTTTCCTTTCCGTGTCTGCTATCAGCACTGTGTCATCTGTGTATCTTAGTTTGCTCTTCCCAAAACACTTATATTGTATTTCATGTATAAAGACTTTCGTATTTATGAAAATCTATAGAAAAATATCGGTCTACAGTGCATAAGAAACTGTTGCACTTGACCGTGTATACTTGTAAATTACTGTGCGCACGTATTGTACAATTGTAAAAACATAAGGTACGTAATCTTACGTATTTGAGAAAAAATACACAAGTTACAAAAACGTCTTTTACTATGTAAAAATGTAGTAAGATTCATAAACATTTAAACAATACAGCGAGTCGTGAACGGTCTCTTGTAGACAGGGACTAGCATCAAAACCCGGCGTTGCCCGTTCAACTCAGAACATTTTAGTAGTAGAAGAAGATGCCAATGAGAGGAGTAGATGGAATCCATTTATTGAAAGTTGGAAAGGAGAGCTGAGGCTGTTAGTAACCATTTTCAGCATTAAGAAGAAGGCATTGAATGCATGTTGCTGTAGTATTTGAACGGAGTATAAAGTGTAGTTTTAGTGCCGGTCATACTTTTATCTCCTTCTAAGTAAGGTGATGGTTCTTTGATCTGGAAATGAATAGAAAATATTTGCAGGAAGTGAAGTTAGTAATAAATAAGATAGAAGTTTACCTGTTTTAAATGTAGATAGTCATTTTTTTAATTATTTTTTTTGTTTCAAAATTACGGTGAAAGAATATTCATATTTTTTTTGTTGACCAAATGAATTTTTAAAACATCGGAATAAAAATTAAATATAAAGGTTAATTTTTTTTTTAATAAAAAATATTTTAGTCGCGTTTGACACGTGTGATTTGATTTCTGTGACGTAATTGAGCAACCATCTTAGATGTTAGATGTTTTACAGAGCAAATGTAAACAATCAGCTCCATTGGCCAAAAGGTGCGAAAGGGAAAATTTCTGAACTTAAACTCAAAATGTATCTGCCGACCTGGCTTCCCTGTAGATATGTGTCCCTAGAAAGTTTGAATGGCGTAGCTTAAAAATATAGACGTGCATAGGGAACAGTCACACACAGACTCACAGATTGCCTTTTATATATATAGATTACGCGAAAAGACGAGACTCATTGTTTTATTTTCGTAAGATAATGCAATATGCTTCATAATTTATTTTATGTCTTTTTTTAAAAAATGTTTTTAACTGCTTTTACATTTTCTGGCAAGAAAATACCTATTTTGCTATTAAATACATTAAAATAACGAATTTTTATGATTTTCGACTTTCTGAGCATTTTCCGCTGTTTTTCGTAATTTCCACTATATTAAATTACATTATATTCTTTAAAAACCTTGGATACAGCGAGACTGCAAAGGGTAAACCGTGAAATGGCAAAGGGACATTATATAGTTACAGTCAGTCTATTAAGTGTCATACGTGATACACGCTTTGGGCGATCATGTCTCGAAAGAGATATGACTGATTGTTGCGGAAGATTAACCCGCAGCAGGTTGCCATTGCTTTCTGCGGTAGAATCGGATAGATTGAGTTCTATAGCCTAGCCTATGCTATAGAACCCCATGTATCCGATTATTTAATCCATAACTGGAGGGAAGAGACGGATTAATATCTTCCCCAAGGTTATTTATGCGTATTTGAACTCGGCATCCCGAATTGGCTTTCCGAGTCGATATCTACTGCGCTACAACGTACATGGCTGATTTTAGTAAACACTGCCTTTTTACTGGTTTATTTTTCTTGTAGTTTATTTGTCGTCCATTCTTTCCGCTTTCTTCAGCTACCTTCTGTAGGAGGTCTTGCAGTTTTCTTTTCGTAAAATAAAATAAGAAATGTAAAAAATTTATGATATTTTTTTATCTGAAGATTTTATTGCTTCGCCCAGAATAAAAATTTTTCAAACTGAGTGGGAGGGAAAATGATTATTCCAATATCTTATAAAAGATTTTTGAGATTGTGTGTGTGTGTGTGTGTGTGTGAGTATGTGTGTGCGTGTGTGTGAGAGAGAGAGAGAGAGTGTGTGTGTGTATGTGTGTGCATGCGTGTGTGCATGAGTGTGTGTGCGTGCGTGTCAGTGTGTGCGCGTGCGTGTGAGAGTGTGTGTCTGTTTGTGTGTGTGTGAGTATGTGTGCGTGAGTGTGTGCGTGTGTTTGTGTGTGTGAGTGTGTGTGTGTGTGCATGCGTGTGTGCATGAGTGTGTGTGCGTGCGTGTCAGTGTGTGTGCGTGCGTGTGAGAGTGTGTGTCTGTTTGTGTGTGTATGTGTGCGTGAGTGTGTGTGTGTTTTCTGTGTGTGAGTGCGTGTATGTGTGAGAGAGAGAGTGTGTGCGTGTATGTGTGTGCATGCGTGTGTGCATGAGTGTGTGTGTGTGCGTGTCAGTGTGTGTGCGTGCGTGTGAGAGTGTGTGTGTTTGTGTGTGCGTGAGTATGTGTGCGTGAGTGTGTGTGTGTGTTTGTGTGTGTGTGTGAGAGAGAGAGTGTGTGCATACGTGTGTGCATGAGTGTGTGTGCGTGCGTGTCAGTGTAAGTGCGTGCGTGTGAGAGTGTGTGTGTGTTTGTGTGTGTGTGAGTATGTGTGCGTGTGTGTGTTTGTGTGTGTGAGTGTGTGTGTGTTTGTGTGTGTGTGTTGCGTGTGTGTGCATGTGTGTGAGTGTGTGTGCGTGTGTATGTTTGTGTGTGTGGTACAACTGCATATGAGTCACGCACGCGCAACGCAGACATACAGATATATTTTACATCCTACCAACGTCATTAAGAGGATATCTTCTTCATTCAAAAGAATCCTAGGGAAAACTGTCAAACACTTATATTCAAAACATTTATTTTTTTTTATAGATTTATTCCTTTTAATAATTCGTGTCAAAAATTAAGTCATGGTATTCTTTCTGTTTTTCTCTGAAGTAGCCATGATTCTTTTGTAATAGCCTGAATATAGTGAAGTTATCGGCATTTACTGAGAATTTTTTGAATTAATATTTATCTCAGTTTAAAGTTATTTTTCTCCCTTTTTTCTTTGTCTTTATTCCATACATTTTTTAATTTTTTTTCCAGGCTAGTCCTTGTTTACAGGTCATTGGTTTCTTAGGCCGGCTTTTCCCAGATCATATTTTGAAGACACCCTTAAATATTCTTTGGTCTGAATATCAGTTAGTCTCTTTAGAGTTACGCTCGGTTGCTTGCAAAAGGCGAACAGAAAACCTTGGCGCCGGACTGGAATTAGATTAGAGACGCTGTACCGTTTGAAGGTTGCAACAGCGTAAAGGTGTTTTATTATTATTAATAATCTGGGCGAGATTTTTGACTGAATTGAGAGAAACACCATTGCCGATGTAAAATAAGTGAATACACACACACACGCACTTGTGCGTGTAGGTGGGTGTGCGTGTGGCTGTGTTGTCTAAAATTTGCTATAGTTATTAGATAAGAGTGCCCAATCGCATATACTATCTAACAAGCTTATATAAATGGTTGTAAATGGTGATTAGGACATATGTATAAAAAAAAAGAAAAAACATCCAAGAAATTGTGGACAGCCACGATCAAATTAGAATTTGAACAAAAAGATGAAAATGGGGGAGAAGGAGAGAGGTGGTTAATGGATATGCTGAAAAGTTTAGAGACAGGTTTAACCGTAGAAGATAAGGTATTGTTATTTACAGCCTTTTGTGACTTGGCCTTTGGATTTAAACTTTTTTTTTTAATCATTTCACCCCGAGCAAGGCGGAAACGCCACTGATGTGCAGGGGGCTACATAAATGTAAAAAGATTAATTAGAAAAGAGTGAGGAGTACAAACTAGTTAGAAAGGAACAATAGAAAGCTGAGAAAGCAGGTGCGATGACAGATACATAGGTGGAGAGAAAGGGAAGGTTACACAGGGGTGGGGAGAGAGCTAGAGTCCAGTGGTTAGTAGATGAGTATTGACTTTGCATTTAAATTTCTGGAGGTTGTAGCCGTCAGGAAAGCAAGAATACGGGAGCGAGTTCCACAGGCGGGAAATGCGAGAGAAGAAGCTGCAGGAGTAGAATTGTCGTCTGCATTTGGCTAACCTGACTGTGAATGGGTGGGACCCAGTTGCCAGTCTGGTTGCACGAGTAAACACCTGTTGAGGAGGCACCAGTGACTTAAGTTCGTTTGAGCAGAGGCCATGAAAGTATTTATAGAACAGACAATAGGAGGCCACATTTCGACGATGGGGAAGTGGCTGCAGTCGAGCCGCCAGATCAGAACCTATCACATTCCAGACTCTCACTTTGGAGCCTGTCAAGAACACTGAGGAGAACGGCAGGGGCACCTGACCATAAATGGCAGCAGTACTCCATGAAGGGACGGAGGGTTGACTTGTATATATGCAGGATGGATTCAGGTGGAAAAAACATCCTGGATCGACATAGTGACACAACCTTCTTAGCAGTAGATTTTGCTATGGATTCAATATAGTGGTTTCATTAGAGGTCTGAGAACAGGGTAAGTCCGAGGAGGCGTAGTGTATTACTCTCCGGGAGAATCGCTTGGTCCTTGGTTATGGGAGGCAGGAGAGGTTGCCTGTAATGGTTGAAAGACAACAGCTTGGTCTTAGATGAATTGAAGTTGACAAGCCACTTCTTGCCCCAGTTCACCACAGAGTGTAGATCCCGCTCAAGGTCAGCAGCGAGATTATGTCTGTCCGCCACGACAGGTTTCTTACTTGTGCGGATGTATATTGTAGTGTCATCTGCGTAGATGCCTACTTGGGACATGATCTCATCTGGGAGGTCGTTGATGAAAATAAGGAAGAGCGTCGGGCCCAGGATAGAGCCCTGTGGGACACCAGCATTTGTGCTGTAGGACGAAGAGGCACGCCCATTCAGAACGACCTTCATTTTGCGGTTATTTAAGAAGAACGACCTTCATTTTGCAGTTATTTAAGAAGAACGACCTTCATTTTGCGGTTAGAGGAAGAAGTAAAAATAGTATATGGTGTGGGGAGGAGGAGGAGAGGTTAGGCTAAGAAGAGAGAGTATTAGTGAAGTATCAGTCAGTTAAGTACCATACGTGATACACTCTTGGGCGATAATGTCTCGAAAGAGACATGACTGACTGGGAAGAAGATTATCCCGCTGTAGGTTGCCATTGAATTCTGCGGTAGACTGTTTGCCAGCCAAAACTATAGAACACCTTCTATCCTATTGTTTGACTCATAGCTAGAGGGAAGAGATGTATTATATTATTAAGTATAATTAGTGGGGGTTCAGTTTATTACTTCATAACAATATAAAACTGGTCCCCCAATTTACGCCCAGTAGAAGCTTTAATCATGTTTCCAACTATTATATTCAGTCAGTTAAGTGACATACGTGATACACGATTTGGGCGATCATGTCTCGAAAGAGACATGACTCACTGGGCAGAAGATTATCCTGTAGTAAGTTGCCATTACTTTTTTGCGGTAGACTGGTTGCCGACCAAATCTATAGAAACCAATCTGTCCTATTATTTGACTCATAGGTAGAGGAAGAAGGGATGTATTATATTATTAAGTAGTAATTAGTGGGGGATCAGTTTATTACTTCATAACAATAGAAAACCGACCCCCCACTTTATGCCAAGTAGAAGCCTTAATCATGATTCCAACTATTATATTCAGTCAGTTAAGTGCCATACGTGAAACACGCTTTGGGCGATCATGTCTCGAAAGAGACATGACTGACTGGGCAAAAGATTATCCCGCAGCAGATTGCCATTACTTTCTGCGGTAGACTTTTTGCCAGCCAAGGCTACAGAACTCAATCTGTCCTGTTATTTAACCCATAACTGGAGGAAATAGACGGATTACGTAAGTGAATTCAACGAATTCAACGGGAATTCGAACTCAGGTCCTCGATTTCCCAGCCGATATCCACTGCACCACAAAATTGTTTTGACGTTTCTTGGAAGGATGGTGAAATCATATACATAGGCACAGAAGTTATCACAGGGTTCTTTTTATATTTAAACTTAATTTAAATTTAATTTAAAATTTTAAGGAATTTCTTTTTTAGAAAAGAATTAGATAACAATTCGTAGTATGAAATAAAGTTTAAATCAGAGGTGAAAATATATAAGGACAGAGATCATGCAGTTAAAAGTGAATATCGTGGAGCTAAGATTATTACTATAAATGTTTATCGTTTTTAGAGATCTGAACTTTAAATTTTATAGGTTTTGTAATTTTAGCATGATTTTGAGGTTAGTACTTTAATTTCATAGGTCTATTTTTATATTGAGCACTGTTAATGTTTTAAACGTTGTTAATATTTTCTTCCTCTCCACCTATGTATCTACCATCGCACCTGCTTTTTCAGCTTTCTATTGTTCCTTTCTAACTAGTTTGTACTCCTCACTCTTTTCTAATTAATCTTTTTACATTTATGTAACCCCCTGCACATCAGTGGCGTTTCCGCCTTGCTCGGGGTGAAATGATTAAAAAAAAAAAAACTTTAATATATATATAAAAAAAAATATATATATATATATATATATATATATATATTTCGCTTTTGAGATTTCATTCGCCCGTAAAAACTTAATTTGGCGATTACAGTTTATTGCTTTACTCGCCCGCGGTCGATTAAACATCTCGCAATGAAACGTGTCCCTTCAAATATAGAAAAAGGAAATCTGATTCCTTTTACAACACAAAAGTATGCCATTGAAGATTCACAAGTTACTGAGAATGACCTACAATGACATTATTGAACTTTTTGGTCTTATGCATGGCACCTGATTTACGTTAAAATGTGTGATTAAACAAAAGACAGTGACATCTGGCAATCATTAAAGCATGATCTGAAAAATGGAAATTAGATTGACATTCTCCCGTCTCATTTTTATCATCCCGGTCAGTGTAAACATTCGTTTAATTAACGCTTCCAAAGTGGAGCCATAATGTCTCTGATGCCTAGATTATAGACTTTCACAGATTTTTAGAAATTCATTGTGAAAAATATTATCTTTGACTCAACATCTATATTTCCTCCCCGACTACGAAAAGTAAAAAGGAACATTTGAAAGAAAGAAAAAAATACCCAAACTTTCTTTAACCAAGCACCAAAAAACAAATTATACAAGTAGGTAATTTTTTTTTTATAAAAAATCGTTGAGGAAATCAGATTTGTTATTTTTTTATGGAGGTTGTCGTCAAACAGAAGAAAGAAACTACGAATTTAGATACCTCCACTCAATTGCCTAAAACAAAACAGCAGATCATAATGTTAAAAGGGCTCAAACTTAATAAAATGAAAGTTTTATCATGTAAATGTTTATGCTATTATGAAGAGGAAAGATCAAATTTTGTTGTTATTATTTTTAAAAAAATGTAAAATCCTTTCTAACACGTTCGAAATTTTAATTAATATTTCATCTTTTGTTTTCCATCAGCGATTCACGTTATGTTTACGTAAAGCGACTGTTAAGAAAATGGAGTCATTCGAGTAAAATGATTTTCGGGTGACTAAATTTCCCCTCGCTCTCGACTGCCGGTCGACTGATTTCTTTTTCAAATCTCAAAGCTATATATATATATGATAGAGTATGATAATCTTGTATTTCGGCAGCAATCCCGTTTTTCTTTTTTTTTTGTTAAAGGTGATAGACAAGACAGTGCAATTAATCTTTTTTATTAATGTTTCTTGTGGTCGTACAAGTGTTTTCGTTTTGGGACACAAACTATGTAAAAACTGTCCAAAAGTTCTGCAACTTCTCCTGACGAAGACTGGAGCGTACAACGACTGAAACGTCGAGAATATGGCAACAAGGATGTGGACAACTATATCAATAGTGTAAATAAAATAATAATTTATACAATATTATGAAATATATATTCAAAAATATATATATCTGTTTTGTTTTTAAAGTGTTCAATGTCCAGTCAATTACGAAAGCAAACTGACCCACGTGAATGTACGTTTCTCGATGGTTGTTTTTTTTTTTTTTTGTAAAAGTGCATAGAATTGAGAGCAAGTGAGAGAATCAGAAGAAGATAACGTTTTTTTCCCACGAGTCCTAGTGGTCGATATTTGAAGGAAGAAATATCTAGATCCCAAATGTTGATTGTTCAACTCATTCAATGTTAGATATGAAACCATCTTTTCTTTATCTTTACATCTGTATGGAGTCTTATGCCTGTGCATTACAAAAATCTCCAAAGAAGACAAAAACAAAAATAAACTGAAAACAAATGAAGAACTAGTGAGTTCAATACATAAAAGAAAAATATAATCCATTTTTTTTTCTGTTGAATTTATTATCAGACAAAAAAATCTTAGCATTTCCGATACGGGCTTTGCATTTGTTCATATTTCTGAGATGATGTAGTATTTACAGTATTCACACAATTCGGACTATTGTCCTCATCTTTGCTGCAATTTGTACGAAGTTTCAGCTGTTGTACGCTTTGGCCTTCTTCAGGTGCTAAGAATTTCGTACCAAACCCTTCGTCTATATTTCTGAGATGAGGTAGTATTTACAGTATTTACATTATTCAGACTAGTGTCCTCATCTTTCTTGCCATTTGTACGACGTTTAATAATAGATCATTCTATTTGTCTATATTTCTGAGATGAGGGAGTATTTACAGTATTTACATTATTCGGACTATTGTCCTCATCTTTGTTGCCATTTGTACGACGTTTAATAATAGATCATTCTATTTGTCTATATTTCTGAGATGAGGTAGTATTTACAGTATTTACATTTTTCGGACTATTGTCCTCATCTTTGTTGCCATTTGTACGACGTTTAATAATAGATCATTCTATTTGTCTATATTTCTGAGATGAGGTAGTATTTACAGTATTTACATTATGCGGACTATTGTCCTCATCTTTGTTGCTATTTGTACGACGTTTAATAATAGATCATTCTATTTGTCTATATTTCTGAGATGAGGTAGTATTTACAGTATTTACATTATGCGGACTATTGTCCTCATCTTTGTTGCTATTTGTACTATGTTTCGGTCGTTCTACGCTCCGACCTTCTTCAGGTGTTAGGAATTTCGAACCGAACCCTTTATTACAATCATTGGGGTATAGCATCCTCATTCCTCGTTTGGAAGTCTTTAAGAAAACATATCCCAGTGGATAAAGACGTTGGTTAGTTCCAGACTTGACTCTTAGAGTTGTTAGTTCAATACCAGGCTATAGCAGTGGTGAACATATAACTTGCAGGGTTAACACTTGAGTTGCAGTAGAGGCTTTACGCAAGGAATGAGGATGATATACCCCAGCGATTGTAATAAAGGGTTCGGTTCGAAATCCTTAGCACCTGAAGAAGGCCGGAGGGTACATGGGCCGAAACGTTGTACAAATGGCAACAAAGATAAGGACAATAGTTCAAATAACGTGAATACGGGCTTTGCATATTTACGCTCAAGAACAATATAACAACACTACATTTTTGTGCCTATTGAATATCAATATTCAAAGCACGTTTTTTTTTTAGTTTTGGTGTTTTTTAATTCTATGAGTCGAGATTTCTGAATGAAAACTTGCTCGCACCTCCCCCAAGTTTATGTGGTAAACCACGGTCGGCAAACCTCGGCCCTCGGGTGAATCTTGTCCGGCCTGCTACCTTCCTCTGGACACACTATAAAAACTCAATGATGTTCTAGGGCATCATTTCGCTGTTTCTGTAAGCAACAGTTTTTTATGGGGTAGGGTTGTTAGCCAACTTCGACGAACCCCCAAACCTGAAGGAAGGTGATTTCATGGGGCACCCAGTGAGGATCGAACTCACTACTCAATTGTAATGATTCTAGCGAGACAATCTTGCCAACCATTACACCACCTCGAGGTGCCCTGTCTAAATATATTTCGTCGAAATTTAAAAATTCATTTCTTTTTACCTGGAGAATGTGTTTCACTTTTATTTTTTATTTATAGGGATCGCCAAAATTAGCATACGGCCTCACTTTCACTTTTTCTGTGAAATTGTGTTCGTGAGCGGGCACTTTTAAATGAATATAAAGTAGTGTTTTCAACGGATTTTTTTTCAATACTGATTTATGAAACATTTATTTTTTTAAATGTACTATTATTTTCACAAAATTCCCGATATTAAAATATGTTCTCTTTTTCATGCTTTAGAAACCTGTTTTTTATCGGATTGAGAAAGAGGTGAAATATTTCTGCAACTCCGAAATTTTTCGCTTCCTAGTAGAGTTCCTTTTTTATGTAAATAAAAATAAGAAAAAAAACAAAAAAAAAATACGTTTTCCAAGGCAAAATTAATCGAAAATAATTTCCAAATAATTTCAAAATTGTATATAATATCAGTGTTTATGCATTTTATATTTTTCTCCTCCATGACACCAGAGCCATAGCTGTTTGGCCCTCCTCCATGATTCGACATAGATTTCTGGCTCACATTCTCCAAAAGGTTGCCGACCCCTTTGATAAAAATTACATTTACAAATAAAGAACAGAAAGAGTTAAATGGTAATAAGCGCGGATTCGAAGTCAGAACATGACAACTGATAACTCTCTCCTCCAATTTGCTGACACTGGTTACTATACTCTTAATAATTAATATAATGCAATTTATCACAATGATAAAAATGCCAGTAATTATTTATAAGTATTTGTACTGGGATTCATGCATACAATTTTTTTAAAATTATTTCACTCCAAGTAAGGCATTTCACCGCCACTATTGCGCAGGGGGTTACATAGCGGAAAGTGATGAGAAATAGTGGTTAGATATAAGGAATGTCAGAAGGAGGGTGATAGACGGGTTAGGATACCGAGGATGAGGTTTGGGTAGATGGGAAGAGTGTCTGAGAGAATGGATGCAAGTTAGTGTGATAGGAAATGTCTATTGACCTTACATTTAAACTCCTTGAAATTGTAGCTGTCAGGGAAGCAAGAATGTGGAACGGAATTACACAGGCGGGAAGTGCGAGAAAAGAAGCTGTTGCAGTAGAAACAATTTATCGGTTTCACTGTAAAAGATTGGGACCTAGTTGCTAATCTAGTACCTCGTGCAAATTCGTATCTAGGGGGCACCAGTGATCTAAGTTCATCGGAGCAGAAGCCGTGAAAATATTTATAGAAGAGGCACAGGAAAACTACGTCACTCCGGTGAGAGAGTGACTGCAGCCGGTCTGGTATGTCGGTATTGATCACATTACAGATTCTCCGTTGTATTTTATCAAGAACCCCAATGAGATGTGGCAGCAGTATTCAATACACGAGAGGATGGTAGATTTATATATGTGCAGGATTGATTCAGACGGGAAAAACTTCCGGGCGCTGCACACAGAACCGACTTTCATACCAGCGAATTTAGCAATGGATTCGATTTAGTGATTCCACTTGAGGTCCACTGAGAGTGTGAGGCCAAGAAGGCGTAGTGTTTTACTCTCTGGGAGCCAACCCTGTTCCATGCGAATGGGAGATAGGTGCGATTGTCTATGATGGCTAATTGATAGCAGCTTCGTTTTGGAAGCATTAAAATTTACGAGCCATTTCTTACCACAGTCCACTACGGATTGGAGGTCCTTTTCAAGCTCGGCAACGAGGATCGCTTTGTCGCCCACACCAGATTTTTGATCGAGGCGAGAGCAAACTGCGGTGTCATCGGTGTACATCCCTACTTGGGATCTTATTGCATCGGGGAGATCATTAATGTAGATCAGAAAGAGCGTAGGACCTAGGATAGAGCCTTGAGGGACACACGCGTTCGTATGGTAGTTTTGGGAGGCATGTTCGTTTAATACCACCTTCAATGTGCTGTTAGAGAGGAATGACTGAAATAGACCAAACAAATGTCCAGTTATACCATAGCTCCGCAGTTTGCGTAGAAGGCCAGCATGCCAGACTCTGTCGGACGCTTTGGAGATATCCAAGGTAACGATTCGGGCTTCGCCATTCTTGTCGAGAGCCTGGTATAGATACTCGGTGATGGTTAACATAGATTTGGTGAAGCGGAAACCATAATGTTTGTCCGAGAGGAGCCTGAGGGCTGTGAGATGCTGAACCACCTCGGCGTTGATTGCTTCGAACACTTTGCCAAAGATCGGAAGAAGGCTGATAGGGCGGGAATTTGCGGGGTCAGAGGGTTCTACAGAATTCTTAAATATAGGAACTACAGAGGAAGACTTCCAACAAGCAGGAAAGCAGAAAGCAGATAGGAAGAAGTTGTAGAGCTTCGAGAAGACAGAGGAGAGTTTAGGGGCACATTTCTTCAAGCCAATGATTGGGATTCCGTCTCCTCCGCTCGCTTTGTGAGGGTCACGTTTTGAGATTATGTTAGAGACCAGCGAGGGTGTAATGTGGACGTCATTCAGTTCAGCCTCAGTTTTAGATGGGAAGTCGGGTGTAGAAACTCCAGACGAATCTAGTCTCGAATTAGTCGAGAATCTGCGAGCAAAGCATTCAGCCTTGTCCGCGGAGGTGAGAACCTCAAATTTATTGATTAGGAGGCTATTGAGGTCTTATTCTTGTTAAGGACGCTGTTACAGAATCGCCAGTAGTCCTTGGCACCGAACTTACAGGATGCTATGTGTTGCTTCATTCTGGCAGCAAACAACATCTTAACTTCGTTAAGTATCTTTTTACACTTGTTACGAGCTGAGGCGAAAAGGCGCCTGTTTTGGTCCGACGCGTAGCTTCAATAGATCCGGAAGAAATGATTCCGGTTGGCAATGGCGGCCGAGTAAGCGGGCTAGAATCAGGGAGACGAATGGGATTTAAGCTGAAATTTCCTGGCAGGGATGAAAGCATCGATGCCAGCCTTAACCCAAGAGGAGACATCGGATGCAGTCTTCGACGGGAAGTCTAAAAACTTTGTCCTAAGGGACGTCACAGAGGAAGTCTCGGAACGAATCCCAGTCTGATCTTTAGTTGAGATGTTGACGGAAACTACGGCGTGGTCAGAGTTTCCAAGAGGGTAGAGCTGCCTGGTAGTGCAAGAGTCTGAGATGGAAGTGAAGCAGAAGTCTAGTAGTGAGTCCCTTCCGTTAGGGCTATTGGAGAAACGCGTGGGGAAGTCCACTACTTGCGTAAGAGATTGGGGGATTGAAAGATTCATGGTGTGGCCACCAGCAAGGTGACAGAGTTTTACAGCCACTTAACGTGGTGGGTGTTAAAGTCACCAAACACAAATATATGGGCAGATGGATGAGAAGAAAGAAGTAATCGATAATAATATTTTAAATTTTGAAATCATATTAATTTTTGTTACATGAAATTTTAGAAACTGTTTCTAAATTGTCATTCCGCCTCACCGGCTATCCTTTCCGCCTCACCGGCTATCCGCTTCCGCCGCACTGTTAAGGGCACCACTGGTCAAAAGCACAGAGAGACACATAGAGATCTACACTGACAATCTTCTTTCACTTCCTTCTGAGTAGATGTCCATAAATAACTCTCCTCTTACTTTTCACGTGCATACCGATATCCTACTTCCTAAGATCATCCGGATGTCTGTTCAGATTTTCCCAAAAGTGTTGTATTTTGTATTTTTGTATTCTTCGAATGAGATGTAAATCCAACGGAGAAGCTGTAACGTGAGAGATCCCGACTTGGTAGCTCGGATACAGCCACTTTCTCCCCGGCGCAATGTAGTTTCCCTGTCTCTCTTCTACAAATACTTTCATGCCTTCTGCTCCGATGAACTTAGCGCACTGATGCCCCCTCTCTATAAATTTACTCGAGCCACAAGATTAGCAACTAGGTCCCACCATTTTACTGTGAAACCAATAAAATGTAAACGCAAATTCTACTACAGCAGCTTCTTTTCTCGCACATCCCGCCTGTGGAATTCCCTTCTGTTTACTTGCTTCCCCGACAGTTACAATCTCCAAGAATTTAAATGTAAAGTCAATAGTCATCTCCTATCTTACTAACCTGCATCCTCTCTCTCATGCTCCCTTCTCCGTCCACTCCACTCTCATCAGTATTCTCAACCTTCTTTTACACACTTCCTGACACCCCCTATAACCAGTTATTATTTCTCATAATTTCCTCCTATGTCACACCCTGCAAAACAATGCAAGTAAAATGACTTGCCTGGGGTGATACGATTAGATATAAAAAAGATAGATAGATAGATAGATAGATAGATAGATAGATAGATAGATAGATAGATAGCCCGACAACTACAATCTTCAAAAATGTAAATGTAAAGTCAATGGTCATCTTCTATCTTAATAACCTGCATCCTCTCTTTCATGCTTCTTTCTCCGTCCACTCCACTCTTATCAGTATTCTCAACCTTCTCTCAACCACCTCCTGACACCCCCTATAACCTGTCACTCTTTCTCATAAGTTACCTCCTATGTAAACCCCTGCAAAACAGTGGCAGTAAAATGCCTTGCTTGGGGCGATATGATTATAAAAAATAAATAAGATGCTTTGACATTCTGAAAAAAAAATGCAAACGAACAATTAACAGGATACTCTCATAAAATTATCAGTTTATCTTTTAATTAAACTCTAGTCTAAACTTTTTTATCTGGGCTGCATTTTCGGAAAGAAAATTGGCTCACATCTCAGCAGATTTTATTTACAAATAAAGAAAAAACAGAGAGAATTTTCAAGAGAGATAACCGAAGATTCGACGTCAGAACAATATCACTGAAAACTCTCTCCACCAATTTGAGGACCCTATTTAATATATTTCCTTAAGACAGTGCTTCCCAACTTTTTTTCTCTTAGCTGCATTTTCGGAATCAAAAATTGCTCTCGCATCTCCAAATCTGAGGCGTTAAAATAAATTGAAAAAAAAAAAACAAAAAAAAAAAACAGAAAAGCAGCGACTAATAGTGCGTGTGTGGTGAAATGGATATCGGATCAAGATGAGAAATCGGAGATCCGAGTTCGATTTCCAGTTGAATTCATTGCAATCGCTTACAATCGCCATATATATATATATATATATATATATATATATATATATATATATATATAGTGTATCGAGGCAGCAGATAATTTTCTGAACAGATATATTAGATATAACAGACAATGAATGACTATTATGTTTAAACATGATCCGTTCTAAACATCGTATTTTGGCTGCAATTTCAGGTGAAAATAAAGACAAAAATTGTCCAACATTAGGATATTTTTTATTATGATAGTTCTAACCTTTCGGCTCACATTACCCATCTTCAGAGAGGTTACAGGGACATTAACATAAAGACATTCACCATCAAAGATGTTTTATCTTGTGTTGACATAAAACATTGTTATGCAATGAAAACAGTCACTGAATACCAGACACAGTTCGTAAATTTGTAATGCGGTTCTATGACATCACACCACGTGAGAGACCGAAATGTTAACGGAACCATATGTCTAAATGCAATGTAATGTGTTGTGACTATATTGAAATGTGATTTTATTATGTGTGTATTATTTTGATTTAATGTAGATCGTCTCCAATATCTGTAGGTGCTTTTTAATGTAGCAGGTTAGTCAGTGAAAGAACGTTGTTGTAGTAAAACCAATATATGTAGCGGGTAACCCCTATGAAGATGGCTCATGTGACCCGAAGTCTTAGAACGAGCATAATAAAAAGATATCCAAATTTTCGACACTTTCTCTCTTTATTTTCACGTGAGATTAAAGCCAAAATACGATGTTTAGGACCGTTCATGATTAAACATTAAAGACATTCATTTTTTTGTTATATTTAACAGTATATATGTGGTGCTATATTTTCACGATACCGGGTTGGCCGATAGTTTCATGACTACTACATGTTTCAGACTGGTTGTTCTCTGATTCGTCCGCGCCCACGTTGCTTCTTAAGATACGCGAAATGGGGGATGGATACAATTCAGCTGATCGAGTGTTGAATTTGGCGTCGGAGAAGAAGAATAATTGCCACACCATCAAAGAAATGACGAAATGCGTTTGTTATAAACAGTAGCAAACGTTTATTTACACAGGTATACAATAATTTTTTATCAAGGTAAAACAAACACCGCGAAGTAAGGGGTGAATGTAGTTGACTGGCGGAAAAAGTTTCCTTAACTCGAAGAAATCTTAAGTGCAATTAAGCAGTGTCAATGATGGAGTATGCAGTGACAACGGATTCGGTTCTGGGTAGCGAAGAATGAACCGACACGATTTTTTACTCTAGTTGTTCTCTATTTATGGGCCCGAATCCCGAATAATTAGCACCTGATTGGTCAGCCAATGGCTATCGTCGTAACAACCACCCTGGATAGCATCTGATTGGCTTAGATAATCAGCCAATTAGTGGCAGTCATCGGGGTGGGCTAACAAAAAGCAGGCCCTTTGGTTGGTTGATCAATGATTTATTACCATGTGCCATACTTGCACTCAATCCCAGGTGAAGTGACCCCATGTTTGCCATGCTCAAAATATGTTTATATTTTGAAATTGAAGTAATTTTTGACAGGTCGTCACACCGGCAGAGTGGTTTGTTTTAGTGACTGTTTATAGGTCAGCCTTTTCCGCTTGGGTTTAGATATCTTTATACTTAATGACTTCGGTTTACTACACCTGGTTCTTAAAAATGTTGGATACCCAGAATGAACTTATTTTTATAATGGTTTAATAAAATAATTATTATCATTATTTAATTAATTATCATTTAATTAATTTTCATTTAATTAATTTCGCCAGTCAACGTTTTGACACTTAAATGAAAGTGTCATATATATACATTTCGCCTCACCTGCTATCCTCTTTCCTCGAACCTATGAGGTGTGTAGCACCATTTTAGAAGCACTGCTTTAGGATATAAACGATAAGTCTTCAAAGACAATTTTTCTTCGTTATCTGTCAATTACCATATCTTTTTAGGAATTACACTCGACTAATTCTCCGTTGTTAAGGCTAGGGATCGCAGTCTACCTTACTATTTAACCCATTACTGGAGGTAACAGAAATTAATATATGCTTTGCTCTAGGGAATACGTGCGAAAATGAATTCAATGAAAGCCGAGGTCGAATTCCAGTTAATATGCGTTGCATTCACTCTCACGCATATACACTAAGGATATATATCAAACCGTCACTTCTCCCCAGCTATGGATTAAATAACAGGACAGATGCGATTCAGCAGCCTTGGTTAGCAATTAGTCTACCGCAGAAAGTAATGGCAAACTACTGTGGGAAAACTTTCTCTCCAGTCAGTCATATCTCTTTCGAGACATGATCGCCCAAGAGTGTATCACGTGTAAAACTTAACTGACTGACTGAACTCAATAGACGAAGTGGGGATTTGAACGCGGAAAGAGATTCCACATGCAGCGCCAAAAACTGTCTTCCTAACGGCACACACTCAAGTTAAATCTTATATGAATAAGACATTTCTAGAGTCAGCAATATGGGTATTCGGGCATTTCCCACAGTCATTTAAATTGTCTTTGAACATAATCTTTAAAAGCTTCGAATCGGATTTAAGATGGAGTATTGTTCCCATATCTCAACTGGCGCTACTCAATCTTCAATTTTCAGCTTTGACAGGGAGTTTACGAAACTTTGTGGACAGGGAATTATTTTCAAAACTTAAAGACTCTTTCTCACAAAAGGATGGTTGCAAGTCGATTGCTACTCCAATGGTTGCTCTATAGTATTTACAGTAAGAACACCGAATTAGAGCAATGACAAGCCTTGCCTATAACTAAATGGGTGACTATTTGAAAATAACAGGTTTAGGCTTGAATATAAGGGTTGTGTAATCAATATTGGTTTAGAAATGTTAATAACTGAGAATTGTTAATAACCAGTGTGATTCGTTAAATTTACTTACGCGCAAATACTCTTAAGAAAGGCATGAAACTATCTCTCCTACCTTAGCTATGGGTTACTTAGTATAACTTTTAAGACAAAATTCTCCAACTTCTTTTTCCATGTGCCGTGTCCCTACAGGAAGTCGATGATCATAGCCCTCCAAATCTCCCTATTTTTTTATAGCTCATAACAACTTTTCTCTTGTTATTTCTACCAAACCCTGCTCAGCCACCAACTTGCTTAAGCCCATCAAGTATGTCAAACGTTGCTTTCTCCTGCACTTGTACGGGCAAAGCTGTTTTGATGCAGTGAGTGTGCATTATTCTGCATAAACAATGATTACTCAATGACCAAGTTGCTCAGTAAACACTACCAACAGGTTTTATGTTCTTGAAATCATATGGCTTCGAAAAGATAATGAAGGCAACAGGTGAATGAGATTCCAAGCTTGAATCGTGCACATGAGTGGTGAAGACTGTTTTGCACAACATCTGTAAGTAACTGATTAACACGTGTGTTCCTTTGATAACAAAGCAGCCCGTTTTAGGACGGCACTTCTTTCTTTCGATGAAATATAGATCTCGAAAAAGTGACCTAAATATTCTTTACTTGCCTTTGTTCCTTTCATTAGGTGCAAATGACTGAACATTCAATGCTGCACCAGAACAATACGATCAAACATTAAATACCTTTTTATTGGGTCTTGGAACGAGAGACCCCCTCCAGGTAAGCGAGAAAAATATTTTCAATGTAGAACTGCTTTGATTGCCCGCGTAACAAAAACAAGCAAAACACCGACATAGCTGCTCTCTCGGAAACTAGACTTGCTCATTTTGGTAGGTTCAATTTAAACAACACAAGGTATGCAGATGATACAGTGCTGATTGCAGACACGGAAAGAAAACTACAACACCTCCTACAGAAGGTAGTTGAGGAGAGTGACAAAAAAGGACTACAAATAAACTGCAATAAAACTGAATGCATTGTCAACAACAAAAAGAACAACCCAAAATGCCAAATACAGGTAGGGAATACTAGAACCAAGTACAAAAATTTAAATACCTAAGAAGTGTTCTAACAGGAGATGGAAAGTGCGACACAGAAATCCAGATTGGCATGGCGAGAGACGCGTTCCAGAAGCTGAGTAAAGTACTAAGACACAGGAAAATTTCCCTAGAAACAAAGAAGAGAGTGCTAGATTGCTATGTGATGTCAGTTTTCAATACGGCAGTGAATGCTGGACAATATCATCGAAGATGAGGAAAAAACATGAAGCAGTAGAAATGTGGTTTTACAGAAGGATGTTTTGGATATCATGGACCGAACATGTGAGCAATGATGGAAAGAATGGCATTGAAAAGAAAACAAATAGTGATCATCAGGAAGAGACAAATGAAGTTCCTGGGATATGCAATGAGGGGAGAGGGCTTGGAGAGCCTGATACTAACAAGTCAGATAGAAGGAAAAAGAAACAGAGGAAGGCAGCGGATAACATAATTGAAGGGCCTGATCAGGTGGATGACGGAACGGGGTTTGCGTGGAGTAACAGGAGAAAACATATTAAGAGCCACCAGGGATAGAGATACGTAGAGAGTTATGATCGCCTACGTCCTGAAAGGATAGGGCACATAGAAGAAGAAGAAGATAGGAGGCTGCAAAACCAAAGACTTTGTTTCCAGTAGAGTGAAAAAGCTTTAAACTTTCTTCGATTTTTTAAAAATATTTAAAAGACAATATACCTTTTTTGGCACACCGACCGCAACTAATCTTGAATTAATAAAGAGCCTGTATATATATATATGTTACGGAAATTAACGAATTTTAACGAAACTTGGTTATAAGCAACCGACAATTTGTAAAATTATTTTGAACATTATTTTTACCGATAATCGTATTTAAATAGATATTCTGTTTTTCATTAAACAGTAATTTTATATTTATATCTACCGGCTTTATTATTTACGATAAATTTTTATTACGAAAATGTGTGCTACGTAGCAGGATTCGAACCTGCGACCCCTATTTACATAGGGGAAGCTACCATTTGATCTGGTACTGTCTTAACCACTCGACCATGAATAGTCTCTTGATCAGACGAGCTTTTTATCATGCTTATATAACACAATTTTCGATTTTTACCGCAAACAAGCTTATCTGCTCTGAAATATATCGTAATGTCAACAAATGTAAACATGTTACGGAAATTAACGAATTTTAACGAAACTTGGTTATAAGCAACCGACAATTTGTAATGAATTATTTGAACATTATTTTTATCGATACGCGTATATTCTGTTTTTAATTAAACAGTATTTTATATTTATATCTACCGGCCTGATTATTTTGCGATAAATTTTATTACGAAACCTGCGAACCCTATGTAAATAGGGGTCGCAGGTTCCAATCCTGCTGTGTAGCACACATTTTCGTAATAAAAATTTATCGTAAATAATCAGGCCTGTAGATATAAATATAAAAATACTGTTTAATTAAAAACAGAATATCTACTTAAATACGAGTATCGGTAAAAATAATGTTCCAAATAATTCATTATATATATATATATATATATATATATATATATATATATATATATATATATTCTCCATCTTCTTCTCTTTACAATTTTTCTCTTGTTATTTCTACCAAAACCTGTTGAATTTACTTACGCACAAATACCCTTAAGAAAGGCATGAAACTATCTCTTCTACCTTAGCTATGGGTTACTTAGTAAGACTTTTAAGACAAAATTCTCCATCTTCTTCTTCTATGTGCCATGTCCTTTCAGGACATCGATGATCATAGCCCTCCACATCTTTTGTAGCTTTTAACAATTTTTCTCATCAGGGAGATGGGTGAAAATACTAGAATCTGCAAAATTGTACATGAAAAGCTCAACATTAAAATTTAAAATCAATATAACTCATTTCAGATAGAAACAATTGGAAATAAATCTCAAAGGGAAATATTAAACAAGACAAAAAATTAAACATGGTTGAAACGAAAAAACTTTTTTTAAATATTTTAAATTAGCAAAAGACAAAACGCCGTCTGCAAAACCAAACATTAGTATTTTGTTAACAGTAGACAAAAATAGCAACATAGAGGAGGGTGGATATAGTAGTCTATGCAAAAATCTTACATGCAAAAGTCAGTATTAAATTTTAAAATCAACATTAATCCATATTGGAAAATATGGAAATTGGAAAATAAATAAACAAATAAATAGGAACGTCAGAACAACTGTTGACAGCTACAAAACGGGAAGCAGGAAATGATTAAACATTAGGCATATGTGAAATGTCTTCACATTATGTCTTCAGGCATTAAAGGTTACATATGTGAAATGTCTTCAGCACATTAGGCATATGTGAAATGTCTTCACATTATGTCTTCACATTAGGCATATGTGAAATGTCTTCACATTATGTCTTCACATTAGGCATATGTGAAATGTCTTCACATTATGTCTTCACATTAGGCATATGTGAAATGTCTTCACATTATGTCTTCACATTAGGCATATGTGAAATGTCTTCACATTATGTCTTCACATTAGGCATATGTGAAATGTCTTCACATTATGTCTTCACATTAGGCATATGTGAAATGTCTTCACATTAGGCATATGTGAAATGTCTTCACATTATGTCTTCACATTAGGCATATGTGAAATGTCTTCACATTATGTCTTCACATTAGGCATATGTGAAATGTCTTCACATTATGTCTTCACATTAGGCATATGTGAAATGTCTTCACATTATGTCTTCACATTAGGCATATGTGAAATGTCTTCACATTATGTCTTCACATTAGGCATATGTGAAATGTCTTCACATTATGTCTTCACATTAGGCATATGTGAAATGACCAAACAGCGGAGACTTTATCAGTGACGATCACAGAATTATACACAGAGGAGAATATCAGGAAAAAATAGTCAGCGTAATCCTGGATAAAGTCACAAAGAAATACTTTGTCGGATATTGCCAGATATCTGAAAGAATTCTAGTAGTTAAATTGAAAGGGAAGCCTGTCAATATATCGGTAATATTGGTATATTCACCGACAACACAAAGTGAAGAAGAGGAAATTAAGTCCTTCTACTCCATGCTTGATTATGCCAATGCACAGGGCAAATCACAAGAAATCAGAATCATGGGAGATTTCAATGCCAAAGTCGGCCAATGGAGAGAAGGTGAAACGGTTGGTAATTTCTGACTAGAACTCCGCAATGGCCGTGGTGAGAAATGTGTTTAATGATGCACAGCAAATGACCAGATAATAATTAACAACTGGTCCCAAGAGCATCCAAGATGAAGTCCAGGAGAAGAAATTAAGAAACCAAATTCAGCTAGTAGCGTTTTCCTTTATTAGTCGCGGCTTTTATTACATTTGATGTGATTGCACTTATAGAAGTGTTTTTTATTATTTTATTTATAGTTATCAATTCCCATATGAAATATCACTTTGGAAGATTAATACCTGCACTTGACAAATAAACTCAAATGTAAAAAAAAAAAAAAAAAAAGAAAACATCTACATAACTGAAAGTGAAGCCTCTCAATATATCGTTAATAATGATATATGCACCGAAAACACAAAGTACAAAAAAGGAAATCGAGTCTTTCCACTCTACACTAGATACTGTCAAGGTACAGTGCAAATCGCCAAGACATCAGAATCATCATGGGAGATCTCAATGCCAAGGTCGGCTTGAGGAGAGAAGGTGAAACAGTCAGCAATTTAGTGCTAGAACACCACAATGGTCGTGGTGAGAGACGGGTTCAAGGGTACGCAAAAAATGACCAGATAATCAACAAGAGATTCAGAAGCGTAGTCCTTCACTGCAAAGCCTACCCAGGTGCTGACTGCAGAAGTGACCACATACCATATCAATCGTATGCAAACTAAGGCTAAAACTAAGACGATTAAAGAAACCTAACACAGCCTTGGATGTGCGTTGTGGTGCAGTGGATATCGGCTCGAAACGAGAAATCGGGGAACCGAATTCGAATTCCAGTTGAATTCATTGCATTCACTGACGCGCAAATACCCTTGGGAAATGTATTAATCCGTCTCTTCCTTCCAGTTATGGGTTAAATAACAGGACAGATTGGGTTCTATAGCCTTGGCTGGCAACCAGTCTAACGCAGAAAGCAATGCCAATATATGGAACGGAATACAAGAAAATACATAAGGAAATCAGAGAAAATACAGACAGGATAAAAAAGATGACTTAAGTAGAAATGTGCTGAAGTAGAGAGACTGAGCACGAGCAATAATAGTGATATGCATAAAAAATAAAGGAACGAACAGGACAAAAGACCTGCTCAGCAACACAATGGATAAAAACAAAGGAAGGTACACTCATACTAGAAAGAGAAGAATACTGGGATGAGTATATTAGTGATCTTTTTCACGACAAGTGGGAGAAACCAACAGTACACAAAAATACGGATAGACCAGAAATATTAAAAATCGAAGTAGAACTGGCAATGGCCAAACTGAACAGAAATAAAGCAGCAGGACCCGATGGGATTGTAATAGAAATTTTGATGCCTTTAGAAAAAATTGGCATAGACAGGCTTACAGAAATAATAATAGAACACTACAACAGCGGTAATATATCGGATGACTTAAGCAGATCAATTTTCATAGCACTACATAAGAAGCCAGGTGCAAAAGAATAATTAGCTTAATGAGCAAAAACAAAACTCATCATCCAGATTCTGATAAACAGAGAGCGCAGCAGAATTAGTCCAGAGATAGGACAAGAGCAGTATGTTTTTGTTAAAGATAGCGGAATAAGGGATGGGATATTAATGCTCAGAATACTATCTGAAAGAGCAATAGAAATGCAGAAGGACCTGTTCTTCATAGATTACGTAAACGCATTTGACAAAGTACGCCACAAAGAATTGATAGAGATGCTCAACAACCGTGACATTTTCGGAGAAGACGTTAGGATAATCAAGAATGTATATTGGCAACAAACCGCTTACGTACGGATAGGAAGTGAACTCAGCAGATATAGAAAAATAGAAAGGGGCGTAAGACAAGGATGTGTTTTCTCACCAGATCTATTCAAATTATACAACGAAGTAATTCTGAGAGAATAAAGCCCTTGCAGGATTTCTCATTGGCTATCGTAGCAAGAGAAAGCGAGAAGAAAGGACTAAGCATAAACATCAAGAAAACTGAATGCATGGGCATCAGCAAAAAGAAGACCCCAAAATGCAAACTGCTGGTCGGAGAAACTAAAATAAAACAAGCAAAGAAATTTAAATAACTGGGAAGCATTCTGACAGAGGATAGAAAATGCGACATTGAGATCCAAAGATGCATTGGCATGATCAAGGACGCATTTCAAAAGCTAACCAGAGTACTGAAAGACAGGAAAATTTAATTGGAAACAAAGAAGAAAACGCTGGATTGCTATGTGATGACTGTCCTTTTGTATGGCAGTGAATGCTGGACGATCTCCTCAAGAATGAAGAAGAGACTTGAGGTAGCAAATAACAACAACACAATGTACTACATCAGTGCCACTGAGAGACCGTTTAAGAAAAGAAAAAAAACAACCACATTCTTTCATTTTCCAACAGAAAATACTTGAACAGCACTACACTATCCACAAACGTATGGCGTCTAAAAGACAAATATTTCACCAACAATAAGCTGGAAAATACTGAAAAAAGCACGTGCCTACAACAACAGTACAACAAATATCAACTTTGCCTACATGAAAAAGTAGCAATTATATCTCATACCCCACAAAATAACTTACTAAACACAAGATCAGAACTAATTTCCAAATGCAGACATGAAAGTAAATACCTATTATCACAATTTATATCAAACAGATAAAAAAAGGAACCGCTGATACCATAATCCTATCAACTATTCTCTAGTTCAAACTATCACTATGATAACTGCATTTATTATTATCATCACACCACCAGTACTAATCACTACTACCACTTCGCAATAACTATTTACTATCACAACTGTTATTATCATCAAATATTACGATCACAGTATTAGTCCGCGATCATCAGTAACGTAAATTACCCATCTCTTCCGTAGTAAAGTTAATACCACCACACAGAAATACTAACAAGCATTATAAATCAGAACTTCTACCATTTAAATATACGCAACCACAAAAAAATAAAAAAACAAGCTAATAACCGACTTTGAAATAAAAAATAACAATACAGCCTTAAATAAAATAATAGCAATTTTTACCTCTCATAGTTTCACACAGACCCCATTATACGTACATATGTACGTAAGAGAAATCGACAACTGTCCGCGCGTTGACATCGCTACACTATTCGAATACACCAACCAAATGCGTATGTATGTACGCAACGGCACATATGTATGCCGAGCCCCGCACGATTCGCATATGTTTACGCAAGCCCCAGTGGGCGAACGCGCGTGTGTGTGTGCGTCTTTGCGCGCGTCAATGGGTGTACAAATGTATATATATATATATATATATATATATATATATATATATATATATGTCTGCTTCTGTCATTACGACCAATGTTCCTCCCACTTCCACAAAAATAGACGAATATACGCAGCCCTACACACAGCCAATTTTTTAAAAAACTTAATCAGTTTGTCTGACGATCGCAAGAGCGTGAAACCCAGGACCACAAGATCACAGCTATTTATAAGAATATGTCAGCGCTGTCACTGATATTGAGCACTTTCAAATAAGTACCACGCATATATAATATATAAATAATATAATATATATAACAAATTGCATGTATACATATATATATATATATATATATATATATATATATATATATTTATAATTATATACATACACTTTTCACACACACACACACACACACACACACACACACACACACACACACACACACACACACACACACATATATATATATATATATATATATATTTATTATTACTTTAGAACATGTACAAACTAAAAAATACTAAAAATTGCACATTTTGTTTTGGCATGCTTCAATGTCGAAACAAAATGTACAATTTTGTAGTAGTTTGTACATGTTCGAAAGTATAATTAATGATAAATATTCATTGCTCTATTTTTATATTGAACACAGTTTTAAATTAATGTTTTGAACGTTACAGTTATTTTCTTCATTCCTTATCTATTTATCTATCTATCTATCTATCTCTCTCTCTCTCTCTCTATATATATATATATATATATATATATAAAATCAAGGAATGTTTAGCTTTGCTTTCCTTCACACACCACACACACTGACAGACGCACACACACAATTATACGTATATGTGTGTATATGTTTGTATGCACGCATATGTGTTTGACTATATTTTTTGTCTATTTGTTTCTTGATTTTCTTCAGATGATATAATACACACACACACACCCACACACACACACACACACACATATATATATATATATTATTCTACGTTCATATATATTTCATATTGACATACATAAGACTGATTAACTTTCCTCTTTCTCTCTCTCTTTCTCTCTCTCTCTCTCTCTATATATATATATATAATGTGTATCTCTGTTTAGATGTAAGTCAGATTGTCTTGTGTATTTTGGCAAATATGAGAGTAAGTCTGTACGTCTTTCTGTATGCGAGTCTAACTGGGACTGCAATCTCAATAAATCTAGCGAAAGTAAATAGACGAAGATTGTATTGAGTTGATTATCAATTAGATTCCAAATCTAATTTCATCAATTCTGATTTGTCGATTATTTAAAAAGCCTCATGTTTTTAGGAGTAAAGTGGATAGGCAAAGCGTAGATTGCTTCATTGCAAGAAATGTGGCGACGGAAAATTCTATAACTTGAATACTCACCCGGTTTCTTTCCGTGAACATTCCACTCATCTAACTGTTCAAATTACCCCATGACCCTCTCTATTCCGTTACCATGGTTTCTAGATCTCTTTTATTTATTAAGATTTACTAAATCGGGTACAGAACGTTAGCGGAACGTTCGATATCCGGTCGGTACTAAGCTCAGAAAAGATTAAGGATTCTTGTCTTCACTGTGAATCTGTAGGAATATGAAATTAAGAAGTAAAAACATTTTAGAAAAAAAGGAAAATCACACACCCACAAAAGCGGATTCAAACAACTATTCAAAAGTCAGTGCAAAAATCAAATTCTGAATCCTGATGTGATTAAAAACAGCAAATTCATATATGACGTATTTTCATGCCTAGATGTGAAAAGGCTCGCTGGAGACGGCATCAGGATAATTTTCATTATTTAAACCAAGAAGCTAACCTGTCAACAGTCAGTCCGACATGGGAGTCACTGCTTCTCTTGACCACTTCTTCCAATTTTCTTTTCTTCCTTTTCACTCTACGCCGTCAGAGAGAACAAATGGACGCGTTATTTACAAATTCTTTATTTGTTTTGTCCTCTCTCTCTCTCTCTCTCTCAACCTGTCGATAGCAATTAATTATAGTAATTAACTGACTGACTGAATATAATCGTTGAGAAATTCATTAAGGTTTCTATTGGGCATAAAGTGGGGGATCAGTTTTATATTGTTATGAAGTAATATACTGATCCCCCATTAATTACTATTAAATAACATAATACATCTCTTCCCTCTCTAGCTATGAGTCAAATAACAGAACAGATTGAATTATATAGCCTTGGCTAGCAACCAGTCTACCGCAGAAAGCAATGGCAACCTACTGCGGGATAATCTTCTGCCCAAAGCGTGTAACAGGAATGGCATTTAACTGACTGAATAAATCAATGCTCCCAGCACACATTTGTCTCAGATCAGAATATAATAGTTGGAAACATGATTAGGGCTCCTACTGGGCATAAAGTGGGGGATCAGTTTTATATTGTTATGAAGTAATAAACTGATCCCCAACTAATTACTACCTAATAATATGATCCATCTCTTCCCCCTCTAGCTCTGAGTTAAATAATAGAACAGATTGGGTTCTATAGCCTTGGTTGGCAACCAGTCTACTGGAGAAAACAATGGCAACCTACTGCGGGATAATTTTCTGCCCAGTCATTCATGCCTCGAAAGAGACATGATCGCCCAAAGCATGTATCAGGTATGGCACTTACTGAATAAATCAATGCTCTCAGCACACATTTGTCTCAGATCAAAATACTTTAGGCGAGAATGATCACAGATAAGAGACCTATCACATAGAAGCATAATAATATCTTTTAGTTCTCCCAAGATCTTTTCGACCCCGTGAGAAAATGTATGATTTTATTAGTCCACATTCGATTGTTGCACAGTCGCTTCAATTCGCGCAGTGTTCCACACGAACACAATCTTGTCGGACTCTCTGCCTTTGGGCGGTGAGGAACCCAGGCGAGTCTATGCCGAAGGGCAGAGTATCGTCTGGGGAAAATTAAACATTTGCCTGACCATGATTTCTGCAATAACGACGGGAAAGATATGTCCGAGCTTAAGGGCTCGAATTCCCACACTAAAACCGACCTGTCACATCCAGCCGCATTTGCGGAAATTTCTGGTAAATATCAGATCCCTACAATACGTTTTTATCTACTCAACTACAAGAGACTGGAATAACATTGCCATGCAAAACAAACTTTTTGGATATTTCAAATTGGTCTTTGGTACCATCACAAATGTTTTTATGCCATCTAAAAAGTATAGTTTTTGTGCATTTATACTACACACTCTGAACTATTCTTCTTCTTCTTCTTCTTCTTCTTCTTCTTCTATGTGCCGTGTTCCTTCAGGACGTAGGCGATTATGGCTTTCCACCTCTTCCTATACCTAGCAACTCTTAACATGCTTTCTTCTGTTACCCCTTCCATACCCAGCTCAGCCTTACATTTCATCATGCTCATCAATTATATTATAAAAAACCTTCCTCTGTGTCTCTTTCCCTCTATCTCACTAGTGAGTATCAGATTCTCTAAGCCTTTCTTCCTCATTACATGTCTCAGGAACTTCAGCTGTTTTTCCTGATGTTAAATATTAGTTTCATTTTCGTTTCTATATTCTCTAAAACCTTACCTTTGCTCACATCTTTGGTCCATAGTATCCTCAGCATCTTTCTGTAGAGCCCCGTCTTTAAGTCTTCTCGTAATCTTTGGTGATATTATCCAGCATTCGCTGTCATAATGAAGGAATGACATCACATAGCAATCCATAAATCTTTCTTTCCAGCGAAATGTTCCTGTCTCACAATAGTCTACTCAGCTTCAGGAATGCATCTTTGTCATGCCAATTCACCTTCAGATCTCAGTTCCACACGTTCCATCCTCTGTTAGAGCATTTCCCATGTATTTAAATTTATGTACCTGCTTGATTTTAGTATTACGTGCCAGTAAGTTGGCATTTTGAGCTCCTCACTTTTTGTAGTTTATATGTAGTCCTTTCTTTCCTTTTTCCTACCTGTAGGAGAACTTGTAGTTTTCTTTCCGTGACAGCTATCAGCATTGTGTCATCTGCATATCTTATTTTATAGTATTCCAATAAAAAAAATTGCATTTCTTGTTCCGGTGTCTTGTAAAATGTATCACTGTTGCAGTTCTATTTCCGATCTAAGTTTACTGAAACATTCATTTATTAAAAAGAAATTATTTGTTTGAACATTATTTTTAATCGACACTCGTATTTAAGTAGATATTCTGTTTTAATTCAAATAGTATATTTATTTTTACCGGCCTGATTATTAAAGATAAATTTTGTACGAAAATGTGCGTCAATCAACAGGATTCGAACCTGCGATCCCTATCAATATACGGGAAGCTACCAGTTGATCGGGCGCGTTGTAGACCACGAGACCACAAATGATACCACAGTCTAAACGAAGTCAAATCAAGCCTATATAACACAATTTTCGATTATTCAAGTGAGGCAAGTAGAGACTGGCCAGCACCATACTCCATTTTGGGTATGATCTGGCTTTCGTAAAGATAGTCACATACTGAAGCGGTATAATAAACCGACGATTTTTCTCATTGGAGGTTTCAGGAGAGCTTTATCTCCCAATAGACATTTGTGGTATTGAGCCTCTTTGAAAGAAAACCCGTCCTACATCTAAGATCAGAATTCAGCTAAAAACTTCATTTACATGTCTATATGGGCTCTACTGATTTAGCAAATTTATTCTGAAAATGTTGGGGAAAATCGATGCATAATCCCTTTCTAATGCGACTGGCAGTATAGCCTGACGTTGCTCGTGTGTAATGAACGCTTTAAAACTAATCCATGGTCCTGGAGCTCAGTCTCTTTGGACGCTGGAACGAAAGACTAAAAAGCAATAGTTGTTTCCAGTTAAAGCGAAACCGTAGACTGAAAGAGAAATGAATGGATGTAAGTCAAATTTTGATTTCCTGGTATCGATATCAAATAAGTTTCTTTCGTCGTAAACTGAATTTTGAAGGCTAAATAAGTCCTCTGAGTAAATGGTATCATGGCTGAGACTAAGAACTACAATTATTCCTACTTAGAGCCAAACTCGAAGCAAAAACTAAAAAAAAAGGGCTGAAAAAAATACAGACATACAGGCAGATAAACAGACACACACACAAACATCTTGCCTTTTATATATATATAAAATTACCGATTTTCTGCACTATTGTAAGAACTGCAACCTTGAAACTTCTGAATATCGTTTCTTATGTCTTTGTCTATGAGTGTATCAAATTTGATTAAAATCGGACCACTCCTTCTATAACCCGATTTTTTCGATTATCGATTTTCGATATTTATCGGGGGTATCTCGACAGAAAACCTAGCTAAGAACACACATAGACGCTTATAGTACAACTGTGTAAATTGTCAAGAAAATTGGTTCAGCTGTTTCGGAGTCTATAGGTAACGGACACACACACATACACACAGAGACAAAGTTTCATCTATAAATAAGTTTAGATAATTCTTAAAAAACACGGTAATATTTTGAGATCGATGGGAATCGTATCATTAATTATTTCAAAGATAGAACTAGCAATCCTCAAAGACCATAAAAATTGGTAATTCCATTTTCAAACAAAAATAACATCATCAATGGATCATAATCATATTCATTAGTGACATTTAATTCCTCTTTAAAACTAATTCTTTTATTCGTTGTTGCAAAAAAGATTTCAAAGATTTCAGGATAAGTAATATATAGAGGTGGGAGCTCGGCACAGGCAAAAGTCGAGAAATATGTTTATTAATTCAAAACGATTAACCGCACAAAAATGAATTCAGAGAAACGAATTGAAACGTCTGATCGGACTGTTTAGGCTCACTTCGTAATAATAAGCTTGGGAAAGGCAAGGCCCATTTTCTCTCGCTACTAAAGCTCAAGATAAATGGAACGAGATAGAATTATTTGGCCTTTTAAAAAATCAAAGTTTTTTTTTTCATTCTCATTTCTATTATTGGCAGCTTACAACCCATATCACGTTGAATACACCGGTTCTCGCTTGATCACCGAAGTTAAGCAACGTTGAGCCTGATCAGTACTTAGATGGGTGACCGCTTAGAAATACCAGGTGCTGTAAGCGTTTAGTGACGGATGTGTGCTGTGGGGCAGTGGATATCGGCTCGGAAAGAGAAATCGGTGAGCCGAGTTCGAATTCCAGTTGAATACCCTGCATTCAATTAAGAACTGGTACCCTAGGGAAAAGTATTAATCCGTCCCTTCCTTCCAGTTATGGGTTAAATAACAGGGTAGTACTTTGGGACCCTGACATTAAAAACAAATCACAATGAATGTTGAGACTCAAAAAGAAAAAAGTATTACTAGACACAAAACTTATATAAAAACAACAATAAATTGTTGAAAGAAAAAGGTATTACCAGCAATAAATAAATAAAATTTAGTTGGCAATAAATGACCCGCGAGGTTTATATGCCATAAAAACAATCCAACCAACTATGGTGGGCAGAGACGATCACGGCATTTCACGAATTCCTTTTCCTTTTATGAACTGTTAATTGCCATATTGTACTTGAGATAGTGGATAGGCTTCCTGTTGCCTACTTAGAGTGGCACTTACCCAAGCTGAGAGCTCACAGTTTACCCTGCTATTTAACATGTACCTTGATGGCCTGAAGACTTATGTCTTTCCCAAGAGCCTTAGGGCTAAAAATGAACGCAACAAATTAGGTAGTTCCGGCCTTCTTCAGATGCTAGGAATTTCAAACAAAACCGTTTATTACAATCACTGGGATATATAGACGTTGGTCAGTTCCTGTGACTTGACCCAAAAGATTGTGAGTTCAATATCAGGCTACAACAGTGGTGAACAAGTAACTTGCAGAGTTAGGGTTAGGGAGATAATACATGATTTCCAATCAAAGATTTACGCAAGGAATGAGGCGGATATACCCCAGTGACTGTAATAAAGGGTTCGATTCGAAATTCTTAGCACCTGAAGAAGACCGAAGCGTACAACGGTAGAAACGTCGTACAAATGACAACAACGATGAAGACAATAGTCCGAATAATTTAAATGCTGAAAATACTACCTCATTTAGAAATGTAAACAAAGGATTCAGTTCGAAATTCCTAGCACCTGAAAAAGGCGGAAGCGTACAACGTCGAAACGTCGTACAAAGAGCAACAAAGATGAGGACAATAGTCCGAATAATTTAAATGCTTTAAATGCAAGCACATCTCAGAAATATAGATAACTACATTTTGATGTAAAATATTCACCGTGTAAAATTCATCATCATGGAAGTTGGTAAACAATGGCACGCCAACGTGATCGGTCACGAGCACATCGTTCTGTCTCTTTTGTTCAGATCTAATTTCAATGAAGATCAGTTTTGATTGATTCCATGATGGTACCTGTCACATAGTAGCGTTGAACAGGTGACTGGGAATGTGATATTACTCCATGCGGATGATCGAGACAGTCCCATCGGACTTGAGCCTACAAATCTGTAATGTAATAATCATGAATTTACAAAACAGATCCCTAGTGGCGAGACAGGGAGGTGAATTTAAAATGCGAACATCGTTGCACTGGGGATAATACGACATTCTCAGTGTCTTTATTCGGTGACATCAGGAATCGTTACAACCAGAGACTTTCAGGCTCCAGTAGATTACCAAGACTTCTACGTGTCGCTTCCATACTCGGATGCACTCTACGGCACGTGTTCAGTTCGCCTTCATGGCCGTTTGATCTATTGAAAATCTCATCCACCTACTCCGTTAGAAATTAGGCTTCCAAAAATTTACAAGTGTCATTCAATAAATAAGGTGAATTTTTCGGTATAAGGACTTCTACGATGGTCATTCAATCAATAAGGTGAATTTTTCGGTATAAGGACTTCTACGAGGGTCATTCAATAAATAAGGTGAATTTTTCGGTATAAGGACTTCTACGAGGGTCATTCAATAAATAAGGTGAATTTTTCGGTATAAGGGACTTCTACGAGGGTTCAATTCAATCAATAATGAATTTTTCGGTATAAGGACTTCTACGAGGGTCATTCAATCAATAAGGTGAATTTTTCGGTATAAGGACTTCTACGAGGGTCATTCAATCAATAAGGTGAATTTTTCGGTATAAGGACTTCTACGAGGGTCATTCAATAAATAAGGTGAATTTTTCGGTGTAAGGACATCTACGAGGGTCATTCAATAAATAAGGTGAATTTTTCGGTATAAGGACTTCTACGAGGGTCTTTCAATAAAGAAGGTGAATTTTTCGGTATAAGGACTTCTACGAGGGTCATTCAATAAATAAGGTGAATTTTTCGGTATAAGGACTTCTACGAGTGTCATTCAATAAATAAGGTGAATTTTTCGGTGTAAGGACATCTACGAGGGTCATTCAATAAATAAGGTGAATTTTTCGGTATAAGAACTTCTACGAGGGTCATTCAATAAATAAGGTGAATTTTTCGGTATAAGGACTTTTACGAGGGTCATTCAATAAATAAGGTGAATTTTTCGGTATAAGGACTTCTACGAGGGTCATTCAATAAATAAGGTGAATTTTTCGGTGTAAGGACATCTACGAGGGTCATTCAATAAATAAGGTGAATTTTTCGGTATAAGGACTTCTACGAGGGTCTTTCAATAAAGAAGGTGAATTTTTCGGTATAAGGACTTCTACGAGGGTCATTCAATAAATAAGGTGAATTTTTCGGTATAAGGACTTCTACGAGTGTCATTCAATAAATAAGGTGAATTTTTCGGTGTAAGGACATCTACGAGGGTCATTTAATAAATAAGGTGAATTTTTCGGTATAAGGACTTCTACGAGTGTCATTCAATAAATAAGGTGAATTTTTCGGTATAAAGACTTCTACGAGGGTCTTTCAATAAAGAAGGTGAATTTTTCGGTATATGGACTTCTACGAGGGTCATTCAATAAATAAGGTGAATTTTTCGGTATAAGGACTTCTACGAGTGTCATTCAATAAATAAGGTGAATTTTTCGGTATAAAGACTTCTACGAGGGTCATTCAATAAATAAGGTGAATTTTTCGGTATAAGGATTTCTACGAGGGTCATTCAATAAATAAGGTGAATTTTTCGGTATAAGGATTTTTAATACAGATACAAGCTTACTTTTTTATAATTTATTTTTCTTTACTTCTTTTTCAAATGTATTTAATTTTTTTGTAGATTGAAAAAAAAACTTTGAGAGTTTTGGAGATTAACAAAGGTAGCCGACCAAGAAGCATGCTCCAGGATTGAACAGAGGTCAGTTATCAAGTTTTTGGTTGCTGAAGGATTCAAACCTGTGGAAATTCATAGGAGAATATCAACTGTATATAGTGCCACATGTTTCAGCCAAAAAATGTCCACAAGTTGGCTAAAATGTTTAAAGAAGTTTGAAAGTGACGATGAAATCAAAAGTGCTGTGAGCGATTGGCTGAGACATCAGTCCAAAGATTTTTTCACTGAGGGAATACTGAAGCTTGTGCACAGATGGGAAAAGTGTGTGACACTGCTGGGAGACTACGTTGAAAACAAGTAAGTAAATAAAAAGTAATCTTCTTTTCTAATAAAAGTTCACCATAGAAAAATTCATCGTATTTGTTGAAAGACCCTCGTATGATTAGAATTGTTCATTGATTTCTGTGGTTTTGCAAACACTAGGCTGCAGCCGGAGTGATGAACATGAAATATTTCTTGGAAGTTAAAATAATTGTGTTGCCTTCCATTTCTTTGCTGGTACCTAATGCTATTGCATGGATGATATTAACGAAAACCAGCTTCTTTTATTAACTTCTGTTATTAGAGGAAAGGGTCATAGTTAGAGGGAGGAAGTTAGTTAGTTATGTTAGTGCCCATCTGCATGCGGTCTTAACCCGTCTCTCGAGCAAGGTTGTGGGAAGCGTCTCAACGCTTCAAAATACCTTCGGCCTTCTGTTGTCTTCGCGCCATTATTCGCTTATATCCAAAATCGTGTCAAAGAAAATCCATCACTGTCAGAATACCACGCACACGAGGTAATCTATCCAATCGTTGCCTATTCTTGCCCTGGATTTGCATTCTGTAACACTATCTTGGAAGTTAAAAATAAAGATTTAAATTTGGATAATCCAGATAATAATGATTGACTTATCTCAGAAATTTATACCCTTAAAGGTTTTACGGTTTTCCTCTTTGAAATTAATGACTAAATAAGCTCATGGATCACGACAATAAAATATCCGTACAATTCCCCCTATCACTTCTTTAAATATTTTGATTCAAGTAAATATTACAACCACAATGATGAGGAGGTTGAATAGATTTGGCGATAATATACATTCTTGTCTATTCTTCTATATTTTATGAACTCTTTTCTTGTCCGTATGCAAGCAATTTGCTGCCAGTTGATGTTCTTGATTACAGTCTTTCCCGAATATGTCAAGGTCTCTGTCAGATCCTTGTGCCGTACTTTTTCGAATGCCCATGCGTAGTCGATGAAACTAAGGTACATGTCCTTCAGCATTTCTGTTGTCATCCCTGATATGCTTCTTTTTTTCAAAATCGTATCACCCCGAGCAAGGCGGTAATGCCACTGATGTGCAGGGGGCTACATAAGAGTAAAAAGATTAAGTAGAAGAGAGTGAAGAGGAAGACGAACCAGTTAGAAAGGAGCAAGAGAAGGATGGGAATACAGGTGTGAAGAAAGCTGCAAAGGTGGAAAGAAAGGAAAGGATATACAGGGTGGTGAAAAAACTAGGGTCAAGTGGTTAAGAGATGAGTATTGACCTTGCATTTAGATTCCTGGAGGTTGTAGCCGTTAGGAAAGCAAGAATATGGAAGCGAGTTCCACAGGCGGGAAGTGCGAGAGAAGAAGATGCAGGAGTAGAATTGTCGTCTGCATTTGGTTGATCTAACTGTGAATGGGTGAGACCCAGTTGCCAGTCTGGTTGCGCGAGTAAATACCTGTTGCGGAGACACCAGCGACTAAAGTTCGTTGGAGCAGAAGTCATGGAAGTATTTATAGAACAGACAAAGGGAGGCCACATCTCGTCGGTGGGGAAGTGGCTATAGTCGAGCCGCCAAGTCGGTACCTATCACATTACTGATTTCCCTTTGGAGCCTGTCGAGAATACTGAGATGAATAGAAGGGGCGCCTGACCATATATGGCAGCAGTATTCCATGCACGGACGAATGGTTGATTTGTATATATTCAGGATGCTTTTAGGCGGAAAAAACATCCTGGCCCGACACAGGGACCCAACCCTCTTAGCAGTGGATTTAGCTATGGATTCAATGTAATGGTTCCATCTGAGATCAGAAGAGAGGGTAAGGCCGAGGAGGCGCAGTGTATTGCTCTCTGGGAGACTCGCTTGGTCCATGCTTATGGGAGGCAGGAGAGGTTGCCTCTGATGATTGACAGACAACAGCTTGGTCTTAGACGCATTGAATCTAAGCAGAAATACCGTGTTCTTTCTTTCAGTGTCCTTAATTAAACCGTCCTATTTCCGGTCTGATTCGTCTGAGCGATCTAAATTTCAAAATTCGAATGATGAGTTTTGATACTAAAAAAGAATATGCCTCCGTTGAAAGATGAATATATAAGTGTGAATAGTTTTGTGAAAAATGAAAGGATTTATCATTATTATTATTATTATTATTATTATTGTTACAATATTTCGACCATTGTGCTATCCGATCTTCTTCAGGTGTCTGTAGACAGATCGACAAACACTTGAAGAATCTCGAAGGGCACAATAGTTAAAATGTTTTAATAATAATATCACAGCAAATAAAGATAATTTTTTTCATTCTTCAAACTTATATATTGAAGAAATTTTGTAATTGGTCCTTTATTATCTGATATTGTTGTTGTTCCGCTCTCCATGACTAGGAAACTGTCATTCTGTTTTGACTACACCTACAGCTTGCACTCTTACCGTCAATTTAATAATATGCTTAAATCTATGCACTCGAGGTCAGTCAGTCAGTTAAGGGCCATACTTGATACACGCTTGGGCGATCATGTCTCGAAAGAGACATGACTGACTGGGCAGAAGATTATCCCGCAGTAGGTTGCCATTGGTTTCCGCAGTAGACTGGTTGTCTGCCAAGACTATAGAACCCAATCTGTCCTATTATTTAACCCATAAATGGGGTGGGGAAGAGATGGATTATTACCTTTCCCAAAGGTATTTGCGCGTAAGTTTAAATTTGTGTAAATTTCGCAAATTCAACTGGAATTCGAACTCGGCTACTAGGAATAACAAAATGCTTTGTTCTCAGATAGACTTTTATAATCCTAAGACAAACACGAATCCATATATCTTTCTTCATATCTTTCTATCTATCTCTCTATCAATTACTGATCATATCTATCTATCTATCTATCTATCTATCTATCTATCTATCTATCTATCTATCTATCTATCGCTAGTCTATATCTATCTATCTATCTATCTATCTCAACATTTATTGTATGAAAATATAATTGTGGCACAAGGCCGATTTAGTGAGGGGAACTCAGGTTGGTCTTCAGTCATTCAGTTAGTTAAGTGCCATGCGTGATACACACTTGGGCGATCATGTCTCGAAAGAGACATGACTGACTGGGCAGAAGATTATTCTGCGGTAGTTTGCCATTGCTTTCTGCGATAGACTGTCTAATGATCTGCTAACCTGTTTTAACTACACCCACCGCTTGCACTGTTACCGCTTAGTCTGGACGTTTCAAATGTTAAAGTCTGGACGTTTCAAACCACAGACAGAACTTAAGATTACAACGTCTCCACACTCACAAACATCCACTTGTCTTTGCGCAGGATCTATTGAAGTCAAACAACCGTTTCAAAATGGCTAATCGGAATTCGAATTATTATCAATTGTAGATAGAGCGAGAAGCAGAATCAGGCCAGAGATAGGGCGGGTTCGTCAAGGACACTTGAACAAGGAACGCCATATTCATGATTAGGATGCTCTCTGAAAGGGCATTGCAAATGAAGAAAGACTTGTACCTGTGCTTCATTGATTACGCGAAGGCGTTCGACAAAATACGACACAAAGAATTGATGGAGATGCTGGGTAATCTCGACATTTTCGGCAAAGACATAAGAATAATCAAGAATCTCTACTGGCAGCAAACGGCCTGCATACGGACAGGTAACGACCTCAGTAGATACACAAAGATAGAAAAAGGCGTAAGACAAGGATGTGTCTTTTCACCGGATTTGTTCAACCTATACAGCGAGAATATTTTGAGGACCCTAGATGACACGCCAGGATTTGTTATTGGAGGCCACAACCTGAACAACATAAGATATGCGGACGATACAGTGCTGATTGCGGACGCGGAAAGGAAACTACAAGAGCTCATACAGAAAGTAGCAGTGGAGAGTGACAAGAAGGGACTACAAATAAACTTTAAGAAAACTGAGTGCATGGTCATCAGCAAAAGAAACAACCCAAAATGCCAAATACAGGTGGAGAATAACAGAATCAAACAAATACAAGAATTTAAGTACCTAGGAAGTGTTCTAACAGGAGATGGAAAGTGCGACACGGAGATCCGAAGGCGAATTGGCATGGCAAAGGACGCGTTCCAGAAGATGAGCAAAATACTAACACACAGGAAAATCTCAATAGAAACGAAGAAAAGAGTTCTAGACTGCTACGTGATGTCAGTTCTTCAATACGGCTGTGAATGCTGGACAATATCATCGAAAATGAGGACAAAACTGGAAGCGGCCGAAATGTTGTTCTACAGAAGGATGCTACGGATATCGCGGACTGAGCATACAAGCAACGACGAGGTGTTAGAAAGAATGGCAACAAAAAGGAAATTGATGCTGAGCATCAGGAAGAGACAACTGAAGTTCCTGGGACATGCAATGAAGAAGGAGAGCCTGGAGAACCTGATACTGACGGGACAGATAGAAGGAAGGAGAGACAGAGGAAGGCAGCGGATAACATATTTGCAGGGCCTGATCAGGTGGATAACGGAACGGGGGTTGCCAGGAGCAACAGGAGCAAACATACTAAGAGCCACAAGGGATAGGGAGACGTGGAGAGCCATGATCGCCTACGTCCTGAAGGGACAGGGCACATAGAAGAAGAAGAAGATTTTAAATATTATTCTCTCGTCACTGATGCCTCCTCAACAGGTGTTTACTCGTGCAACCAGACTGGCAACTGGGTCCCACCCATTCACAGTCAGGTTAGCCAAATGCAGACGACAATTCTACTCCTGCAGCTTCTTCTCTCGCACTTCCCGCCTGTGGAACTCGCTCCCGTATTCTTGCTTTCCTGACGGCTACAACCTCCAGAACTTTAAATGCAAAGTCAATACTCATCTACTAACCACTGGACTCTAGCTCTCTCCCCTCCCCTGTATAACCTTCCCTTTCTCTCCACCTATGTATCTGTCATCGCACCTGCTTTCTCAGCTTTCTATTGTTCCTTTCTAACTAGTTTGTACTCCTCACTCTTTTCTAATTAATCTTTTTTTTTTTAATGTAGCCCCCTGTACATCAGTGGCGTTTCCGCCTTGCTCGGGGTGAAATGATTAAAAAAAAAAGAAAAAAAGATGAATGGTGTGTTTACATTTTAATTAAATATCTAACAATGGCGGATATCGTCGTCAACATCACTTTGTTATTGATGTCTATGTTATTTATTAATATCAATTAAGCATGTTAAAACCTAATTAATATTTCATTACCAATGCATAATTGTTTCCTGAAATAAAAAAAGAAAAGAAATGAAAGTAAAATTAGACAAGGCGTTTTTTCCGCTTTCATAAAACTTTATTTTGCTTGTTTTTCTAAATTATCTTTTGTTTAATTCCTTGACCTTTACCCCGTAGGTAAATGTTAATCGATTTTTAATCGGTCACATGCCATTAATTTTGCTGGATGTTAGCAATTCGATAAATCTATAGGAACGACAACAGCGACGGACGCCTAAACACATAAACACATCGTAAACATCAACTTATATCTAACAATCAACGTTAAATATGCATATACCCAACTATGCACATATATATGAGGGCTGTTAAGGATAGGAAGATGTGAAGGGCTATGATCAGACACGGCAGAGAAGAAGAAGAAGAAGTTGCCGAAACTTCTGAAATGAATTACTGCCATTTTTATTGATCAATTATTTCGGAATGTTTGTTCCATAATTAAACGGCGATTTCTTTGACAGTCCCCTATCTCTGATATAATTCTGCTTGTTGCTCACTTCGATGGTCACTTAGTTCGAACGATATACGAGCCAGAGATCGGCAGAGTTTCAATAATGAATTAGAACACTCTTAGCTACTGGTATGTTTAAAGATATATCACAAACTAAAAAATGTGCCTTCTTCTACCGAGCGCCCATAGCTCAGAGGCAGAATTGACGACTGATGACTGGTTTCGATCCTGGTTAAAAACAATCGGATGTCTAACCGTAATGATGAGCCGTGATACAGCAAAACAGATCTGTCTGCGGATAACTATATATATATATATATATAAACATACAGCTGTTTATTACTGGTGTTAAAAGTAAGATTTTTTGTTTTCATTCTCCCCAAAATCTCGTCATGCTCACTTGTTCTGTTCATGTTATCTTCTGTCTATTTCAGTAGAACAACATTTGCTTCACGTCTTTCAGCTTTAAGCAAATTTTCCAGCACTCACTGTCATATAGGAGGATAGATATTACGCAACAATTTAGTAATTCTTTTTCAACGAAATTGACCTGTCTCTCAATGCGCTAATCAGCTTTTGGAATGGGCCATTAGGCATGGCAATACGTCTTTGGATTTCAGTGTCTCACTTTCTGAACTCTGTTAGAAAACTTCCAAGATATATAAATTTCTGTAACTAATTCTCAAACGAAACTGTTTATGAAATGAAATCTACATGAATCGGCTTGTTTGCATTTGTTCGAACAGCACAAGTACTCAAGGTTTTGTGAATGAACGACCATCACCCACTAGCCACCACCGTGTAGAGTTCCAGCTAGGGACTATCGGCAATATCCATTATCTGTCCCCGTCACCTTCGCTCTCTCGCCAGTGGACTTGTTCAAATGTAGCTAAGATTGAAACTGAAATGGTTTAGTTGTGAGACTATCACACAATGATTTGTTTTAAGTGGTGAAGGCGTGTGCAGAACCAGCCACACTTTTTGGAAATAATGATAGCAAATCATTGGTGCAGATGTTTGCCACAAATGCAATGAACAATATACCTCAGGTTTTACTTTCAGGGTTTTCCTTCCCCTAGGTGCATGTCTTAACAAAGACTAAGGGTGCATCACTCCTAGTAGTTTAATTGCGACCCCAGACACCAAACTGAGTATTTCTAAGTCCCGGCGTATATATATATATAAATCTGAAACTACACACATGCAATTTTGCGAACGGCATCTGTTGGAAAACAACGAGAACTTCTCGTTGTTTTCCAACAGATGCCGTTCGCAAAATTGCATGTGTGTAGTTTCAGATTTTAACGCATCCATCAGCAAGTTTGAAATTAATCTAGGTACCTCCACTCATTTTCTATACCTAAACTTAAATTGAAATTTTTAAAATAAATAAATTTCCTTCAAGCTTTAAAATGAGCTCTAATTGAAAGCCAAGGGATTAAATTTAGTAATTGTAATAAGCAAAATACCTCGGTGTATTTCAACCCGAAATTATATCGTTCGGAATCAAAAATTTGGTAGGTTTAAAAAAAGTTGTTAAAATTTCAAAATTTCCGCCATTTTTTATCACAAAAAGCCGTTTTTAAAGTTTTAAAAATGCTTTCAAAAATAAAATATACATCGCTGACATTATTTTATTCAAATTACCGATTTTAAACTTACTCTAAGTTGATTTGAAACAAGAATTACTTGCTTCTGCCAGAAATATTTCCAAAAAAGCGTTTCTCAATTACAGTATCCCTGTTATCACATCTGCCATCAGCTTATCAAGGAGGCGATAAATGATATGTTTACAGTAGCCGGCCAAAAGATGCCAAGTATGGAATACGAATTTGGTATAAATCTAATTTTTTTCATGTAAAGAAGGACAACCCTTGAATCACGTGACCTTTTAATAAATATCCCGTTCGGCCACCCGTACCAATAGAATACAGGTAATCAAAATGAACACAATTAAAATATTTTAATTATTTTAAAACTCCTTTGGCTCAATCATTTGTATTAAGTTTTTCAATTTTCAATTAGTAAATGTAGTCTTCATGCATTAATTTCAAACCCTAGCCTGAACGGTGGATGTATAAATTTTAAAATATTTTTGAAACTTTATTCATGAATAATTCTTTCTTTTTTAAATGAAAATAATCCTTGTAAAAATTCATTATTCATTGATTTTTTTTTTCAGTTTATGATATGCTAAATGTATATTGTTCATAAAAGCATTTATAAGTTTATCCAAATAAAAATTGGCATAGTTATTGCATTTTTTGCAATTCGGACCTACTTTTTAGAAAATTGGCAACTTTTGAAGAAAAGAAAACAGTTGATGAGCAATCCTCAATGACTCCTGAATTTAATTATTATAGGTTTTATGGGGAATCGGTGGCGAATGTTTAGGCATTTCTGGAATTTAATTGGTGGTAGGGTAACATATGTAAAAAGGAATATTTTTGCCAATATTTTCTAAAAAGTAATTATTTCAAAATTGCTTTCAGTCTATTATGAATAAATCCTAAGATTTTCATCAAAATCCGACAATTATTTGATTTTTGCAAGAATTTCCAAATTAATGTGTTTTTTACGGTCAAAAACTGCATTGCGTAATATTATGTTTTTTTGACGTAATAAATATTGCGTCAATTTAGGTCTCGAACTGACGAAATAAAAAAAGATTTTCTATCAAAATTTCGCACGTGTTTTAAATAACTAAAATTTTTTTTAAAATAATTTAAAATTACTTTGATCTATCCTCTTAATGATAACAAAAATATTTTGCCGATAAAACTTTGTTTTTATTTAGTTTGAGGTCTTTTTCCTTCATACTATGCTGTTTTTTTCAGCGAGTTTTTGGCGGTACCTCTCAGCGTATGTCATTTTGCCGAAATGTAAACAAGTATATTTTTCATAACGTTAAACATATTAGATCTCGTGCCAAAGAATGTGTATTTGCGGGGAATTTTACTGCACTAGTTTATTCAAAAGAAATCTGCAGCTGAAGCAAAGAGAATTCTTGCTGAGACTTATGTTGACCATTCTCTGTCGGAAACAGCATGCTGAGTTTGGTTTAAACGCTTCAGAAATAACGATTTAAATTGGGGACACTACTTCATGAAGACTCATGTAAAACGCAAGCTGAACTTGCTAAATCATTAGAAGTTGATCGTGCATCATTTCGAAACGTTTGAAAGCGTTACAAATGATTCAAAAGCAAAGACATTGGGTGCTGTACGAGTTGAATCCTACAGACGTCGAACTACGTCTTGTCACGTGTGAATAGGTACATCAATGGCAGAAAAGGAAATGTTTTTTTGCATCGTATTGTGACCGCCGATGAAAAGTGGATACACTACGGCAACCTTAAGCATAGAAGATCGTGGGGTAAGCCAGGTCATACATCAACATTGGGGGGAAAGCCGGATATCCACGGATCGATGCTGCTCCTCTTCGTTTGGTGGGATCACCCAGGTGTATTTTATTATGAGCTGCTCAAACCATCCGAAACTATCACAAGTGATTGCTATCGACGACAATTGATGTGTTTGAATCGATCATTGAAGAAAAAAAACGGCCCTTATACGAGCTGAGATCAATGTAATTTTAAAAACATGACAACACTAAGCCACGCGTTGAAAAACGGGTGAAAACTTAGAAACGCTTAAATGGGAGTCCTAACCCTCAATTCACTAAACATTTCCCCGTCCGATTATTACCTGTTCCGATTGATGACATATGACCTGGCCGAGAAACACTTTCATTCTTATGAATGTGCCAAAAAAGGGGTCGACTCGTGGTTAGCCTCAAGAGACATGCCGTTTTTCCGACATGGAATTCAATTGTTGTAAGAAAGTTGGGAAAAAGTAGTGGCTAGCAATGGACAGGACTTTCGGTGGCATATTCTTACTAATTTTTGTAAATAAAACATTAATTTCCATGTAAAATAAGCAAAAACTTTTATCAAGGTCCTAATATATATATATATATATATATATATATATATATATATATATAATGAATTATTTTGAACATTATTTTTACCGATACTCGTATTTAAGTAGATATTCTGTTTTTAATTAAACAGTATTTTTATATTTATATCTACCGGCCTGATTATTTACGATAAATTTTTATTACGAAAATGTGTGCTACCCAGATCAAATGGTATGCTTCCCCTATGTAATAGGGGTCGCAGGTTCGAATCCTGCTGGATAGCACACATTTTCGCAATAAAAATTATCGTAAAATAATCAGGCCGGTAGATATAAATATAAAATACTGTTTAATTAAAACAGAATATCTACTTAAATACGAGTATCGGTAAAAATACTGTTCAAAATAATTAATTACAAATTGTCGGTTGCTTATAACCAAGTTTCGTTAAAATTCGAACACACACACACACACACACACACACACACACACACACACACACATATATATATATATATATATATATATATATATATATATATATATATATATATATACTCCTTAACGTTTTTCTCTTATCAGGTTGGTTTTTTTTTTTTGTAAACACGTGTTCGCAACTTTCAATTTCATGCTTCTTTTTATTGCATTTTACTGTTATTATAACACGTTCACACAATTATTTTTTCTCTCTCAATATTCAAAAGCAAAAGTTTATCTGTTGAGTCTGATAAGACATTTTATTTATTCATTTTTTTATGACAATATCGTTGGGAAAAAGCCGCAGGGAATTGCGTTTTGTTCATTTCATTATTTCCTACAGAACCGAAAGATGATGCGAAAAGGGGAAATTTAAAATATATGTACGTGACAAGGTGACCCACGTTGTGTCATTTGACATAAGCAAATTAGAGTTGAACAAAGTCAGTAAAAATATTTATTTGTAATATGACATATTTCTCGGAGAAAAATAATACTTAACATATTTTACGATCGAAAAAAAAAAAGGAGATAACAAGTTAATTTTTATGTTTAATTAACTATGGAGGAGTAAATATTGTTAAATTTTTCTCTTTACTAAAATTACATCATTGAACATCCTTCAAAATTTACCTTGACTTTCAGTTTGGCTGATAATTACTTATGAGAGTTCTTAAATTTAATTATTCTTAAAAACTAACGAGATTTAGATAAAATTCTGATATTCGACTTGATCAAATCTATTTCGTTTAGTCTTTATATATATATATATATATATATATATATATATATATATATATATATATAAGAAAAATTAAGGCAGACACGTTATTTCATGGTGAATCTGAAGTGTGGGCCTATTTCAAGCGAACCATCATCATCAACTTCCGTCTTTATTTTACAAAGGATTTTACACGAATGAGATTCACAAAGACAAAAAAAACCCCCAAAAAACGAATAAAAATAACGGTCGCTCCCTTAAAAGAGAAAATTTAAGAAAAAATACATCAGTTTTTCTTAAATTTTCTCTTTTAAGGGAGCGACCGTTATTTCTATTCGTTTTTTTTTTGGGTGGGGGTCTTTGTGAATCTCATTCGTGTAAAATTCTTCGTAAAATAAAGACGGAAGCTGACGATGATTCGCCTGAAATAGCCCAAACTTCCGATTCACCATGAAATAACGAGTCTGCCTTAATTTTTCTTATATTTGCTCTATTTGTATTTATATGCAGATATGTTTAGAGCTCTCTTAGAGAGTTATCCTACCACTGTATGTACAGGATACTTCTTTGGATTCTTCTACATCTACACCGCTTGCTTATATATATATATATATATATATATATATATATATATATATATATACTCCCTCGCAGACAACACTATTCGGAGTCTTATGCACAATGCAATCTTGAGGTCCTTAATACACACTGACCATTGCGTAATTTAATTTTCAGGTCATCTCAATGTTGGTGCTGTTATATAATATCCTGGGATTAAATTTTCTCATTTAAAAATATATCTGTTATTTAAAATAAACGTGGTTTGTATATAGAAAAAATGAGTTGTGAATAAAGTTTTATATTATTAAGTTTAAAGGGAGATTACTTGACCTTTTTGAAAAATAAGCTTAATTATATTTAAAATTAATCTATATAAAAATATTGATCTATATAAAAAAAATAATTAATCTGGATCAACGTATTTAAGCAAATATTTATTTTTATACCTAAACGTTTCTACTTCTAAGTGTATCTCAAAGCTTTAAGATAATTAATTTTTCATTAAAATATAAATTACTTCTATTTACTTTCCTGTTATAAGATTTGGCTTTTGCTATGATATCCCAGATGATAAAATATTTCTTATTGACATTCTTTAAATTACAGAAATTTTTCGAAAGTGCAGCGCTGTTTTTGCATTTTAAATTGCTTAAAGTAATTTTATGATGGCAGAAAAGAAATTTCCAAGGATTTTCAATGGTAACAAAATAGAATTTAACATTGTTACCATCGTTATACAATACTCTCAAACGTACAAAGGATGTTTAGAGGGCAGAACTTCTTTTTTTTTAAATTAACGATCTCCGCGTTGTAATAATATCCCAAGTAGGCATATACGCTGACGACACTACGGTTTACTCTTGCCTTGATCAAATATCTGCCGAGGCTGACAAAGCAAACCTTGCTGCTGAGCTTGAAAAGGACCTTTAATCCGTAGCGGACTGAGGTAATAAATGGCTCATAAATTTTAATGCTTCCAAAACGAAGTTGCTATCTATTACCCACCACAGACAATCGCTCCTACCCACCCATTAGCATGGATCAGTTGAGTTTCCCTGAAAGCAAAACCCTGCGCTTCCTCGGGTTAACTCTTACAACAGACCTCGAGTGGAATGATTACATAGAATCCATAGCTAAATCCGCTGCTAAAAAGTCGGTTCTCGCCAGGAAGCTTTTCTCGTCTGAAACAATCCTGCACATATACATATCTACCATCCGCCCTTGCATTCAATACTACTGCCATATCTGGTCTGGTGCTCCTGCTATCCATCAAAGGATCCTTGACAAAATCCAACGGAGAATCTATAATGTGATCGACCCCGACTTGGCAGCTCGGATACAGTCACTTTTTCACCGGCGCAATGTGGCTTTCCCTGTGTCTTGTCTACAAATACTTTCACGGCTTCTGCTCCAATAAAATTAGCTCACTGGTACACCCTATATATGAATTTACTCAAGCCACAAGATTAACAACTAGGTTTTTAGTTTTTTACCCTTTTACTGTGAAACCAATAAATTGTAAACGCAAATTCTACTCCACCAGCTTTTTTTCTCGCACTTCCCGCCTGTGGAATTCCCTTCCGTTTACTTGCTTTCCCGACAACTACAATCTCCAAGAATTTAAATGTAAAGTCAATAGTCATCTCCTATCTCACTAACCTGCATCCTCTCTCCCTTTCTCTCTCTCGCTCTCTTTCTCTCATGCTCCTTTCTCTATCCACTCCACTCTCCTCAATATTTTCATCCTTCTCTATTATAATTTGGATATAAAAAGGGGGATCAATTCTACATTACGATAAACTGTTCTCTCACTTTATGGCAACAGTCATCCTTCTCTCAACCACTTCCAGACACCCCCTATAACCTGTCACTCTTTCTCATAAGTTTTCTCCTATGTAACCCCCTGCAAAACAGTGGCATTAAAATGCCTTGCTTGGGGCGATATGATTAGAAAAATAAATTTAGTATAATATATTATTTATCGATGTTAATAACACAGCTGTTCTCCACGGGCTTCTCGATAAGGTTCAGAGGAGGGTCTGTAATGTGATAGATACCGACTTGGCAGACCGCCTGCAATCTCTCTCTCACCGGAGTGACGTAGTTTTCCTGTGCCTCTTCTATAAATATTTTCACGGCTTCTGCTCCGATGAACTTAGATCACTGGTGCCAACTAAATACGAATTTGCACGAGATACTAGATTAGCAACTAGATCCCACCCTTTTACAGTGAAACCTATAAAATGCAGCCGTAACTTCTACTCCAACAGTTTCTTTCCTCGCACTTCCCGATTGTGGAATTCTCTTCCAAACGATTGCTTCCCCGACGGCTACAATCTCCAGGAGTTTAAATGTAAGGTCAATAGACACCTCCTAACACACTAACCTGCTCCCATTCTATCAAACACTCTTCCCATCTGCCCGACCCTCATCCTCGCTATCCTTACTCATCTGTCACCTTCCTCCTGACATTCCCTATGTCTAACCACTCCTTCTCTTTACCTTCCCCTGTGTAGCCCCATGCGCAATAGTGGCAGTGGAATGCCTTGCATGGGGTGAGATGATTAAAAAAAAAATAGCTGATCTTAACAATGTTTTTGGTAAAAATATTTTTTAGTGTTGGTGAATGTTTAAAGTTTTTATGAATTAATTTAAATTTGATTAAATATGTTGTTAGGCTTACGTTATTTCTGTTTATTTTTACCGTGTTTGTTTGTTGGTTTGCTATTTTTAAGTACTCTAAATTTACTTTATAGTTGATTTGCTTTTATGTATTTAATTTTATAATTGCTGGGATTGGTAGATAATTTAACGTGGTTTGATTTATATATATTATCTAGAATGGTATGAGAGTGGTTTGATTTCTTATTGTTGTATCTAGGGTTATAAATATCTAGGATTGTAAATTTTTTTTTTTAATCATTTCACCCCGAGCAAGGCGGAAACGCCACTGATGTGCAGGGGGCTACATAAATGTAAAAAGATTAATTAGAAAAGAGTGAGGAGTACAAGCTAGTTAGAAAGGAACAATAGAAAGCTGAGAAAGCAGGTGCGATGACAGATACATAGGTGGAGAGAAAGGGAAGGTTATACAGGGGAGGGGAGAGAGCTAGAGTCCAGTGGTTAGTAGATGAGTATTGACTTTGCATTTAAATTCCTGGAGGTTGTAGCCGTCAGGAAAGCAAGAATACGGGAGTGAGTTCCACAGGCGTGAAGTGCGAGAGAGGATGCTGCAGGAGTAGAATTGTCGTCTGCATTTGGCTAACCTGACTGTGAATGGGTGGGACCCAGTTGCCAGTCTGGTTGCACGAGTAAACACCTGTTGAGGAGGCATCAGTGACTTAAGTTTGTCTGAGCAGAAGCCATGAAAGTTTTTATAGAACAGACAAAGGGAGGCCACATTTCGACGATGGGGAAGTGGCTGCAGTCGAGTCGCCAGATCAGTACTTATCACATTAAAGACTCTCCTTTGGAGCCTGTCAAGAACACTGAGGAGAACGGCAGGGGCACCTGACCATACGAGTATTCAAGTCTAAAGTCATACAGAAATGTTTATCACTTTAGTATTTTAGTACTGGTAATATGTTCTCGGGTGTGCGTTGTGATGCAGTGGATATCGGCTTGGAACGAGAAATCGGGAATCCAAGTTTGAATTCCATTTGAATTCGTTGCATTCACTTATGCGCAAATACCTTTGGGAAATATATTAATCCGTCTCTTCACTCCAGTTATGGGTTAAATAGCAGGACAAATTGGGTTCTATAGTCTTGGTTGGCGACCAGTCTACCGCAAAAATTAATGGTAATTTATTGCAGGATAATCATTTGCCTAGTCGGTCATGTCTCTTTCAAGACATGATCACCCAAGTGTGCATCACTTATGGCACTTAACTGACTGACTGAATATAACAGTTGGAGACATGATCAAGGTTTTTACAGGGCATGAAGTGGGGATCGGTTTTCTATTGTATGAAGTAATAAAATGATCCCCTACTATTTAATAATATAATACATCTCTTCCCCTTCTAGCTATGAGTCAATTAATAGGACAGATTGGGTTCTATTTCCTTGGCTGGCAACCAGTCTACCGCAGAAAATAATGGCATCCTACTGCTGGATAATCATTTGCCTAGACCAATCATTTGTTCTAAACAGATATGCATATAAATACATATAGAGCAAATATAAGAAAAATTAAGGCAGACACGTTATTTCATGGAGAACGGAAATTAGGCCTATTTAAGGCGAACCATCGTCAGCTTCCGTCTTTATTTTACAAAGGATCCGTGTAATTTTTCTTATATATATATATATATATAATGGTACAGAATTTTATTTTGGCATTAAAGACAAAAATCTTTTGAATATAATCAGCCATGCCAAATTTTAAAATAAAAAACACCTGTCGACCGGTATCGTTTCCTCTCTTTAGAACTGTTAAAATGGGAAAAAATTATGAAAAGGAATATCTGTTATGAATGTAATGAATAAATGGAAGGGAGAAAAAAATGTTGATTTCTGATAAAAGCTATTACATCTAAAGATGCTAGCGAGAAATCAGAGCAAACACTCTCTTTGTTTACAAAGGGAGGGCTGCCTGGACCTAATAGACAGCGTCTCCAACACTGACCTGTCGAAAAGGATGAACCGGTTCACACTAAAATCCGCAGCACAACTTATCAGATGATCCGCTATCGAAGACCCGGATGTGTTTCGAATGGTATCACCAGACGAAAAATAGTTGTTCAGTAACTTAGCAGGCACATGTTGTTTAATCCTAGCATCTAAACGTAGCGTCGTTCTACCTTTGTAGTCGACTCCACATCTACATTTAAAATGCTGGATCTCTAGCATCTTTAGAAGTAATAACATTTATCAGAAATCATTTTCCCTTTTTTATATTCATTTCACCCATAACATAATTTTTTCCCCGTTTACAGATCTGAAAAGAGGGATGAAACTGGTGTACTGTTTTTTTTTAATTTAATATTTGACATGACCGATTATATTAAACAACTTTTTTCTTTAATGCCATAATATATATATATATATATATATATATATATATATATATATATATATTAAATCTAAAAGGATGATCAGATAGGTAAATCCCCCAAAACCTGATCCTATTAATATTAATTTCATTAATATTAAAATTGATCAAGGTGGAGGGTTTGATTCAAATTTTACATTCTATTTAGAGCCAAATATAAAAAATAAAACAAAAATTTCGATATCTAAATTCGTTGGATAGCCATTTCTATGAGGAAAAACTTCGCTTCTTCAGTAACGGTGAATCGAAAATTTTATTGACTCAAATTCAAATGTTTTGAAAGATTTATACCGATAGATGTCAAAAAAAAACAAAAAAACAAACATCCATACACAGGAAAATAAAATAAATCTCACCCCATTTTATTTGTCTATATCTCAAGAACACATGGCCCATTAGATGAAAGCGTTGGTTGGATCGGTAACAAAGAGTTGTGAGTTCAATACCTGGCTACAGCAGAGGTGTAAAATAACTTAGAGAGTTAATTTCAAGAGATATAACTGATACTGAGACATTTGGAAGATGCATGACTCATGGAACTAGAATAATCTAACCCGGTGAACAAAATAAAAGGTTCTGTTCGAAATTCTACACACCTGAAGAAGCTCGGAGCGTGCAACCACCCAAACGTCGTGAACATGACAGCAAAGATGAAGACAGCAGTCCGAACAATGTAAATACTTTGGGTAAATATTAGAATGCTAAGGTTTTCGCGCCCATGTTTCATCAAAGATCAGCCATTTGGCTAGCAAATGTCAATCACCTAGATCCCCCAATTTTGCTATAGAGGTCTTGTTGTGTTTGCTCAGTCTGTACTCACTGGTTAAATTCGAGTGAAGTTTGGTTTCGATTCCTACCCACCCTCCGTTCACTGGATCAATTCATCGGAACCTCATCAGTCAGTTAAATGCCATACATGAAACACGCTTGGGCGATCATGTCTCGAAAGAGACATGACTGACTGGGCAGAAGATTATCCCGCAGTATGTTGCCATTGCTTTCTGCAGTAGACTGGTTGCCAGCCAAGGCTATAGAACCCAATCTGTCCTGTTATTTAACCCATAACTGGAAGGAAGAAACGGATTAATACCTTTCCCAACGGTATTTGTGCGTAAGTGGATGCAATGAATTCAACTGGAATTCGAACTCGGCTCCCCGATTTCTCGTTCCGAGCCGATATCCACTGGACCACAACGCACATCCATATTAATCTTTCCGGAAAAACCTATGCGGCCTCTTTTCCCAGCCCTTATAATAAAAGATTAGCACCTCTACTAAGCTATATACAATGGTGTTCTTTTCAAGCCGCTGATGGGATCACTGTATCACCCGTAACAATGCAGGATATCTACCCACATTATCACAATATGGATGTGTTTAACTGTCTACGTATCGGTAAAGCAAAGTTCTCTATTCAAATTTGTTCAATATTATTCCTCCTTTTCATGTTTCTTATATATAAATCAAAACAAAATATACTTAAAAGCAAATAAGTATACAGAAATAGATGAACTTGTGTCAGTAAAAGTATGCCATTTAATGTCACGAAATAAACTGATCTAAATTGCCAGAGTATGTTACAGATCTAATTAACCTTTAAACGACCGACATAATCAACTGGGGTTTAATCGGAGATTAGTGTGTGGAACCCCGTTAAAAATTTAAGAAATTCGATAGATTTAAGAAATATCACTAAAAAAATTTCTGCAGACATAGACTGATATTTGTTCGAAAATTCGAGCTTCAAATTCCAATTTATTACCATATTAGTATTAATTTCTACATTATCATTTATTAACCAATCAGCGACATTATCTCAAACGCCAGCCAAGCCTTTCAAAAAGCAGACGACAAAAATTTGAGAGACCATTCTAGAAAACGATTGACAATATTTCCCATCCTGAAAATAGAAATTAAAAACTGAGAAATATGCTTATTAAATAATAAATCTATCTTAACGTCTGATTTGTTTCTTATAAATAGTGTAATGTAAATTAATCAATTTAGTTTTTCGGTAAACCATTTACCAGGAGTGTAGATTTTTCATATTTCGTATAATTATATGAAATATTTAAGTCTGTTCATACAATGCGTTCTCGCTTGTAAAGTAAATTATACAACACGAGAAAACATACGAGTAAAGATATGAAAACAAAGCAAGTAGTATCAGGAAGAAAAATGAACTCACTTATTCAACAGAGTGCTGCTGTGATTACATAAACATTTGTGGTGATACCGAGCAAAGAGAGGGACTGGATGTTTGCACTCTCAGGACCAGAAAGCAATGACCAAAACTGGTCTTTGCGCACCCGGCTCCACGCATATGTTCGGGCTGAAAAACCAAAAATTAATTAAATATCAAATTCCTGTTCGCGAGCCTACGCGAATTTTATTTATCATCCAATGGGAAGCCCAGAATTAAATACGGGTGTGAGTTCCCAAATGACTTGCTGGGACTCACAAAGACGAAATAAAAATCCGACACAGAAAGCATCACCAGAATTGAGAAAGTACGAGCATAATTAGCACGTCCCTTGACCTCGACAAGCGATCCACTATGCTCGCCTCCTTTCCCTCTCATCTTCTTCTTCGCTGTCCCAGAGCTACTTACCCGACCTAAGGAGCGGAGACATCAAAGACCTTCCTAACTGACAAACACTCCCACATACATACGCACAAAATCTCTTTCAGTATTTACTGCTATGAACATTCTAACGTCCTTTGAACCCACCCAAAAGACATTCCTTTTATTTGTAAAAACCTTAATTGATATATGTGTATATATATAAATGTTGTTTCTATACTCAATTTGATTTTCTTGTTTTATAACCCCTTTTATAAGTTATAGTGGGCTATCTGCTAACGAGGACAAATTCAGTTAATCTGCTTCAACGCACACCTAGAACGGATAACCCACTATACATTAACACGCATACATAAGACAGCATAACTACATGATTCTCGCATAAGTCGTCATAGTATATTTTTCACTTATCCTAACACAATTTCTTTGCAGTTTTATAAAAAAGAAAAAATTCTTATTGAAATTTGTTTGCGAATTACTTTATGTGACTGCCGCCAAGTTACCCCTAAAAAATAGGCCTAAATTCTTGTTGCAACCAGATCCCAGTGGCTTTGTCACCCCTTAAGATAATATCGCCAAACAAATTAGTACGCTTCCTTGCTCTATACTGCTATAAATAGTTGACCTTATACATCCGGCGTAGGAATACACAGTTGTTGTTCTCAGGTTAAATGCCTAAAACGAGCTTTTCATCTCTAGACGGCAAAGAGGATGGCCACACCCTCGTCTTTTCTCTGCTAGTAGAGACTTACTTTAGTTATTGGCCGCTAGCAGTGTGCCAGAAATGTAAATTTTTTCTTTGTTTTTCCCTAACGTTGAGCTTAAGCTAAGTATTTTTTCGCACTTTATAAATGTATTTTTAACACTTTGCTATTATTTTCTAAGAATATTTTCCACCCTTCTTCGTAAATGTTAAAACACAAAACTTTTTGCTGATCTTCCTATTTATAAAACCTCTCATTCATCGTTTATTAAGTATAAAACTCCCATAAAAGTTTTATTTTTCTTTAATGTTTTTTGTATCTTCAAAATGTATCGTTTTTATATTTTATTTTATGTTCATTTTTTAATTTGTTGCAGTTTTCACAAGGCTGCATCTATGTGTGAAATTGTAAATGTTGTTTTTACATATTATGTGACTTTCGTCAGTCCTTTTAAACACACTAATTATGCTAGATGGCCGTAACACTTTGTAACTTGTTTCTTTCGATTAAAATAGAGAAAAGGTTACTTTTCTTATCAACTAGCAGTGTAGCCCGACGTTGCTCGGGTGTAATGAAAGCTTTAAAACTAATCCATGTTCCCGGAGCTCAGACTCTTTGGACGTTGCCTCGAAAGACTAAAAGCAATAGTTGTTTCCAGTTAAAACGGAACCGTAGACTGAAAGAAAAATGAACGGATGTAAGTCAACTTTTGATTTCCTGCTATCGATATCAAATATGTTTTTTCGTCGTAAACTGAATTTTGAAGGTTAAATAAGTCCTCTGAGTAAATGCTATCATGGCTGAGACTAAGAACTACTATTATACCTACTTAGAGCCAAACCCGGAGCAAAAACTAAAATAAAAGGGCTGAAAAAATACAGACATACAGATAAACAGACACACACACAAACATCTTGCCTTTTATATATACATATTATCGATTTTCTGCACTATTGTAAGAACTGCAACCTTGAAACTTCTGAATATCGTTTCTTATGTCTTTGTCTATGAGTGTATCAAAATTGATCAACATCAGACCACTCCTTAATAACCCGATTTTTTCGATTATCGATTTTCGATATTTATCGGGGTACCTCGACACAAAAGCTAGCTAAGAACACTCGCAGACGCTTATAGTACAACTGTGCAAATTTTCAAGAAAATCGGTTCAGCCGTTTTGGAGGCTATAGGTAACGGACACACACACACACTGACACACACATACACACACAGACAAAGTTCGATTTATAAATAAGTTTAGATTATAAGTTTTTAAAATTGCACAAGTATGTTTGAAGATTATTTTTTCTTCGATTTTCGCAAAACCTTTCATCTACAAGTGGATATATTAAATTTAAACGTTTTACAACGATACCAAAAATATCCTTTATTCGAGCATAAATGACTAATTGGCGCCACTAGGTTTTGTGACGTTGTGTCATTTACTGTGGGATTTGACTGAAAACAGAACTAGAAGAACACGCCAGTGCTATGTCTGCAGGAATATTTCTCGAAGAGAAAAGGGGTGAGGAATGCTGACGACCTAATTCATCATTTCTTTGTGCATCGATTGTTTCAAGAAGTATCTTCCAATCCAAACCCAAGGATTTCTCAATCCTACAGAAGGAACCTCTCGATTGGTCTTGTTTTCAGGTATGTTGCCATACTCATCACTCTCAACCAATTTCGGGTTGATGAATCTATTTAATAAATAGTTAGGGCTGAATGGTTGTTCGATTTGAGGGGTACATCATTGATTTTTTGTTTTTTTGTGGTTGTGCTGCTGGTATCTTATTGGATAAATCAGGTTTTGAATTCATAATTGTACTTCCACTTTTGTCGCCTCCTACCCAGTCTGTTCAGCTATTTATCCCTAGATGGGGAGTGATAGATGGATTCATATCTCTAAGAGTATTTGCACGAATATAATGAACTCGACTGGAATTCAGACTTAGATCTCTGAGTCTCTAATCAGAGCCGCTATCCATTAATGCAACGTAGCTCAATAAGGAACCTCATGCTGTTAAGATATTCATTTCAGAAAGCTAAAATTTCTTTCATTGCGTTTGTTTTTCTGTATTTTATGATCTAAAAGAGTTAAATATGGTTTTACAGTTGTTTATAATTAAAACGAAAATAAGAATTAAACCCGGAAGTCCGCGTACAAAGGGTCGAATCATAGCATTTGGTATTTCATTAGTACGAAGGGAGATCCCTTCAGACACATTCTTCCCAAGAACCGCTACTTAATCAAACAGGATCCCAAGAGGATATTTCCCCTACTACTACAAAATTTAAACTCTTCGAATCTCCGTTTAAATCTTACATGTCGTACGTGACCTCTTATTCTACACTTACACCCCCTTACACCTCACCAGCCTCATTTAAAAATCCTTAACTTGAGTGGGCCTTGTAAAACTTTGGCTTTTAGGATTAAAGAGTGAATCACTTGCAAAAAATTGAAATTTTACTCGGCAAGTAATCTAAGGTTACCAGAAAACACTTGCAAAAAATTGAAATTTTACTCGCAAAACAACAAAAATTATTGCTCAAAATAAAGACCATCATTTTCCAAGATTTTCTGCCATCGATCTGCAAGCTTTCGGATCTGGTCAAAGTAACATTCAGCAGGCTTCGAATCAAAGAATTCTTGACACGCTTCCTCGACCTAATCAAACGAGTCGAATCGGCGGCCCTTCAGAAAGTGTTGCATTGAGCGGAAGAGGCTGTAATCTGATGGAGCACAGTCAGGACTGTAGGCTGGATGTGGTAGAACCTCAACGCCGTCCAGCTCTTCAAACTTGTCTTTGGTCTTCCTGGCGGTGTGCGGCTTGGCATTGTCCTGCTGCATCAAAGCGCATTTCGGTTGATCAGAGCCGGGTACTTTTGCTTCAACTTTTCGTAGACCCGATCAAGTTGCTGACAGTAAAGTTCGGCACTGATGGCACGACCATTCGGAACCAACTCAAAATGCACGATTCCTTCAAAGTTCCACTAAACGCACAACATGACTTTCTTACTGAATCAATCTTGTTTTGGAACCGACGGTGTCTCTTGCCCTTTCTGAACCCATCGATTGTCTCGATTGTGCTGGACCAGATAGACCCATTTCGCAAGTGTTTACGAACTTTTGGGACAATCTAATATTTAGAAACTCTTGATAAAATTCAAAGAAGAATCTGCAATATTACTGGACTTGATTTGGCATCTCGGCTTCAGTTTTTTTTCCCATCGCCGCAATATAGGTTCTATGCGCTTTTTTTCTTTAAATATTTTCATAGTGATTCTTCTAATGAATTTAACTTTATGGGACCTAGACTTTATTAATTTAAGCGCATTATGGCTGGCCAATCGAATCTGAAGACGCCTGTCTCCTAGGGCGGTTAGCGAGTCCCTGCTGAGGCACAATTGCGCTTGTTCAATACCCACAGGACCCACATGTGGCTTATACTGCAACTATGCTGAACGGGCTTTAGTTACAGATTCTGAGAGAGAGCGTGTTAGCTAGCGTGAAAAACAACTGAACAAGGCCAGGACGCTGAAACCCTTGGACGCGATGACAGCTACCCAATTTCAATCACAAGGCCTGGGTCAACCCGTGGCATGGTTTTCGGGAACTTTCTAAAGGTGCCGTATGCTGGGGTCGTTTCCTCCGGACTGATAACCTAAAAAATTCACCTTCCTGACAAATTGACCTTGGTGGGTTTCAAACCCGGGTTTCATGGTTAGAAAGCAAACGTTCTAAACATTGGGCCATGTGCCCATGAGTACAGTACTAGTTTGGCAACAAGGTCTCATAAATTTAAAGTCGATTTATCTAGATGTAACCGTAACTTCTATGCTAATTTTTTTTTCTTTCGCACTTTTCGTTCTTGGAAATCCCTTCCGGCTTCTTGCTTTCCAGTGACCTTTGATTTTCAAAATATAAATACGGTATCAGTGGTTATCTATTGTCTTCTTGATTCCTTTTCTTTCCTTGTTCTTGTCTCGTAAGAAGCCCCGAGATCAGTAAGTTGCTTTTTATTATTGAGACAATCAGTCAGACTTATGGAGTATGTAATTTTTTTACCTTGACGAAGGAAGGTTTATGTTTTATTGACTCTTGAAAGAGTAGATAAAATAGTATTACATCTATCTATCGCCCGGTTCACACTCTACCCACGTCTATTGAACAGGTGAAGAGGCTCATCTCTTCTTCCCTGCTTAGGATGTGGTTTCCGGTTTTCTCTTTTCCAATCTTCTCACTTTGTTTTTTTTTTCAATTGGAGTAGATAGATCTATCTATCGCCCGGTTCACACTCTACCCACGTCTATTGAACAGGTTAAGAAACTCATCCCTTGTTCTCTGTTTAGGATGTGGTTTCCGGCTTTCTCTTTACCAATCTTTTCACTATTACGTAGCCCCCTGCACATCAGTGACGTTATCGCCTTGCTCCGTGTGATACGATTAAAAAAAAAATTCCGAACTTGATGTTGCATGGAGTCTTCGTGAGTGAAGTACAGCGAATATGTTTGTCGAATGCAAGTCGAAGGTAAGTGTTATCGTCTAGATATACGTTTGCCAAAATATAATTTGTGACTGCCTAAAGGTTCCAGGAGAAATCAAATATTCAAGAATCATTTTCAGAGGTTGACCAGGGTTCTTTTCACACACACACAGAGAGAGAGAGAGAGAGAGAGAGAGAGAGAAAAGAAGAAAGAAAGAGAGAACATGCTGATATTAGGTTAAATTCTATCCTCAGATAATATAATGTAACTAAATCTCAGTCAGCTGTACTATACGTGATACACGCTTGGGCGATCATGTCGTTTTTTATCCATGACAGACTAGGCAGAAGATTTTCCTGTAGTAGATTGCAATTTTTTTCTGCGGTACACTGGTTGTCAACCAACTTGTTAGAATTCTAATCTGTCCTGCTATTCAACCCATAGTTGGAGGAAGAAAAAATGGACGACTACTTTTCCCAAGTATATTTTCACGATCTCTCATTCCAAGCTAATATCTATTATACCACAACGCACATTAAATAATATATAAGGTAAAAATTGTCACCTTATTCTAAATAACTTTTTTGCATGTATTTAACATTCTAAATCAGGATAAAAAATAATTGTTTAGAGTGATATTAAAGACAAAAGACAGACAATAATTAATCAAATTTAACCGTGAAGTTTTCATACATTGTTGTCAGTCAGTTAAGTGCCATACATGATACACGCTTGGGCGATCATGTCTCGAAAAAGACATGACTGGGCAGAAGATTATCCCGCAGTAGGTTGCCATTATTTTATGCGGTAGACTGGTCGCCAGCCAAAGCTATAGAACCCAACCTGTCCTGTTATTTGACTCATAGCTAAAGGGGGAAGAGATGAATTAGATTATTAAGTAGTAATTAGTGAGGGATCAGTTTATTACTTTATAACAATAGAAAATCGATCCCCCATTTAATGCCATGACGAAGTCTTAATCATGTTTTCAACTATTATATTCAGTCAGTCAGTCAGTTAAGTGCCATAGGTGATACACGCTTTGGGTGATCATGTCTCGAAAAAGACATGACTGGGCAGAAGATTATCCCGCAGTAGGTTGCCATTATTTTATGCGGTAGACTGGTCGCCAGCCAAAGCTATACAAGCCAACCTGTCCTGTTATTTAACCCATAACTGCAAGGAAGAGACAGTACTAATCCGAGACATTAAACCACTTCCTCATAGTTGTAACGGTTCGATATTTCCACTGTTGATACATGATAAACCTCTACAATCTACTTTTATTCGTTAATAACCTTTTAATTTTTCTCCAGCCTCTTTTCGGGAAATTATAAAACTCAGATTTTTTCTTGCTATTCTTTGCTTTCTCTTTTGATTTTTACTTGATCTCGCTTTTGTTACGTAGTTTCCATTGTTGTTCTTCAATCGTTCAATAAATCAATATTTTGTTTTCCTCAAACCATAGCAATGTTCGTATAATTTAAATAAATGCATCAATCAGGCTGACTGAAAAGGAATTCTCAATTTTAAAATACTTATAATTTATTCATCATATAATAATTCTACTTGTTCCTTCCTTAGTTAGTTCATCCGTCCGTTACGCCACTGAAGAAAGATAACACACTTACTCTCTACACAAGCTTTTCCTTCCCCTCTATCTTTCTATAGTGTATAAACGGTACTCTCACCTTTGCCTAACAGAATCATATAATAATTCTGCTTGTTCCTTCCTTAGTTAGTTACTTAATTCCTCCGTCCATTACGCCACTGAAGAAAGATAACACACTTATTCTCTACACAAGCTTTTGCTTTCCCTCTCTCTTTTTACACTCCTCAGCCTTTCTCTCACCTTTGCCAAATGGAAGGGTAGTAAAGAGTGAGAGAGTAGGAGGAGAGAGCATATAGCATTACCGCAGCAGTAGCAGCTTAAATTGGTGGTTGTAGCAGTAATTGTGTGTGTGTGTATATATATGTGTGTGTGTGTGTGTGTGTGTGTGTGTGTGTGTGTGTGTGTGTGTGTGTGTCGAAATTTCTGTCCTCTACACCCTTGGCTATTACTCAGTTGGTCTTTTCTGTTTACAATGGACACAGGAGCCATGATTTTTCAGTAATAAAGAAAAACATTTTCTCTTTCAAAATCTCTCACAAAATAGCGTACAGTATTTTGGTTATGGTCTGTGCATACGCCGCTTAATATAGTATAAGATTACAGTAAAGTAGCTTCTATGGACATTACTTTTATAGATATTTTAATAAAATTACACTCTGTGTTATCGTTATTTTATTATCCAATACCTTTATGTTTGAAGACGTTACTATCATTTGTAGTGTGACAAAGTAAAATTTTTCCAGGAAATCATAATTATCCTTCCGTGGAAATTCCACGGGTTCCGCTAGTTAACTATATTTTTCGCAAGAAATTTTATTTATAATTCAATAGGCGCACTGAATTTCGCTACCAATTACTTGAGGCATCGAGGAATCGCATCAGTTGATTTTTCTTTCATTTTTTTTAATCATCTCACCTCAAGCAAGACATTCTACTGCCACTGTTGCGCATGGGTGTTACATAGGGGAAAGTGTTGGGAAAGAGGGGGTACTTATAGGAAATGTCAGAAGGAGGGTAATAGACGGATGAGAATACCGAGGATGGGAGTGGAGTAGATGAAAAAAGAGCTTGAGAGAATAGATGCGAGTTAGTGTGATAGGAGATGTCTATCGATGTTACATTTAAATTCCTGGAGATTGTAGCTGTCGGAGAAACAAGTATATGGAAGGGAATTCCGCAGGTCTATTGAACAGGTGTAGAGGCCCATCCCTTGTTCCCTGTTTAGGATGTGGTTTCCGGTTTTCTCTTTCTAATCTTTTACTCTTTTCTATTCTTTTACTATATTTTTTTTCAATTGGAGTAGATAGACTAAACTATAGCCCGGTTCACACTCCACCCACGTCTATTGAACAGGTGTAGAGGCTCATCCCTTGTTCCCTGTTTAGGATGTGGTTTTCGATTTTCTCTTTTCCAATCTTTTCACTCTTTCCCATTCTTTTGCTCTTTTTTTTCAATTGGAGTAGATAGACTAAACTATCGCCCAGTTCACAAACCACCCACGTCTATTGAACAGGTGAAGAGGCTCATCCCTTGTTCCCTGTTTAAGATGTGGTTTCTGGTTTTCTCTTTTCCAATCTTCTTACTCTTACGTAGCCCCCTGCGCATCAGTGGCGTTACCGCCTTGCTTGCGGTGATGTGATTAAAAAAAAAAAGATAAAGAAGTGAGTGAAAAGAAGCTGTTAAATAGCCAAATATATTGGTTTGCAACTAGTCTAACGCAGAAGGTAATGGTAACCTGTCGCGGGAAAAAAGTCTTCTGCGCTGTCCGTCATGTCTCTTTCGAGTCATGATCGCCCACACGTGTAGCACTTACGGCACTTAACTAACTGACTGACTAAATTGTCTCTTCAATTTACGGCTGAAATGGTTTGATGGAACCATAAATTCCACGCTAACAGTTTCATCTCTGGCACGTGTTCTGTGTGGAATTCTCTCCCAGTTTCTTGCTTTCTACTCAACTTTGATATTCAAAAATATAAGATTTCTTATCGTTCTTTTAGCCCCTCTGCCTAAAATCTTTGTCTTAGATTCATTCACACCAAGTAATCCGCTAAATTTTATCGACTTCTTCTTCTTCTTCTTCTTCTTCTTCTATGTGCCCTGTTCCTTCAGGACGTAGGCGATCATGGCTCTCCACGTCTCCCTATCCCTTGTGGCTCTTAGTATGTTTGCTCCTGGCAACCCCCGTTCCGTCATCCACCTGATCAGACCCTGCAAATATGTTATCCGCTGCCTTCCTCTGTCTCTCCTTCCTTCTATCTGTCCAGTCAGTATCAGGTTCTCCAGGCTCTCCTTCCTCATTGCATGTCCCAGGAACTTCAGTTGTCTCTTCCTGATGCTCAGCATCAATTTCCTTTTTGTTGCCATTCTTTCTAACACTTCGTCGTTGCTTGTATGCTCAGTCCACGATATCCGTAGCATCCTTCTATAGAACCACATTTCGGCCGCTTCCAGTTTTGTCCTCAGTAAATTTTATAATTTTTTTTTTTGTCTAGTAAACTCGCATAACACGAGTTATTGTAAGGCTCATCTCTTCCTCCAAACAGTATGGCTGATGCTAACCTCCAGGGAAGTAAGCCTTTGCGCTTTCTCGAGTTAAAGTTAAAAGCTGATATGAATTAGAAAATCCATTGAAATTCGGTTGGCGGACCTGAAGGAGACTACCACCACCGCCATTTGGAACCACTGGCTTTGGGGTCGCTTTGTTTTGTTTTGTTTTTGTTTTTTTGGACGAATTGTTGCTCTTGTTTTTGTCTTTTTTAAGTTTTCTTCAGTTCTTACGATGGCATCTTCCTCAGAAACTCCAAGAATGGCTTTATTCAAAAATTTCGCAAAGGATTCAGTTGTTGAATATGCGCAAGCAAAAAAACTTAATTGCAGAGGATTAATAGTCTGTATGAAAAACTGAGCCCCCTTCCGAAATTGTTCAAATATTTAAATTTTTACAATTTTTTTCCTTTTTTTTTTTTTTTTTTTTTTTTTTGTCAGTCGGAAAGTTTAGGGTTTAATTGATAACATTTCACGGAATAAAATCAAAAGAATTTGATAACAAATTTACAGGTGGTCTTAATATCGTAGCGGCAAGTGGTCCAAAATGAAGGATCGATATACCATAATGTTGTATGAAAAACTGAGCCTCCACTGAAAACTAATTAATTATTGAAATTTTTCCAGATTTTTTTTTTTTTTTTTTTTTTTTTTTTTGTCAATCGGAAAGTTTAGGGTGTAATTGATAAGATTGCACTGAAACAAATTAAAAAACAATGAACAGCAACAAATTTAAAGGTGGTGGTAGTCTCCTTCAGGTCCGCCAATCGGTTCACCGTTTTGTTAGAGACAAATTTTGGTCTCAGGAATCTAGCTTACGTAATACAAGTCTACCATTCGTCCATGCTTAGAATATTGTTGCCACATATGATCCGGTGAAATCCTTGATAAAATCCAATGAACAATCAGCAATATCATTGGTCCTGATCTGGAATCTCGGCTTCAGTTACTTTCCCACCACCGTAAGATTGTCTCTCTATGTCTTACACGGGAATTTTCAAATGAGCGCTTCTCTATGGTACATATACTTTTTGAATTTAAGTGAATTACTCGATTGGCGATGAGGTCTCGTCAATTTACAGTGGAGTTGGCGAGATATAACCGTAAGTTCTATACTAACAATTTCTTTTCTCGGGCTTCTTGCTGCTGAACTCCCTTCCGGTTCCATGCTTTCCCGCTTTTTAAAATCCAATATATTTAAATCCAACGTCAGTCGCTATCTACTGACCTCAGGATTGCTTTTTTTCCTGTCCTGCTAATTATTAAAGCTTCTATTTCTAATTTTTGCACCCACAATAACTCCTTGTGTTTTAGTTGGTTTGTTACCTTGTTAGGGGTGAAATAGATTAAAAAAAAACATATGTTATGAAATCCAATGGAATATCTATCCTATATACATTTAGATATTCGATATATGCGAATGCTCCTTATATCATATAAACATTGGATGAATAATTTTTTTGTATATTTTTAATTTAGTTTACATGTTGGAGCACCATAATGTTTTTGAAAGAATAAAATACATTTCTGTTGCTCCTATAAATTTCGTTAGTGCTTGATACTGAATTTTAGTTTTGATATTCTATTTACGTCATTAGTGCAATTGTTACAACCAGATATTCATGGAGATAAAAACGGAACTGAGAAAAAGGTAAAAATTTGAAGAAAATTAAATAAAAGATGAAATATATATTTATATATTTGTTTTCATGCGTATTCTCGCCAAAAACATTTTCTCGTTTATTTAAATACATATTTATAATTTTTAATTTTATTTTAGATGTAAAAATCTAAAAACTAAAATTCATTTTTAAGAACTGCCGATAGTTACAGGAACAAGTGTTAGTTTTTCATTTCTTTTTTTTCAAAAAACTTATTGTCATCCTACGTGTCAACTAAATCAAAAATGGCTCAGAAATATTTTTGCCATTCAATTTTTATATCATACATAGGATATAAAGATGTGTGTATGTGTGTGTGATAAAAGCACAAAGTTGTCGAAATTAACACAAAATCAAAAGGATATTATTCAGTAGTTACCTCCATTATGGGATCGGAAATATAAAAAAGGAGAAAGCGTGGAGTACTTGTTCCAGGAAATATGGATTTTGCTCAGAGAAATAAAAACATGATTACCTTTCCTGAAAACGATTAAAGCGTTTAGGCATAAGAACAAGTACTTGCTGTGTCAGCTCGTGACTGAGTGTATTATTTCTAATATGATAGGCGCCGCCTCCACAAATTTAAATGTAGAGGAGGAGGTGCTTAGTCAGCAAATTGCTTTCACTTTTTTGCAAACTTTTACTATTTTTCCGACATTTTAAGATCGAATTTATTGTAAAATTTACTGCAAAAAAAATAAAAATAAAAATAAAAATAAAATCAGAGTAAGGAGAGTGACTGCAAACGCGATTAAAAACAAAGTAAAGACGGTAAATGTTCGTTTTAGGTACCGACGGCTTCCCCACCCCTCTTCAAATTTATCCAAAATAGAATTGTTTCTGTGCAAATGTATATGCTGAACTCAAATCAACAATTAGTTATTGAAGAAACTTACTTTTTTGCTTTGAAAGTCCATAAGAAAAACGAACTATATCTCGCACTTTTCCTCTCCCGTAACTCTCACGAAGTTATGTAATTAACTGCAGAATGACGTTCTACGTAGGCAGCAATTTTCCGTCGAATTTTGATCGATTTTCTTCCTTAACTGAAACTTACGGCGATGTACTTCCTGTACTGAAAGTAACAAGTGTAGAAATACAAGAGCGCATTATTTTAATTTCCGGAAGTACATCGTCGGAAGTATCAGTAAATGAAGAGAAATCGACCAAAAATCTGCCAAAATTCGTTCAAATGCGCAGTCCGTCATTCTGCAGTTAATTACATGACTTCGTGAGAGTTACGGGAGAGAAAAAGTGCAAGATATAGTTCGTTTTTTTTTGTGGACATTTAGATAAAAAAAGGTAAGTTTCTTCAATAACTAACAGTTGATTTGAGTTCAGCATATACATTTGCACAGAGATAATGCTATTTTGGATAAATTTGAAGGGGAAAAGCGTCGGGATTTAAAACGAAAGTTTACTGGAAAGACAACATAAGTTAAAACTGATATTATTTACATTGCGTGGACTGTTGTCCTCGTCTTTTTTACCACATTAACCACTTCCAACCCTCTTCAGCTGACTGGAATTTTGAATTGTACCCTATATTACGACCATGATTCCGGTCGCCTAATTTATGTCCTTTTAAATAGCAAGAAATTGAACTCACATCTCTCTGGGTCAAATCACAGGATCTAAGTAACGCTTTTACCCATTGAACCACGTGTCCTTAGTGACATCACTGAATGAATTTTTTGGAACTTTTGGCATGTCGCAGAAACCTTCATTTTTTTTAACCAGATATTACAATCTTAATGTTTGTACGAGGGTCATTCAATAAATAAGGTGACTTTTTCGGTATGAGGACTTCTACGAGGGTCATTCAATGAATAAGGTGAATTTTTCGGTATACGGACTTCTACGAGGGTCATTCAATAAATAAGGTGAATTTTTCGGTAAAAGGACTTCTACGAGGGTCATTCAATAAATAAGTTGAACTTTCGGTATAAAGAATTCTACGAGGGACATTCAATAAATAAGGTGAATTTTTCGGTATAGGGACTTCTACGAGGGTCATCCAATGAATAAGGTGAATTTTTCGGTATAAGGACTTCTACAAGGGTCATTCAATAAATAAGGTGAATTTTTCGGTATAAGGACTTCTACGAGGGTCATTCAATAAATAAGGTGAACTTTTCGGTATAAGGACTTCTACGAGGGTCATTCAATAAATGAGGTGAACTTTTCGGTATAAAGACTTCTACGAGTGTCATTCAATAAATAAGGAGAATTTTTCGGTATAAGGACTTCTACGAGTGTCATTCAATAAATAAGGAGAATTTTTCGGTATAAGGACTTCTACGAGGGTCATTCAAAAAATAAGGTGAACTTTTCGGTATAAGGACTTCTACGAGGGTCATTCAATAAATAAGGTGAATTTTTCGGCATGAGGACTTCTACGAGGGTCATTCAATAAATAAGGTGAACTTTTCGGTATAAGGACTTCTACGAGGGTCATTCAATAAATAAGGTGAACTTTTCGGTATAAGGACTTCTACGAGGGTCATTCAATGAATAAGGTGAATTTTTCGGTATAAGGACTTCTACGAGGGTCATTCAATAAATAAGGTGAACTTTTCGGTGTAAGAACTTCTACGAGGGACATTCAATAAATAAGGTGAACTTTTCGGTGTAAGGACTTCTACGAGGGTCATTCAATAAATAAGGTGAACTTTTCGGTATAAGAACTTCTACGAGGGACATTCAATAAATAAGGTGAACTTTTCGGTATAAAGACTTCTACGAGGGTCATTCAATAAATAAGGTGAATTTTTCGGTATAAGGACTTCTACAAGGGTCATTCAATGAATAAGGTGAACTTTTCGGTATAAAAAATTCCACTAGGGTCATACAATAAATGAGGTGAATTTTTTGGTATAGGGACTTCTACGATAGTCATTCAATTAATAAGGTGAACTTTTCGGTATCAGGACTTCTACGAGGGTCATTCAAGAAATAAGGTGACTTTTTCGGTATAGGGACTTCTACGAGGGTCATTCAATTAATAAGGTGAATTTTTCGGTATAGGGACTTCTACCAGGGTCATTCAATAAATAAGGTGAATTTTTGGGTATAAGGACTTCTACGAGGGTCATTCAATAAATAAGGTAAATTCTTCGGTATAAGGAGTTCTACGAGGGTCATTCAATGAATAAGGTGAACTTTTCGGTATAAGAACTTCTACGAGGGACATTCAATAAATAAGGTGAACTTTTCGGTATAAGGACTTCTACTAGGGCCATTCAATGAATAAGGTTATTTTTTGGTATAGGGTCTTCTACGAGGGTCATTCAATAAATAAGGTGAATTTTTCGGTATAAGGACTTCTACAAGGGTCATTCAATGAATAAGGTGAATTTTTTGGTATAGGGACTTCTACGATGGTCATTCAAAAAATAAGGTGAACTTTTCGGTATAAAGACTTCTACGAGTGTCATTCAATAAATAAGGAGAATTTTTCGGTATAAGGACTTCTACGAGGGTCATTCAAAAAATAAGGTGAACTTTTCGGTATAAGGACTTCTACGAGGGTCATTCAATAAATAAGGTGAATTTTTCGGCATGAGGACTTCTACGAGGGTCATTCAATAAATAAGGTGAACTTTTCGGTATAAGGACTTCTACGCGGGTCATTCAATGAATAAGGTGAATTTTTCGGTATAGGGACTTCTACGAGGGCCATTCAATAAATAAGGTGAATTTTTCGGTATAAGGACTTCTACGAGGGTCATTCAATAAATAAGGTGAATTTTTCGGTATAAGGTCTTCTACGAGGGTCATTCAATGAATAAGGTGAACTTTTCGGTATAAGGGATTCTACTAGGGTCATTCAATAAATAGGGTGAATTTTTTGGTATAGGGACTTCTACGATGGTCATTCAATGAATAAGGTGAACTTTTCGGTATAAGGACTTCTACTAGGGTCATGCAATAAATAAGGTGAATTTTTCGGTATACGGACTTCTACGAGGGTCATTCAATAAATAAGGTGAATTTTTCGGTATAAAAACTTCTACGAGGGTCATTCAATAAATAAGGTGAACTCTTCGGCATAAGGACTTCTACGAGGGTCATTCAATAAATAAGGTGAATTTTTCGGTATAAGGACTTCTACGAGGGTCATTCAATAAATAAGGTGAACTATTCCGTATGAGGACTTCTACGAGGGTCATTCAATAAATAGGTGAATTTTTCGGTATAAAGACTTCTACGTGGGTCATTCAATGAACAAGGTGAATTTTTCGGTATAAGGACTTCTACGAGGGTCATTCAATGAACAAGGTGAATTTTTCGGTATAGGGACTTCTACGAGGGTCATTCAATGAATAAGGTGAATTTTTCGGTATAAGGACTTCTACAAGGGTCATTCAATGAATAAGGTGAATTTTTCGGTATAGGGACTTCTACGAGGGTCATTCAATAAATTAGGTGAATTTTTCGGTATAAGTACTTCTACGAGGGTCAATCAAGAAATAAGGTGAACTTTTCGGTATAGGGACTTCTACGAGGTTCATTCAATAAATAAGGTGAATTTTTCGGTATAAGGACTTCTACGAGGCTCATTCAATAAATAAGGTGAATTTTTCGGTATAAGGACTTCTACGAGGGCCATTCAATAAATAAGGTAAATTCTTCGCTATAAGGACTTCTACGAGGGTCATTCAATAGATAATTGAATTCTTCGGTATAAGGACTTCTACGCGGGTCATTCAATGAATAAGGTGAATTTTTCGGTATAAGGACTTCTACGAGTGTCATTCAATAAATAAGGTGAACTTTTCGGTATAAGAACTTCTACGAGGGACATTCAATAAATAAGGTGAACTTTTCGGTATAAGAACTTCTACGAGGGTCATTCAATAAATAAGGTGAACTTTTCGGTATAAAGACTTCTACGAGGGTCATTCGATAAATAAGGTGAATTTTTCGGTATAAGGACTTCTACGAGGGTCATTCAATAAATAAGGTGAATTTTTCGGTATAAGGACTTCTACGAGGGACATTCAATAAATAAGGTGAACTTTTCGGTATAAGAACTTCTACGAGGGTCATTCAATAAATAAGGTGAACTTTTCGGTATAAAGACTTCTACGAGGGTCATTCGATAAATAAGGTGAATTTTTCGGTATAAGGACTTCTACGATGGTCATTCAATGAATAAGGTGAATTTTTTGGTATAGGGACTTCTACGATGGTCATTCAATTAATAAGGTGAACTTTTCGGTATAAGGAATTCTACTAGGGTCATTCAATAAATAAGGTGAATTTTTTGGTATAGGGACTTCTACGATGGTCATTCAATGAATAAGGTGAATTTTTCGGTATAGGGACTTCTCCGAGGGTTATTCAATAAATAAGGTGAATTTGTCGGCATGAGGACTTCTACGAGGGTCATTCAATAAATAAGGTGAATTTTTCGGTATGAGGACTTCTACGAGTGTCATTCAATAAATAAGGTGAATTTTTCGGTATAAGGACTTCTACGGGGGTCATTCAATAAATAAGGTGAACTTTTCGGCATAAGGACTTCTACGAGTGTCATTCAATAAAAAAGGTGAATTTTTCGGTATAAGGACTTCTACGGGGGTCATTCAATAAATAAGGTGTACTTTCCGGTATAAGGACTTTTACGAGGGTCATTCAATAAATATGGTGAATTTTTCGGTAAAAGGACTTCTACGAGGGTCATTCAATGAACAATGTGAATTTTTCGGTAAAAGGACTTCTACGAGGATCATTCAATAAATAAGGTGAATTTTTCGGTATAGGACTTCTACAAGGGTCATTCAACGAATAAGGTGAACTATTCCGTATAAGGACTTCTACGAGGGTCATTCAATAAATAAGGTGAACTTTTCGGTATAAGGACTTCTACGAGGGTCATTCAATAAATTAGGTGAATTTTTCGGTATAAGGACTTCTACAAGGGTCTTTCAATAAATAAGGTGAACTTTTCGGTATAGAGACTTCTACGAGGGTCATTCAATAAATAAGGTGAATTTTTCGGTATAAGGACTTCTACGAGGGTCATTCAATGAACTAGGTGAATTTTTCCGGTATAGGGACTTCTACGAGGGTCATTCAATAAATAAGTTGAATTTTTCGGTATAAGGACTTCTACGAGGGTCATTAAATAAATAAGATGAATTTTTAGGTATCACGACGTCTACGAGGGTCATTCAATAAATAAGGTGATTTTTCGGTATAAGGACTTCTACGAGGGTCATTCAATAAATAAGGTGTATTTTTCGGTATAAGGACGTCTACGAGGGTCATTCAATAAATAAGGTGAATTTTTTGGTATAAGGACTTCTACGAGAGTCATTCAATAAATATGGTGAATTTTTCGGTATACGGACTTCTACGAGGGTCATTCAATAAATAAGGTGAATTTTTCGGTATAAGGTCTTCTACGAGGGTCATCCAATAAATAAGGTGAATTTTTGGTATAAGGACTTCTATGTGGTTCATTCAATAAAGTGAATTTCTCGTTTTCAGGACTTCTACGAGGGTCATTCAATAAATAAGGTGAATTTTTCAGTATAAGGACTTCTACCAGTGTCATTCAATAAATAAGGTGAATTTTTCGCTCTTAGAACTACAACGGGGGTCATTCAATAAATAAGGTGAATTTTTCAGTATAAGAACTTCTAATACAGATAGAAGCTTATTTTTTTTATTTTTCAAGGTAGTGTCCCAGCAGTGTCAGACCCTTTTCCCATCTGCGCACAAGCTTCCGTATTCCCTCAGCGTAAAAATCTTTGGACTGATGTCTCAGCCAATTGCTCACAGCACTTTTGATTTCATCGTCACTTTCAAACATTTTGTACAATTTAGCCCACTTGTTGACACTTTTGGCTGAATCATGTGGCACCATACACAGTTGACATTCTTCTCTGAATTTCAACTGGTTTGCACCCTTCAGCAACCAAATTCTTGATAACTGACCTCTGTTCAATTCCGGAGCATGCTTCTTAGCCGGCTATTTTTGTTAATCTCCAAAACTCTCAATTTTTTTTTTATCAATCTGCAAAAAAGAAGTAAAGGAAAAAAAATTGCATCCCAAGTTACCAAATACAGGTGTGGGATACTAAAATCAAGCAGGTACAGAAGTTTAAATATCTGGGAAGTGTTATAACAGAAGACAGAAAGTGTGACACAGAGATCCGAAGGCGAATTGGCATGACGAAGGAAGCATTCCAGAAGTTGAGTAAAGTATTAAGACACAGAAAACTTTCAATAGAAACAAAGAAGAGATCACTAGATTGCTATGTTATGTCACTTCTTCAATATGGTGGTGAATATTGGCCAATATCAACAAAGCTAAGGAAAAACTGGACGCAACTAAAATGTGGTTCTAGAGAAGGATGCTGCGGATATCATGGACCAAGCATGAGGTTTTGGAAAGGATAGAGACGAAAACGAAATTAATACTAAGCATCAGGATGTGACAGCTAAAGTTTCTGGGACATGCAATGAGGATGAAGGTCTTGGAGAACCTGATACTAACAGGCCAGATAGAGGGAAAAAGAGACAGGGGAAAGCAGCGGATAACATATGTAAAAGGGGCTGAGCGGGTGGATGAGAGAACGGGGGCTGCGAGATATTACAGGAGAAAGCGTGCTAAGAACCAACAGTGATAGGGAGATGTGGAAGGCCATGACAGCCTAGGTCCTGAAAGAACAAGACACATAAAAAAAGAAGACTTCGAATTTCTTATGTTGCTAATATCATTCGTTAATAAATTTTAGAAGTAGTTTGATGTTTTTGAAGTTTTATCTTTGGAATTAGGCTGTCAAAATCCTTCTCAAACGTGTCCGGGAATTTACGAGGATGATTGTGAACTTTTTTTTTTAACCATTTCATCCCAAGCAAGGCATTCCACTGCCACTATTGCGCAGGGGTTTACATAGGGGAAAGTGATGAGAAAGAGTTACAGACTATATATGGAGTGTCAGGAAGCGTCTAAGAGAAGGATGAGTGAGGTCATAAAGTGAGGGATCAATTTATATATTAATCGTAATGTAGAATTGACCCCCCCCCACCAATTTGTAACCACATTATAACAGCATAGAATTTCTTTTTTTATAACCATCTCACCCTAAGTAAGGCATTCCACTGCTACTATTGCGCAGGGGGTTACATAGGGGAAAGTGATGAGAACGAGTGTTTAGTTATAGGAAATGTCAGAAGGAGGGTGATAGACGGGCAAAGATACCGAGGATGAGGGTTGGGTAGATGGGAAGAGTGTTTAAGAGAATGGATGTGAGTTAGTGTGTTAGGAGGTGTCTGTTGACCTTACATTCAAACTCCTGGAGATTGTAGCTGTCGGGGAAGCAAGTATGTGGAAGGGAATTCCACGGGCAGGAAATGCAAGAAAAGAAGCCGTTCGAGTAGAAATTGCGATTACATTTTATCGGTTTTACTGTAAAAGAGTGGGACCTAGTTGCTAATCTAGTATCTCGTGTAAATTCGTACCTAGGGGGCACCAGTGATCTAAGATCATCGGAGCAGAAGCCGTAAAAGTATTTAGAGAAGAGGCACTGGGAAGCCACGTCACGCCGGTGAAAGAGTGACTGCAGCCTCTCTGCCAAGTCGGTATCGATCACATTATAGATTCTCCGTTGTATTTTGTCAAGAACCCCGAGGAGAACAGCAGGAGCACCAGACCAGATGTGACAGCAGTATTCAATACGCGGACGGATGGTAGATTTATATATGTGCAGGATAGATTCAGACGGGAAAACTTGCGGGCCCTGCACAGAGAACAGACTTTCATAGTAGCAGATTTAGCAACGGATTCGATTAAGTCATTCCACTTGAGGTCCGCTGAGATTGTGAGGCCAAGGAGGCGTAGTGTTTTACTCTCTGGGAGGCAAGCCTATTAAATGCTAATGGGAGGTAAGTGCGATTGTCTATGATGATTAATTGAGAGCAGCTTCGTTTTGAAAGCATTAAAATTTACGAGCCATTTCTTACCCCAGTCCACTATGAATTGGAGGTCCTTTTCAAGCTCGGCAGCGATGATCGCTTTGTCGCCCACACCATGTCGCCCACACCATCGAGGCGAAAGTAAACTAGGCTTGCATGCTTACGTGGGATCTTATGGCATCAAGGAGATCATTAATGTATATCAGAAAGAGCGTAGGACCTAGGATAGAGCCTTGAGGGCACCCGCATTCGTATGGTAATTTTATGAGGCATGACCGTTTTAATACCACCTTCAATGTGCGCTTAGAGAGGAATGACTGGATTAGGTCAAACAAATGTCCAAGTATACCATAGCTCCGCAGTTTGCGTAGAAGACAAGCATACCAGTCTCTGTCGAACGCTTTGGAGATATCCAAGGTAACAGTTCGGGCTTCGCCATTCTTGTCGAGAGCCTGGTATAGATACTCGGTGATGTTCGTTAGCATATCAGCAGTAAATCTGGTGAAGCGAAAACCATAGTTTGTCTGAGAGGAGCCTGTGGGCTGTGAGATGCTGAACCACCTCGGCGTTGATAATGGCTTCGAACAATTTGCCAAAGATCGGAAGAAGGCTGATAGGGCGGTAATTTGCAGGGTCCGAGGGTTCTCCAGTATTCTTAAATATAGGAACTACAGAGGAAAACTTCCAACAAGCAGGAAAGCAAGAAGCAGATAGGCAGATGTTGTAGAGCTTAGAGAGGATAGAGGAGAATTCTGGGGCGAGAACCAGGGAGACGAATGGGATTTAAGCTGAAATTTCCTGGCAGGGATGAAAGCATCGATGCCAGCCTTAACCCAAAAGGAGACCTCGGATTCACAGTCTTCGGCGGGAAGACTAAAATCTTTGTTCCAAGGGACGTCACAGAGGAAGTCTCGGAACGAATTCCAGTCTGCTCTTTGGTAGCAGTTAGATATTCTGCTGGTCTGGGTTTCTTGGGTAGAGTGGGAGTGGAATGAGATGTTGACGGAAACTACGGCGTGGTCAGAGTTTCCGAGAGGGTAGAGCTACCTGGTAGTGCAAGATTCTGAAATGGAAGTGAAGCAGAGGCCTAGTAGTGAGTCCCTTCCGTTAGGTTTATTGGAGAAACGCGTGGGGAAGTACACCACTTGCGTAAGGGATTTGGTGATTGAAAAATTCATGTTGTGGACACCAGCAAGGTCGGTGATAGTGTTTTCGAGCCACTCGGTGTGGTGGGCGTTAAAGTCACCAAACACAAATATATGGGCAGATAGATGAGAAGAAATGGCCTTGTCGATATTGTTAGAGATGCAATCAAGTACCGAACAGTCAGAGGAGGAGGGGGAGCGGTAGAGAAAGCAGAGATAGCTAACCGAGCTTAGAAGTGAGAGATGGAAGCACATGAAAGAATGATCCAGGGATTCAAGAAATGTCACCCTAGCTAGAGGGAATTGTTCGCTGACATAAACATCAAGCCCAAGCATATAGACATTGGAGTCCTTCCTGAATAGGGGAAGGTAACCAGGAACGTAAAACTCAGAAGAGGGGTTAGTTTCGCATAAGGCTAAGGTATCGGGTGAGTTAATTTAAAGGAATGATTCTACGCTGTAATGTTTGTTTTGAGATTGACTTTTTATATCAGCACAAAATAAAATCATTTTTGATGGTGGATGTCTTTATGTTAATGTGCCTGCAACTTCATTGAAGATGGCTCATGTGAGCCGAAAGCTTAGAACCAGCATAATAAAAAATATGTCCAAATGTTCGACAATTTTTGTCTTCATTTTCACCTGAAATTAAAGCCAAAATCCATTGTTTAGAACGGCTGAAGATGAAAGATCATAGTTTGTTCTGTTATAATTAAAAATATATGTATATATATATATATATATATATAATTATTTCACACCAAGCAAGGCAATTGCAGAGGTGTGCAGAGGTTTACATAGGGGGAAAGTGATGAGAAAGAGGGACAAATTATAGGGGGTGTCAGGAAGTGGATGAGAGAAGGATGAGAATACTAGTGTGAGAGAGTGGAGTCGACGGAGAAAAAAGCATGAGGGAAAGAATGTGAGCCAGACAGATAGGAGGTGACTATTGACCTTACATTTAAATTCTTGGATATTGTAGCTGTCTGGGAAGCAACTAAAGGAAAGGGAATTCTACTGGCGGGAAGTGCGAGAAAAGAAGCCGTTAAAGTAGAAGTTACAGTTACATTTTATTGGTTTCACTGTACATAGTCTTCCTAGTCTAGTAACTCGAGTAAATTCAATGCAGAAGGCTTACCAGTGAGCTAAGTTCATCGGAGCAGAAGCCGTGAAAGTATTTGGAGAAGAGACATAGGAAAGCCACATTACGCCGGTGAGAACGTGACTGCATCTGAGTTAACAAATTGTGATCGAATACATTAGAGATTATCCACTGAATTTGCTCAAGAACACCGAGATGAATAGCAGGGTACCCAAACAGATGTGGCAGCAGTATTCAATACACGGTCGGATGGTATATATATATATATATATATATATATTAATGCAGGTTTCATTGAATAATATAGACAAGTTTTGTCTATTAATTTTGTGTAGGATCCGTTCATACCGTCTGATATACTTGATGGTGATGTCGTTGAAAGACAACAAAAAATCACAGTAATTGTTGATTTTTTTATCGGGTCTAAGCTTTCGGCTCACATAAGCCATTATCAAAGAGTAAATATTAACACACAGTAAACAGTTGTATATATTGAGTGTTGTTTGGATCAACAAAAGGCACTTCAGGATCCTACACAAAATTAATAGACAAAACTTGTCTATATTCAATGAAACCTGCATTAATGAAAAAATGCTGCCAAAATACACACAATTTATATATATATATATATATATATATATATATATATATATATATATATATATATATTGTGTATGTTTAATTTGGTGTATGTGTTCTAAAATGTTGGGCATTTCCGGTGTCTGCTGTTGCAATGTTTAATTCTATAAATCCCTATTCCCTTCACCTTACCTTATTTTCTCTCTCTGCATTTTTTATTTTATTTTCTGAGTTAAATGTTATATTTGATATTTCAGGCTTGAAAAAGCAGGTTGTAGTTTCTATAACTGCCGAAATAATTTCCGTTTTGGATCTTCGTCGTCAATTTGTTGTGGCAAATCTTAACTCAAGTCTTCGTCGCCAATTTGTTGCGGAGTTGTGTTCGAAACTTCGCCGGAAAGTTTGCAAATCGTAGTGACCGGTTTGGCCGGAAGTAAGACACGGAAAAATGAAGGTAGGTTCAAAACAGTGTATTAGTATAATAACAACATATGTACAACGTAAATGTTGGTAATTAAGTAAACAGAAATAATTAAGTCTGAACGGTAGAGTTACGCTGCTTACTACTTGTTCAGTAGCAATATAGCCAAGGCAAAATTTATGATTAATTTTTCCCAGACGAGACTCTACCCTCAGGAGGAGTCACGACTGGGTTATGACTTTCCGCCTGAAGACAAAGAGTTCGACAATGCGCAAAGCAGAACAGAAACTTCCGAGCTGAACTGCCGTCTTTAACTGCTAGTAAATATATATAGTAAGAGGAAGAGTCTATTCCTCGTAGAAGGGTACTATAACAAATTCTATATTCATAAACATTTAGTTATATACTGACTTTTCTTCTTTATATTTCATATTGCCCTGGATAATATAAATCAATTTTCATCCAAGTAATGTTTTCTATTTGCTAGATAGAATTTTTTGGGATTGTCCTCTGGATACGAGTTTAGTATTTTCTCCCATCTCTCTCTCTCTCTCTCTCTCTCTCTATATATATATATATATATATATATATATATATATATTGATAATAATAACTACTTAGACTCTGTAAGAATGCACTCCGTAAATTTATACCAATATAAACTTTCGAAAAAATCATTAACAAACAGAACCTAAATCCGTTACAATCCGGCGTATTAAGTCGTCGGATAAATGGGGAGAAAAAAAAGAAACCAGCGGAACAAGAACAAACATTCAAGATTCCGCAGGAAAGAAAAAAAAAACAAACGGAACCAAACACAAGAAAAAGTGCTCAATACGAAAGTACTAAAATACAAAAATACAATAGTAGAGCAAAAACAGATTTAATCAATTATATATATATATAATTCATTGAATCTGTGTAGCTGGCGCACCGCATAATATGTTGTCCTGTTTTGACAAATTGTATTTCCCTAAGTCATATCTTGCGTTACCTGAGCTTTTGGTAGGAAGAGGCAAGCAATAAGAGGAGTAAGTTTGTCTCCTTTTGACGGGGAAGGGATGAAGACTCAGTCGAAATGGATAACTGATATTATTTTCATTTCGGGCTGGTAAGAATTATACAGAAAGGAAAATTGAATTCCCGTGGCTACCTTTACCACCCCGGTTTTGTGCCTTTTCAATAAAACAAAATTAGCAGAATTCAGCCTGAAATCGGTGTGCTGCAAGAGATAATTGTTGCTGCAATTTGATGCCGAAATACTTGCCAACAATTTGTGCGTCACCCAACTTTGAATTGCTTATAATTATGCATATAATCGATATATAAATATATATAAATATATATATATATACAGCCGTGGTGTTGCAGTGTTGTATTGATCATATTGCTTTCGCCGGGGACCGCGGATCTCGTTATATCTGGTTTTAACTCTATACCGACCTCTTGCGTGTCTGAACTAACCTAGCTGACTTCAATAATTAAAAGTGCCCTAGGTGTCGTGAAAAGGGGCAGTGAGCCAGATGGTGTGTGCTTAATATTGGCGCCCCACAATCTCGAATAAAAAAGTAACCGGAAGAATAGGAAGAAGTAAGATGAATCGCCCCAGTAATAAGAATAAGGGTGGCCCGTATCAGAAGGGCTGGAATGAGGTGTTAGGCATGTTAGCGTGAGGGTCAATTTACAAAAAATTGCTTTATGAAGAAGGACTGGAATTGTGAAAGACCAGGTTACGCGAAGCTGTCCTCGGCGACGGAGGACGAACAAATATAAATGTGTTCCGCTCTCGACCACCCAGAAGGAAGGGGCCAAAATGGGACCCCTGTGTGGTTGACTTTGTTCTACTGCCGGCGCCCATGGCGGGAGAGCCAAGGTACTAGGAGACGAAACAAGACAGCTAAAAGTCATGTAAAAGTACAAAGAAAAGAGCTTTATTGTTAGGTATTAGTGAGAGGATTAGTAGTAAGAAGTGTAATACATACTCGCTGCTGAATCAGGAAGTTTATGAGTGCTTGGAATATATGGGTAGCTTAAAGAAGGTAGAAATAGAAGATACTCTAGCAGCAGGAACACCGATAGAGATGAAGTGGATGGTAGAGCTCTCAGTGAAAATAGAAGGGACGAGCTGTGTCGAGAGGTTTTATATAGCCTCAGGATTGTGCGAAGAGACGATTTTGGGACAAGACTATCTTCATCGTCATGAAACAGGAATATAGTTTAATCCCCCTGCCTTAGTAGTTGAAGAGTAGCATTATTATCGACAAAAGGTAGGTCAGTTCCAAGAAAGGAGGTTAGAGTTATAAAGCTGAATAAGGCAAGAAAGAAGGGCTGGAGACCCACTGATAATATAATAGAGAAAAAAAAATACTCCGTAAAAGAAGAGTCAAATAAGTGGGAGTAGAAAGACGAAATACCGGTTTCTTAACAGCAAGAACGACTAAGAGAAGTGAATAGGTCAGAGGTTGAACAAAAATTAACTCAACCAAAAGCAAAGAGCCCTGGTGACGAAGTCCAGGCTTGTAGTTTGAAAATCCCCGAGTTGGGAGAGGAATCATGTGAGTGCGAGGAAATGAAGTAGCAACTGAGTGACGTGGCTGGTCGTTGATGGCGTCGATTTAGTAGTTAGGGTTAGGGTTGACTCTTCCGACGGTGATCTCCCTTGCCCACATTGTGAAATTTAATCTCAAGGAAGTCACGTGGAATTCTCGCTAGATGTCTCTCCGCCACGTCAAACCAAGCTGGATGCGCGTGCACAGTTGGATAAACAAAATGGCACTAAAAATAATCAGAATGACGACCGAATCAGTTGTAAAAAAAAACTCTTTATATACAAAAGAAAAATAGAATAAAACAATCACCAATCGTCTTCTTCCCAAACCCTGTTCCTATCAAGCTGGCAACAGAACGGAAGTTTTGATAGCACTGGATCAATCTAAACCCATATGAGGCATTGCTAACCAAACTAGAGAGTGAAATAAAAAGATTAGGTCCAGTCAGGTCAAACGTGACAGAGATTTACCCCCACAGAAACCGGATACCTTAATTTGTTGTACTCTTTCATCATCATCATCATCATATCCAATCTTTTGTAGGGTAGCATTTTGCTGTTTCCGTAACAAACTGTTTTTTTTATGGGACAGGGATTTTAGCCCTGCGCCCAACCCCCAAACCAGGTGGAATGCGATTTCCTAAGCGTAGCTTAGATGTGGGACACGGCCGAAAGTAAGGGACACCCAGTGAGGATCAAACTCACTACTCAACTGTAATGATTCAAGCAAGACAAGCTTGCGAACTATCGCACCACCGCTTGTACTCTTTGGAGTGGGGCATAATTATGACAGAGGACCAGTGCAAAGAAATGACAAATTACCTGAAAGGAATTGAATTATTACAAACTAGGCGGGCAAGAGCAAAAGTCCACATTGTAGGGAAAACATTGGATGTTTTATTTGAAACCGTAACAGAAAATGAGGTTAGAGTCATAAAACAAATACCGGGAGAGTTAGAGAAAAATAAAAGTCCTAGTCAAGGTGGCAAAAAATAGCGTATCAACACTGAATGTAACAAGGCCGGAGGTAACGAAGATTATAGTGAAAATAAATTGGTTGACCACCAATTAAGGGGGCTAAGACCACAGGTAGCTAATGCTACTGACGCGGTGATAAACGAAGTACAGGAATTAAAAAGGTTTATACAACAGTATTATCAAATGGCGTCTATTCTCAACAAAATACGACAGACAAGCCAGTCGCTAACAATTTTACTAGATCACGTGAGGGCACGGCCAGACATGTCCTTAGGGTCACTTGTCCCCAAGGATAGGAAATTCTGGATATTTAAGATAATTTTTAATCAAGATACAGACAAGTTACCTAGTCATTTGAGGTTATCGGTGGACCCCTCGAAGGAATCATGGTAGTATTATAGTGCCCTAGGTTGTATAACTTTTTTTGGTGGATAACAAATTATTAATTGTGGTGTCCATACAGTTACTGGGCAGAGAGAGTTTGTTCAAAATATATCAGGTTATAAATTTATCTATTCCGTATTCCTGACAACAAGAAGACCTGGGGGCAGTAACCAGATACCAAGATGAAACAGGGCATAGAGCTATGAATGCGGCCTGAACAAACTTTATGATACTAGCAAAAGAACAAGCTAGAAAGTGTAGAAACGATGCCTTGGGAACATGTACCTCAATGAGTCCTATCTACTTGACAAGTTAACACCTTTTTTTGTATACTCAAATCATTTAAAGTTAATAGAAAGTTATTGCCATGTCGAGATATTAACCGATACTCTATTCCCACGAGCAATCAGTATAACTAATGGAGTTTGTGGTCGCTCAGAAACTTATTGATCTTTCCAGAGTGTGTGAAGGATAACCCTCTAAGACGCTGAGGGTGAGGTTACACTCATCCCTGATAGAATTAACACTGATGTGCTTCACAATTCGCATCTCCCTACCTCATATTACCAGGCTGAAGAGAAATTTGAAGAAAAACTCAATAATGGCGTTAGCTGATAAAATCTTAAATAACTGCACACAGTTATGAGAACCAATAATGAACAAATACTCTAGGGGTAAGATAGAGCAAATAACGGAGTTATTAAAACCATTACATGAAGTTCATATATATATATATATCCGAGTGATTAAGGAACGAAGAAAAATTTACAACCTTCAAAACATTAATTTAAAACAATGCTCGATATGTAATATAGAGCAGTGAATATTTATTATAAATTATAGTTTAGAACATGTACAAATTATCATCTACTACAAAGTGTACATTTTGTTTCGACATTGAAATGACAATGTCTCATCAGGTGGTGTGAAAAGGAATGGAAAGCCTCTTTTCTTCTATTTGGCGAGTTGTTTACTAATCCCGAAGAAAAAACCAGCCATTAGACCATAAAAGACTATACCTTATCTTTTAATCTGTCTACAAAATTCTCGACACTTTCATTAATCAACGCTATCCCCTACCAATTCCTTCTTTTCAAATTTCTAATGGATAATATACAAGACTTATTCCTTTGCCATTAACCCCACCTACCTCCCACACACAACTCACCAAATATGAGAAAAGAGACTTTCCATTATTTTCCACCTGATGAGACAATGTCATTTCAATGTCGAAACAAAATGCACACTTTCTAGTGAATAAAAATTTGTACAGGCTCTAAACTATAATTTATAATATATATATATATATATATATATATATATAGATAGATAGATAGATAGATAGATAGATAGATGTGTGTGTGTGTGTGTGCGTGTGTGTGTATGTGTGTGTGTGTGTGTGTGTGTGGATGTCAAGCCCGTACACGGCGAGGATAATCCAACCTAGATTGGTTAGAAATTATAATTCATTTCTATGAGCTAAATTAGCTCATTTCATCAGACCACACTACATTCGTTCCATTTGGTACAAATATTTTCCCGGAATAAATATTTCTTTAAAATCATAAAGAAAACAAGTAAAAAAATTTAAAAACAGAGACAACGCCAATGTCTATGTTTTTATATCTTTTTACTTGTTTTCCTTTATATATATATATATATATATATATATATATATATATATTAGTCATCCACATACGAGCCTGTCTCGCTGTATCACAGCCGGTCAGTGTGGCTAGACACATCCATTTGCTTCTGACCAGGATCGAAACTCAACCGAATTGGTGTCAATCAGAGTCGCTATCCCCTATTGACTGGGTATCCTCGTTTTCAGCGCACGCTCGTCTGCTTAGGAAGTTAGCCAGTTCCTGTCGTAGACACTTGTTCAGTCACATTTCTCTCGGTTCAACACTCTAATAGCCCACGTTTGGTTGATACTGCAACTAGGCTGACAGAAATGTAGTCATCTATTATGAACAGTTTAAACAAGAATGTTCAGACCGTCAGTCAAGATGACATGTAAATTTGAGCTTGCAGAAACATGGACGGAATCGGAACAGTTCCGCCTGCCTAATTTCACGTACACATCTTGGTTCAGACGGTGGTACAGGCATTTTTCGAAAAGTGATCCATGCTGGGATGTCTCCCCCAGACTGATAGCGTCAAGAAGTCACTGAACTGATTGTTCGACAGATATGTACTGCATGTAACGTTTTATTCCTAGGAAAGTTTTGTAATTTACTTGAAGCATTGTGTATATTAGGAATATGGTTAGGTTTTGAAGGCTGTCACAATGCGTTTAGTAAAATAAAGGAAGACGGCTTTTTGTAACTATTGTGTGTGTGTGTGTTTATGTGCGTATGTCTGCGTGTTTGCGTGCGTATGTTTCTAGTATTTCATTTTACTTCATTTTTTAAACCCTTTAACATTCTGAAGATGAGATTTTGATCTCGAAATATTAATGTATAATAAATAGGTAATACCCAAAAACTTCTTTACCTTCCTTTATTTTACTAAACGCATTGTGACAGCCTTCAAGACCTAACCATATTCCTTTTTTATTCGTATCTCGACCGTGTTCATGTGCTCTTCTATCGAATACATCTACCCTGCGTCGAAAAGGACAGTCGGCCCCCGCAGAACCTACACGACTGCAAATTGGGGGTAACTTTGTGCATTAATTTTATTACTGTATTTTCTGCTAAATTCGTATACACCATTATTTTCACCCGGCTAAATGTCATTATCTCTTTTTCAAAAATAGCCGTTTTCTCCTGAAAGAAAAATGTCTCCTTGTGACAAAATGGATATAGTAAAAAAAAAGTAAAAAGAAAATCATATGTTTATATCTTGAACATTATCACCCTCAAAGCCGTTTGAGCCTAGGTATTGTGTTTTTGAGACTATCACTGCTAATCCACGATTGTTTTTATCACTCTATATGGGCTGAAGAGTTAGGGTTAGGCTTAGTAAAGTCAGACAATTGGCTCAAATTGCCATAGGATCAACATTCGCTATTAAAATTATTATTATTCAATTGATTCTGTTTCTTGATTGACATATGTTGATAGTTGTCATTTATATTTCATTTTAAGTCGATTTTTTTTTCATTATCCTTCTAAAACATATTCTCTTTTTATTCTCTGGTAAAAAATAAAGTCATATTTTATTCTCTTTTTGTTTATTTAAAGTCAATTTTCCTATTTAGTCCGCTCAATTCTCTCTTAGAGTTGAGTAATTATATTTGTTATCCGCTGAGACACGAACTCGCTATATGTTAATAAACTATTCGGACTTCTTGCTAATCGTATCTCTCCGGGGTTTGACTTATTCAAATCATTTTCTTTCTACTTTTCTTAAAGGATTTTCTTTTCATTTCTGTTCTATTTTTCTAGTGTGTATCTCTTTTTATCTTCCTCCTTAAATTCTTTTTTGCACTATCGCATTGTCTCGCATGGTCTCGTTTTCTCTCGCTTTCTATTCAAAAGTTTGCCTGTGTTTTTCTTTACACCTTTCTTTTTTGTTGTTGTTATTTGCTTTCCACTGTTTCAATTTTTTAACAGTATTTACACTATTCTGACTATTGTCCTCATCTTTGATGCCATTTGTACGACGTTTAATAATAGATCATTCTATTTGTCTATATTTCTGAGATGAGGTAGTATTTTCAGTATTTACATTATTCGGACTATTGTCCTCATCTTTGATGCCATTTGTACAACGTTTAATAATAGATCATTCTATTTGTCTATATTTCTGAGATGAGGTAGTATTTACAGTATTTACATTATTCGGACTATTGTTCTCATCTTTGTTGCCATTTGTACGACGTTTAATAATAGATCATTCTATTTGTTTATATTTCTGAGATGAGGTAGTATTTACAGTATTTACATTATTCGGACTATTGTCCTCATCTTTGTTGCCATTTGTACGACGTATAATGATAGATCATTCTATTTGTCTATATTTCTGAGATGAGGTAGTATTTACAGTATTTACATTATTCGGACGATTGTCCTCATCTTTGTTGCCATTTAGTACGACGTTTAATAATAGATCATTCTATTTGTCTATATTTCTGAGATGAGGTAGTATTTACAGTATTTACATTATTCGGACTATTGTCCTCATCTTTGTTGCCATTTGTACGACGTTTAATAATAGATCATTCTATTTGTCTATATTTCTGAGATGTGGTAGTTTTAATTTTTGTTTTTATAGATTTTCTGTAGTTTTCCCTTCAAAGACCTTCCTTCTATCTGCCTTTGCTTTTTTGTTTTGTCATTTTTAGCATTTGCTCCTTTACGACCTCGTTCATTCAATTGCCTTTGCTATTTGGTCCTTTCTTTTTTTATTTGCTCCTGCCAGCACTTTCCCTTTACGTTGCTTTTATTATTTACTCCTGCCATATCCCTTTCCTTTCCTTTATTTTAGACTAGCAGTATAGCCCGGCGTTGTTCGGGTGTAATGAAAGCTTTAAAACTAATCACGGTCCTGGAGGTCAGACTCTTTGGACGTTGACACGAAAGACTAAAAAGCAATAGTTGTTTCCAGTTAAAGCGAAACCGTAGACTGAAAGAAAAATTAATGGATGTAAGTCAAATTTTGATTTCCTGGTATCGATATCAAATTAGTTTTTTTACGTCGTAAACTGAATTTTGAAGGCTAAATAAGTCCTCTGAGTAAATGGCATCATGGCTGAGACTAAGAACTACAATTATACCTACTTAGAGCCAAACCCGAAGCAAAAACTAAAATAAAAGGGCTGAAAAAACTACAGACATACAGGCAGATAAACAGACACACACAAACATCTTGCCTTTTATATATATAAAATTACCGATTTTCTGCACTATTGTAAGAACTGCAACTTTGAAACTTCTGAATATCGTTTCTTATGTCTTTGTCTATTAGTGTACCAAATTTGATTAAAATCGGACCACTTCTTCTATAACCCGATTTTTTCGACTATCGATTTTCGATATTTATCGTTGGTACCTCGACACATAAACCTAGCTAAGAACACACGCAGACGCTTATAGTACAACCGTGTAAATTTTCCAGAAAATAGGTTCAGCCGTTTCGGAATCTATATGTAACGGACTCACAGACACACAAAGTTCCATTTATATATAAGTTTAGATTTAGATTTACAACAGTCCGAATACTTTACATTCTTTCCAATATCTGCTCCTGCTCGAAGACTTTCAATGAATTTTTTTTTCATAATTTCTCCGATATATTTTCTTTCCTATTGTTTCCTTATTTGCTATATTCAGATCCGTTGTCTTTCCATTCTTTTCATTATTTGCCCTCTCCGGTCTATTCCCTTGCAATTTCATTATTTGCCCTTTCCGGTCTATTCCCTTGCAATTTCATTATTTGCCCTTTCCGGTCTATTCCCTTGCAATTTCATTATTTGCCCTTTCCGGTCTATTCCCTTGCATTTTCATTATTTGCCCTTTCCGGTCTATTCCCTTGCAATTTCATTATTTGCTTAATCACAATATTATACCTTTCCTTTGTTTTTTTATAATTTCTTACTCCATATACCTAGGAAGTGTTCTAACAGGAGATGGAAAGTGCGACACAGAGATCCGAAGGCGAATTGGTATAGCGAAGGACGCGTTACAGAAGCTGAGTAAAGTACTAACACACATGAAAATTTCACTAGAAACAAAGAAAAAAGTGCTGAATTGCTATGTGATGTCAGTTCTTCAATACGGCAGAGAATGCTGGACAAAATCATCGAAAATGAATACAAAACTTGAAGCGGTTCTACAGAAAGTGCCGCGAATATCGTGGACTGGGCATGCAAGCAACGATGAGGTGTTGAAAAGAATGGAAACGAAAAGGAAATTAATAGTGAGCATCAGGAAGAGACAAGTGAAGTTCCTGGGACATGCAATCAGGAAGGAGGGCTTGGAGAACCTGATACTAACAGGCCAGATAGAGAGGAAAAAGAGTCAGAGGAAGGCAGCGGATGGATGACGGTACAAATGTTGCGAGGTTTAACAGGAGAAACATACTAAGAGCCACCGAGGATAGAGAGACGTGGAAAACCATGATCGCCTCCATCCTGAAGGGACAGGATGCATAGAAGAAGAAGAATACCCCATCTCAAGAATTAGCCTTTCCTTTCATTATTTGCTTCTGTTGAATTGTTTTATTTCTTTGCTTATAACTTTTCCGATTCCATTCATTCACTTCTTTAATCATTTCTTTCTGCCTGACCTACATCCTTTCATTTTTATTCATTATTGCTTCTGTCTGACCTCATTCATTTCTTTTCATTATTTGCTCCTGTTCAACACCATTTCGTTCATTTCTTTTTATATTTTGTTCCTGTCCGACCTCATTCCTTCTATTTCTTTTTATCATTGGCTTCAGATCGACTTCATCTCTTTAATTTCTTTTCGTTATTTTGCTCCTACCCGACCACATTCCTTTCATTTTTTTTTACCATTATTTGCGCCTGTCCGACATTATTTGTTATTATTATTTGCTCCTGTCTAAACACCTTCCTTGAATTTCTTTTCGTTATTTGTTCCTGTTTCCGCCCATACCTTTAATTTGTTTCATTATTTGCTCCTGTTCGACGCCATTTCTTCATTTATTTTCTTTATTTGCTTCTGTCCGACACCATTTTTTAATTTATTTTCATTATTTGCTCCTGTTCGACGCCATTTTTTTCTTTCTTTTCGTTATTTGCACCTACCCAACCTCATTCCTTTCATTTCCATTTATTATTTTTGTTTCTTTCTTTTCATTTTCTTTCGACCCATTCGTTTCTTTCCTTTCGTTTGTTGCTCCTTCCCGATGTCTTTTCTCTCCTTCCATAATTTTCAGCCGTCCGATCTCTTTCTTCTTTCTTTTGTTTTTTTTTTCTCCTGCTCGTACTCTTTACTTTTTTCCTTCCTTTCCCTTCTTTTTTTCCTTTCTTTTTTATATATTTATTTATTTATATGTTGCTTTTTCTTTTTGCATAAGGCGCTTCTTCTTTCTACTTTGATTCTTTCTTCCTTCTCCAACTGTCTCTTCTCCTCTCACTCTTGTTTTTTTCCCTTCTAATATTTCTTCTCTCTTTTCCTCTATTTACTCTTTTTTCTCCTCCTTCTCCTTACTTTATTTTTCTCCCCTTGTGTTGATTCCTTGTCATCTCCCTTTCGTTCACTTTCTTTCTTTTTTGTTTTTATATTTTTTATCGCTAATTTAATTTTCTTTATTTCTTCATTCCGCCACGTCGGCTTAACTGTTCTTTTTTTTTTTTCCTTGCTGTTTAAAATAATATGCTTTTTTTTCTCTATTACTTTCTTTCTGAATTTTTTCTTTTGCATCTTCACGGATATTGTTTTTTCTTTCTTTATTTCTCAATTACCGTGATCTTCCTCGTCATTACTTTCACTGATTTCTTTTTTTTCTTTTTCTTTCTTTGCCTTCTTCTTTATTTTTGGATGTATATTGTGATCACTTTCGTTCTTTCTTTCCTTCTTTCTTTTCATTGATTTTTTCACTTATATGCAGTTTTTCCTTCTTTCTTCACCTTTTTTATTTCTTCCATTTCGTTTCCTTCTTTTTCCTACCTCCTGTTGTATAAAATACTGTTTATTTTTCTTTCTTTCTTTCTTTCTTTCTTTCTTTCTTTCTTTCTTTCTTTCTCCGGATTCCTTCTTCTTCGTTATTTCCTGTTGTATAAAATACTGTTTATTTTACTTTCTTTCTTTCTTTCTTTCTTTCTTTCTCCTTCTTTTTTCACCTTTTTTATTTCTTTCATTTCGTTTCATTCTTCTTCTCTACCTCCTGTTGCATAAAATACTGTTTATTTTTCTTTCTTTCTTTCTTTCTTTCTTTCTTTCTTTATTTATTTGTTTATTTATTTATTTATTCCGTTCTTTCTTTCTTTCTTTCTTTCTTTCTTTCTTTCTCCGGATTCCTTCTTCTTTTTTACCTCCTGTTGTATGATATACTGTTTATTATTCTTTCTTTCTTTCTTTCTTGCTTTCTTTCTTTGTTTCTTTATTTCTTTCTATTCGTCACTGTCTTTCTTTTAGCTGTCGTTTCTTCAAATCTTTTTCTTTCGCCTCGTTACAAGACTCCACAGCATCCCATCTTCGTGATGAGAAGACAACTATCTTCCGCCCTGCGTGTCTGCATCACACAAGGCAGCGTCCGTTATGGTAGATCTGATCTCAGAACAAGAGGAGGCGATTTTATATTCGGAACTTAAAAAAAATCTTTTAAAAAAATAGATGAATGGAAAGAAGATCAGAAAAGTTTCATGATTTTGGCACGTTTCCTCAAATAACTGTTCAGTTAGTGTAACCATCGATGACGATATCAAGCTCAAGGAAAAACTTTTGTATAAATTGTAATAGCCACCCACGGCCAGCGGCGTTCTCTTTCCTGAGAGAGACGAAAGATTCGTTGTGTGCTGATACCACACCTGTAAAATGCGAGGTTTTTTCGAATAAGTAACATCCAATAGATGCGTGTGTATGAGGAAACGAATGGGAGCGTGTGCGTTCGCAAATGATTTCGTGCGTGTGGATATATAGAGCGAAACCTATAGAAACCTTCACGTGTAGAGAGGAAGACAAAGGATCTTTTTTTTTTCTTATTTCCTTGTTATATGTTTATTTATTTTAGGTATTAAAATATTTTCCTTTCTGAGCTGAAGAATCATTTCACAGAATCTGTTATACTCTAAAAAGTATCTCGCTAAATAATCAATGTTAAATATGAGCTACTTCTGTCCAAGACTTGTGTGTTGTTGATTCAGTCAGTCAGTTAAGTGCCATACGTGATACACGCTTGGGCGATCATGTCTCGAGGGAAACATGACTGACTGGGCAGAAGATTCTTCCGCAGAAGGTTGCCATTACTTTCTGCTGTAGACTGGTTGCCAGCCAAGGCTATAGCACTCAACCTGTCCTGTTATTTGACTCATAGCTAAAGAGGGAAGAGATGTATTATATTATTAAGTAGCAATTAGTATGGAATCAGCTTATTACTTCATCACAGTGGAAAAACGAGCCCCACTTTATGTCCAGTAAAAGCCTTAATCATGTTTCCAACTATTATGTTCAGTCAGTTAGTTAAGTGCCTTACGTGATACACGCTTGGACGATCATATCTCGAAAGAAACATGACTAAAAGAGCAGAAGATTATCACGCAGTAGGTTGCCATTACTTTCTGCGGTAGACTGATTGCCAGCCAAAGCTACAGAACCCAATCTGTCCTGTTATTTAACCCATAATTGGAGGGAATAGACGGATTAATACCTTTCCCTTTGCGCGTAAAGGAATGCAAGGAATTCGAACTCGGCTCCTCGATTTGTTGTTCCGAGCCGATATCCACTGCACTACAACGCATTGTTGATTGGCTCTACTTAATAACCTTCAAGTAGATGATGACATAATGAGAAAGTATTGTCATTGCGTGAGTGTTCGCAAAATAAGCATACAACGGCCATTGAGTTGATGATGTTGGCCTGGGGCGATAATTTAGGGAAATTAGTGCTTTAGTGGGTGACTTCCCGTAAAAATATTCTTGGTGTCTATAAATTACTTGGGTCTAAAACTTGCACACCACTTGGAATTATCAGAATTAAAATCGTGAATTCAAAATACTATAGGCAGGCGCCTTTCTCTCTCTCTCTCTCTCTCTCTCTCTCTCTCTCTCACTCTCTCTCTCTCACTCACTCACTCACTCACTCTCTCTCTCTCTCTCACTCACTCACTCACTCACTCACACACTCTCTCTCTCTCACACTCACTCACTCACTCTCTCACTCACTCTCTCTCTCTCACTCACTCACTCACTCTCTCTCTCTCACACTCACTCACTCACTCTCTCACTCACACTCTCTCTCTCTCACTCACTCACTCACTCTCTCTCTCTCACCCCTCTCTCTGTCTCACCCCGTCTTTCTCTTACACACACACACACACACAAACACATGTAAGCATACACAAACACACACACATATATATGTTTATTACTCGGAGCTTAGGAAACAGGTTTGTGTGTGTGTGTGTGTGTGTGTGTGTGTGTTCGCCGAATATATATTTTTCTTTAATTTTATCTTCTAAGGAAGCGACCTTTATTTTTATTCGTTTGTTTTTTTTAGGTCTGTGAATTTCATTCGTGTAAAATCTTTTGTAAAATAAAGTCGGAAGCTGATGATGGTTGGCCTGAAATAGGCCCATAGTTCCGATTTACCATGAAATAACGTGTCTGCTTTAATTTTTCTTATATTTGCTTTATATGCATTTATATACATATATATTTAGAGCTCTCTTATAGAGTTATCTTATCACTTTGGATTCTTTTTATCTAAACCGCATGCTGATATATATATATTTGTAAACAAGCTATTACGCTACCTAGGTTTCTACCATGTGGTTTCTTCAGGCGATTTGCAATAACTGATTTTTACCGTTTTATTTTTAAGAACGCTCACGTAACGAGGATTTTTTAGACGCTCAATTTTCAAAATTAAAAGAAATTATAACGTTTTATTCCATGGTTGTATGGCTCAAATAAATATTTTATGGTATGGTTATACTAAGTCATAATTTCTGTTCTTTTATTCAGGAATTCATTTTTGTTTGAGAATTACATCATTGCTAATTTTTCTTCCATGCCACCGTTGTAAGGCATGGCTGTTTTGACTATACCCCACGTTATGTCTGGGTCTTTTCTATATTTTCATTTCAATTTCCACACGTGACCAAACAATTTTGTATTTTCAATATAGACGATCTGGTCTTAAAATTATGTTTGATTGATCCCAAATATTTTTTTTGTTTTAACCATTTAAGACATGTACTTTTGCTTTGTAAATGACTTTTGATGTGGTTACTTTTAGGAGAGTTTTTATATAAGAATTTTAAATTTAAAAATTTAGATCTGTGTCAGCATTTGCTTATGAATTCCTTACTTATATTTAAAAGTACTTTTTATTTAGATTATTTTATTATTTAATTTCTTCAACTAAACACAGATTACATTAACGTAAATGTTTTTGAGGGTACGAGCAGAACGTATCAGTTTGCATTTTACTATGGGGTTTAGTCCAACTTCTTTCATTTCCCAAAATCTTTGGGAGAGGGATGTTTGAATTCTTAGATTAAGGTTAGAAAAGCTGTGTTTGTGAATGTACTAACGTTGTTTAAATTCACCTGGAAAACGACCAATATATGTTTGGTAATTTTTCCTGCTTTTATTTGGGGAGATTTGGGCTTGATATATTGCCTGTGTAGATTTACATTTGCCTTCCACCGGACAGTTATTTACGGACCTAAATTTAAAACCCCTGTCTTTGTGTTGGTTTTATCAAAACTCTTTAAAATTTGTTTGTTATGGGAAAAAAGAAAATGACTGACTTTCTCGTCGTTAATCCAAAAAGAAAAAACTATTTGATTTAAATATCTTTTGTGTGTAAGCTGGGGACTTTTAATTTTGTAGACCATATTTCCTAAACTTTTCTGAATTGTACCAATTTCCCAGAGACATTTATTATCCCGAAACATCCGAAAAAAAAATTTCTCTCCGAGTTGGTAGACTTTTGTAAGTACCGTGTTTGTTTGTCCAGGTTTTGCTTGTTTAGGAAGTAGCTTATGGAAAAGAGACCTGGTTTTATGCGCAATAAATTAACTCGGCTAGGGGTAATGATGATTGTTTGTTGTCGTTAGGCTTTATTCTATATACCTGAAGGAACTGATATAGGACCATTTCTGTTGATGTTCCCCTAACTTTCTTCAGAGCTCTTTTCAGCGTGTCAGTGAAGCGCTCGTTTTGTCCGTTTGACCTTCATTGATATGAAGCGATCGTAATATGAAGGATCTGGAAGGTCTCACAAACATCCTTATAATCGCCGGACGTAAATTGTGTCCTACTGTGTGACACCACCCCAGATCTGGTGAACAGTTCGTGTAAGAAATTCTACTTTTTCATCCAGTAGCTGCATTCAATGGGATTTGCTAACTGGTCAGACGCTTTACTGTGATTGGGGTATCTTAACATGATGCAATGGTTAACAAGCTTGGTTCGCAAGCATTTATTACAGCTGAGTACAAAGACAGATTGGCATTACCAAAGACGCCTTTCAGAAGCTAAGCAGTGTAATGAAACACAAGAAAATCTCATTAGAAACAAAGAAAAGAGTGCTGAATTGCTATGTGATATCGTTTCTTATGTATGTAAGTGAATGCTGAACGATCTCATCAAGGATGAAGGAGAGGCTTCAGGCAGCAGAAATGTAGCTTTACAGTCGGATGCTGAGGATACTATGGACAGAGCACGTGTGCAACGATGTGGTGTTTGAAAGGATGCAAACGAGAAGAAAACCGATAAATATCAGGAAGAGACAAATGAGGTTCCTGGGACCCGTAATGAGGAAGAAGGGCCTGGAGAACTAGATACTCACAGGTCGGATAAATGGAAGAAGAGACAGGGGAAAGCAGCGCGAGACGTACTTGTTTGGTCTGAGCAAATGGTTGACGGAGCGGCGCTTGGAAGAGATACCAAGAGAAAAACTATTGAGCGAGACAAGAAACAGAGCCAAGTGGAAGTCGATGATCGCCTACGCCCCGAAGGGACTCGGAACAAGAAGAAGAAGAATGGGGAAGGAGGGTTTGGAGAACTGGATACTCACAAGTCGGATAAATGGAAGAAGAGACAGGGGAAAGCAGCGGGAGACGTACTTGATAGGTTTGAGCAAATGGTTGACGGAGCGGGGCTTGGAAGAGATATCAAGAGAAAAATTACTGAGAGCGACAAAAGACAGAACCAAGTGGAATTCCATGATCGCCTACGTCCTGAAGGAACACGGCACATGAAGATGAAAAAGAAGAAGAAGAAAAAGAAGAAAAAGAAGAAGAAGAAGAAGAAGTTATTTCAATTCTCATTGGTTACCTTATACGTTCGGCCTTGTGTTACATCAAAGTTAAACTTTAAAATATCAATTGTTTGCAATGATCGAGGAGTCTGCGTAGTTTGATTATCTCCATCGAACAAAAGGAAGCGAAAAAATATCTTGAAGGAAAATGAAAAGACTATACAGAATATGGAATCTTGATTTTCAACCAAAATGTTGCTTGATTAAAATATTTTTATCGATACGTGGAAAGGAACGAGAAAAATAAAGACTACGAGCAGGAGGAAATAACAAAAAGAAAGATAAAGAAAAAGATCGGACGGCTGAGAATTATGGAAAGATAGAAAAGACATCGTGTAGAAGCAACGAATGAAAGGAAAAAACAAATCGGTCGACATTCTTTCTTCCTAGTAAGAAGTGAGGTAGTGTGTGTACCATCAGCTATTTTATCACCTTTAAAAATACCATTAACCCAAGAAGAGTTCGTCTTCAAATTGTATCCATAATGACTTGGCCTTTCTAAATATAAGCTAGCTCATTTCTTAACGAACTGTTGTGGATTCATAGTGAGAAACCACACAAAATGATAATTAACAAAAACCGATATGAAGATCGAAAATGTAAGTTATATTGAACAAAATATACAAACTGGAATATGGGTTGGTCAATTCAGGAATACTATTAGTAGAAATAATTATATACAGACTTGAAGTGAAATAGTAGTTCCGGGTAATGAGTCTATATCCAAACAACTCCAACTAACTCTGCACCAACTTACTGACCAGCTAAGCAACTGCTCTACAACTACTTTGCAACTACTACAACTACAGTATTTAGTCGGCCTTCCCACTTAAGACGAAATATGGCACAAGGTCTTTTTATGTGGGTCTTCCAGGACATATAGCCCGGCCAAAAATATGTCTATCGTTGCCCAGTCGTGGCTCCGCCGAAGGGTAGAGAGCACTTTCCGCCCGAAGACAGAGAGCTGACAGAGCTATTATAGCAGTTGTAACTGCTACAACTACAGTATTTAGTTGGCCTTCCCACTTAAGGCGAAATGTGACACAAGGCTTTTTTATGTGGGTTTTCCAGGCCATATAGTCCGGCCAAAAATATCTGTCTATAGTTCCCCAGTCGTGACTCTACCCTTCGGCGGACACACGACTGGATTAATGCTCTCCGCCCGAAGGCAGAGAGCTGACAGTGATAATAGCAGTTGTAACTGCTACAACTACAGTATAAGTTGGCCTTCCCACTTAAGACAACATGTGACACATGGTCATTTTTATGTGAGTCTTCCGGGCCATATAGCCCGGCCAAAGATATCTGTCTATCGCTCTCCAGTCGTGACTCTACACTTCGGCAGAGCGACGACTGTATTAGTGCTTTCTGTTCGAAGGGAAAGTGCACTCTCCGCCCGAAGGGAGAGTGCCCTCTCCGCCCGAAGGCAGAGTGCACTCTCCGCCCGAAGGCAGAGAGCTGACAGTGACAATCGCAGTTGTAACTGCTATAACTACTGCAGTTCTCTGTATAGGCAGGATGATATGTACACATCAGTCTAGTCCATTCTTATGTGCAAAATGGGATGATCCCCAACATGAATATCTTCGGACATTTTTTTCTGGAATTAGCAATCGAACTGCTCAGTATTTTTGAATGAATGTGTGAGTGTCTTTCTTTTTTATTTATAATCATTTCACTCCAAGTAAGGCAGAAACGCCGCCACTCGTGCAGAGGGGTTTACAGTGAGAGAAGAGAAAAGGTACGGAGTATGTCAAAGAAAAGATAAAAGATGTATGGGAATCAAGTAGATAAATGATGGCGATTGAAGTTGCATTTAATCTTTTCCAGATTGTAGCTATCAGGGAGGCAAGCAAATAGAAGAAAGTTCCGCGAACGAGAATTGCGAGGGAATAAACTGTTAGAGCAGAAGGGACGGCTACATGTAACTATTTCGACGCTAAAAAGGTGATGCCAATCTAGTCTCACTAGCAAATACATGTGGTCGGGGAACCAGGAAAAAAGCTCGTCGGAGGAATTACCATGGAAATACTTGCAGAGAAGACAAAGGAAAGTCAAATCACGTTGGTGAAAAAGTGACTGAAGGTGGTATGCCAGGTCAGTATCAATTATATTGCAGGTCCTCCTTTGGATTTTGTTGAAAACCTCAAAATGAATAGCAGGAGCACCCGACCAGATATGGCAACAGCACGGACAAACGGTAGATTTATAAATGTGCAAAATTAATTTTGACGGGAAAAACTTTCTGTTTCGACACAATGAACCAACATTCCTTGCGGTAGATGCAGCTATGGACTAAAGGTAATCATTTCATTTGAGGTCATTTGAGAGACTGATGCCAAAGAGGCGCAATGTGTTTCTCTCTAGGAGACTAGCGTCATCCATTCTGATCGTAGGCAGGAATGTTTCTCTGTGATGGCTATCTCTATTGTAAGAAAGAAAGAGAGATAAAAAATGAAACAAAAAATATAAAAATAAACAATTTAAAATCTTATTCTTCCATTTTCCCGTTAATTGATCTGAAACATTTCTGTTCTTTTCTACTTGACTTCCTCCCCCTAGTAGGTGGTGAGTTTGGGTGTGTAACTTGCAGGTTCGAAGGTATCCCTGTGTTATGGTGAAACAAACCTATTCTATAGTGAATAGACTCTCCCACCTAATTTAAGTAGGAGTAGTAAGAGGAACGAGGGTCAGTCGATGTTGGACGATAGTAGTCATCAGTTAGTTGAATACGAAAGTAATCAGCCTTCTGGCAAGTTTACACTGCGTAATACATATTATATCAAGTTCCTCACGTTTTGTACGTTAAACATATTAGGACCGATTGTAGCACAAATCCTAGTCTCCACTTCAAAAGATAATTCCATAACACCCTGTAGACTTTCTAAAGAATGTGCTCCTAATTTGACTCCTGTTCTCAGGGGCTACTTGATTTCCAAATTTTGGAAGTCTTTCCTTCTCGTTCCTATTTTTAAGAACACTGGGGAACCGTCTAATCTCACCACTTGTTAAAGCATTTTACATCACGCGACCTCCTTTCAGATAAGCAATATCGTCGATGCAAAAGCTCCGATATGGTTGATGGAAAAATTACGATTACGTCGATGTCAAATTTTCGATTAGATCACCGTAAAGATACGATTCGGCTAATGCTAATTTTACTATTAGATTCATATAAATATTCCGATAAGCGCGATGTAAATGTTACGATGAAGGTTGTAAAATATGTAAATGTTACTATTGCATTGATGTAAATGTTACAGTTAAATAATAAATCACAGGATTTGGGGAATGTAAATATATTTCGCCACGTTCGATGTAAATATTAAGTTTAGGTCTATGTAAAGCTTATTATTAGGTTGATGTGAAATTTACGATAGATTGATCCAAATGTTACGATTAGAGTGCTGTTAAAAATACGGTTAGGTTTATGTCAATGTCACATGCAAATTTTACGATTCGATTGATGTAAATATTACGAATACATTGATGTAACTGTTACGAATTTGTTGACGTAAATATTACGTTTTAGTCGATGTAACTGTCACGATTAAGTCAACGTAAACGTTACGATTACGTTGACGCAAATTTCACGATTAGATTGATGTAAATGCTATGCTTAGATCGATATAAAATTTATGATTTGTTTGATACAAAATTTACAATTACTTCGTTATAAAATTACGATCACGTCACGTTAAAATTTACGATTACTATTGATGTAAATGTTACGATTAGTTCAAGGTCAATGTTACGATTATCTGGATGACAATTTTCGATTACGTTCAAGTAAAATTTACGATTAAATCGGTGTAAAAGTTACGATGTTCATGAGATCATTACGATAAGGTAGATGCAAATTTTGCGGTTGGTTCAAAAGTTACGATTACTTCTATGTAAAATTTACGATTAGTTCGGTTTAAATGTTAAGTTTATGTTGCTGCAAATGTTACGATTAGTCTGATGAAAATGTTACGAATAGATTGATATAAAATTTACAATTATGTCGATGTGAAATATTACGATTAGGTCGATGTAAATTTTACTTTTAGGTTGATGCAAAATTTACGATTAGTTTGATGTAAATGTTACAATTACGTCGATATAAATTTTACGATTCCGTCGACGCAAATGTTACAAGTGATTTGATGTAAAATTTCCTATATTTTGGGGGCAACGGCACAAGTAATTTATGGCTTAAGTGAAATGTCCATATCCGATGTGAGCACATCGCAATATTTATCCATTTTCTGTGAATGATCTGTCAACTTGTTGTCAGGAAAATAATTCTGTAACGTCATTATCACATAACGTCTAAGCAGAATAAAAGACATCTGCAATATTTCAATAAATTTCTGTGTCACCTGGAATATGACCGGGAGGATTATCAGTAATTCTACTTACACTTTATTTTCTTGAGATTTCTTAACCGCTTTTCTCAAAAATACGCCCTGATCGTGTGTTGTCAGAACGAGGGTTAACTTTGTCTATATTGTTTAATCAGTTTCACCCCAAGAAATGCATTAGAACTGCTAAGACGCAAAAAGTTACTAGGTGTGGAAAAATTAGGAACAGAACCATAAATATGGGGGAGAAAGAGAAAAAATTGTAATCAGAAGGATTACGATTAATATTGCATTTAAATGTTTGAAGATTAAATATGGCCGAAAAGTATTGCACCGAGAAGCACGAGATAAATAACTCTTAGAATGGAACTCACTGATACATCCAGCCAGCTCAACTGTAAAAGGATAAGATTTCAACGCCAGGCTAGTAATGCGCTTAAATTAAAAAAGTCTATGTTTTTTTTTAATCATTTCACCCCAAGAAAGGCGGTACCGCCAGTGATGTGCAGGAGGTGTAGATAAGTGAGTTAAAGCTTTAGGCAGGAGGAGAGTGAAGAGAAAGATGAACCAGCTACAAGGGGTGAAAAAGAAAGGGCACGAGAAGGAGCTGAACACAGGAGTGAAGACAGCTGCGAAGGTAGAGAGAAAAGAAAAGAACAAGATACACGGGGTGATGTAGAAATGGCTGGAGTTACATAAGAGAGTTGAAGTATTAGGCAGGAGGAGAGTGAAGACAAAGACGAACCAGTTACAGGGGGTGAAAGAGAAAGGGCAAGAGAAGGATGTGAACACAGGAGTGAAGACAGCTGCGAAGGTAGAGAGAAAGGAAAAGAACAAGATACACGGGGTGATGTAGAAATGGCTGGAGTTACATAAGAGAGTTGAAGTATTAGGCAGGAGGAGAGTGAAGACAAAGACGAACCAGTTACAGGGGGTGAAAGAGAAAGGGCAAGAGAAGGATGTGAACACAGGAGTGAAGACAGCTGCGAAGGTAGAGAGAAAGGAAAAGAACAAGATACCCGGGGTGATGTGAAAAGGACTGGAATTAAGTTGACAAGATATGGATATTGAGTTTGCATTTAAATTCCTGTAGGTCGTAGCCGTCAGGAAAGCAAGTATATGGAAGGGAGTTCCCTGACGGGAAGCGCTAGAAAAGAAGCTGCTGGAATAGAAGTGTCGCCTGCATTTGGTTGATCTAACTGTAAATGGGTGAGACCTTGATGCCAATCTGGTTGCCCAAGTAAATTCTTGTAGAGGGGGCACCAATGACCTAAGTTCTTGTTGGGAACAGAAGCCATCAAAATATTCGTAGAAGAGACAGCGGGAAACTACATCCTGCCGATGAGAAAGTGGCTGGAATCGGACCAATCACATTGCAGATTCGCTTTTGGAGCCTGTTGAGGACACTAAGACGAACAGCAGAGGCGCCTGACCAGATGTGGCAACAGTATTCCATGCAAGCTTGAATGGTTGATTTCTAACGAAGAGTGTATCCAAACAATTCCCCAAAAAGTATAGAATTGTCCGGAAAATTTAAGGCCGATTTTTAAGAGAAATTAAAATAAACAAAATTATGAAAGGGACAGTTGCAGTGTTCCAGGACCTGCTGCAGCTGTTCCTTTTAACCTGAAAAGATAAAAATGGGTCTGTCAACTCATCAGATGTATAGTCATAACATAATACAATTTCAAGAGCCTACAATATTTTTAAATGCCTCCATAAAAAAAAGTCCGGAAACTTATTGAAGGCACCTCGTATATATGAAACCTTTTGTGGCACAATCATTCTCCATTTTACCTTTACCTTAAAGATTCCATCTTTCCAGAATTTCGGGGGTTTCTCAGCAATGAACTCAATTTTTTTTGTATGGTTAGGTCTTGAAGTCTATTACAATGAGTTTAGTAAAATAAAGGAAGGTAAGATAACCTATTTATTATTCTTTAATATTTCGAGATCTACCATTCTGAAGATGATATTTTGATCTCGAAATATAAATGTATAATAAATAGGTAATACCCAACAACTTTCTTACCTTCCTTTATTTTACTAAACGCATTGTGACAGCCTTCAAGACCTAATCATACACCTAATATACACAATACTTTAAGCAAATTACAAAACTTTCAATTTTTTAAATTTCATCCGAAGAATTAAACTTTTAACCATTAAGATTAATTAGTAAAGGTCTTAAAAATTCAAAATCCGTAGGTGCAATATCTGCAGTAAGCTGCAAGAATTTTTCCAATGTCGCCAAAGAAACATGAGGTCTGGCATTATCCTGATGGGAAACAACACCTTTCCTGTTCACCAATTCCGGGCGTTTTTCATGAATTGCTGTCGTTAAAACGTTCAGTTAAAAGACAGTAAATTCCTAAATCAATTGACTGGTTAATGATCAGAATCTCATATCACAGAATTTCCTTTTCAATCTCACCAGATTTGCAGCATGACTTTCTAAAGATGAAGACCTGCTTTTGGGGTAGTTAAAGTTGGTATATGTCGCTTACCTCATGATTTTATTTTCGCTGAACATTGTTGCAAACGATCAATTTCTCATCACCGTCACAATTTGCTTCAAAAAGAATAACTTTTCATTGCGTTTATACAAGAAATCATAGATAGAAATGCGATCCAAAAATTGTTTTCATGCAGATAATGAGGTCATGAATAGCGGACTTTTTAAATCTAGTATTTCTGCAAATTCCCGCGTTGTGTAATGCTTGTAATTTCTCAGACAAGGTCTTGATTTAATCGTCATCTCTAGTGGGATGGTCTGCCTGAGCGTTCTTTAAAAATATTGTTACAATTACCAGCAGTAAATCTTATCAAAGAACTTCTGATAAGTTCTGTGAGCTAAAGAACCTTCACCGTGCACAGTACATATCTTTTTTTTTGCTGTTTGCGAGGTTTTGTTTTTGTTTTTACGGCGATAAAAAAAGCATCAAGTGTCTAAAATGCACCGCATTGTCGTCCATTTTTATAGCAATATAAAATTGAGACGTATTAAGTAATTTTAAACTTTTATTCTGAAGAGATAATTCGAAGTGGGCTCTAGTCGGAAATTTAAGCATAGCTATCGATAAATTTAAGTTCTAACGTGATGAAACATTAAACACTAAAACTCGGTACGAATTTTCCGGAAAAAAAACAATATTTATTTTAAAAAAATATATACAGAGAGGTAACCTTACGGCGGTATAAAATTAACTAAAGCCGAGACATCAGATCAGAACCAATAATATTGCTGATTCTTCTTTGGATTTTATTAAGGGGCTCAAATGAATAGCAGGAGCCCCGGACCATATGTGGTAGCAGTATTCTAGACATTGCTGAATGGTAATCATATTGATATGTAAAATCGAAATACAATTTTGCATTTTTTTTTTACAAAATAAATTAATAAATAAATAAATTATAAAATTAAATAATTTCGGGAAATTCAAAAATGCTATGGGAGTTTTATTATGTAGAGAAACCGAACAAAACGTGAGAATTCAATGCAAATGTTCGTCAAAATTGTAACGACATTTTTGTCCGTTTTTTTTTTCTATGACAAAACCTTATCGCTTCTGTTGTGATGGATATCGACTCGAAATGAAAAACTCGAGTGCCGAGTTCGAATTCCAGTTGAATTCGTTGCATTCATTTACGTGCAAATAACTTTGAGAGAGGTGTATTAATCCGTCACTTCTCTCCAGCTATGGGTTTAATAGCAAGGCATTGTTTTCTCTAGCCTTGGTTGGCAACCAGTCGACCGCAGAAAGTACTGTCAGCATACTGCCGAAAAATCTGCCCAGTCAGTCATGTCCCTTTCGAAGCTTTTATCACGTATGACTTTAAAGTTGCGATAGGAATTAAGTAATTAGTGCCATTAATTTCAATTTAATTGAACCAAAGAAATTTGCATCCTATGAAAATGCTGACGACTCATCAAAAACAGCTGGATGACTCACATGGCAGGGGATAGACATAATTAGGGAGCAAGAGTCTGACAAGGACATTCGAGAACGGAAGAATAGGTTAAAAAATGATAGGGCTACCAAAGCGGAACAGAAAAGGTAAATTGTGATGGATGAGATAGTGTAGTATTTGTCTCAGTCTGACGATGACTCCACTCGTCAGGCTGTATGTTCTGTCTCACCTTAGATGAAGTTCAATACCATTATGACAATGGCTATATGGGTATAGATCAAACATTTCATTCTATAAAGAGGATGTATACACTCTCGGCTGACCTCAAATGGAATGACTATGTCGAATCCATTGCTAAGTCAGCTGCTATGAAGGTCGGTTCTCTGTACAGGGCCCGGAAGTTTTCCCGTCTGAATCTGTCCTGCACATATATAAATCTACCATCCGCCCGTGTATTGAATACTGCTGCCACATCTGGTCGGGTGCCCCTGCTACTCTCCTCGGGCTTCTTGACAAAATACAACGGAGTATCTGAAACCTGATCGATACTGACTTGGCGGACCGGCTGCAACCACTCTCTCACCGGCGTGACGTGGCTTCCCTGTGCCTCTTCTATAAATACTTTCACGGTTTCTGCTCCGATGAACTTAGGTCATTGGTGCCGCCTAGGTACGAATTTACACGAGATACTAGATTAGCAACTAGGTCTAACCCTTTTACAGTGAAACACATAAGATGTAACCGTAATCTACTCCAACAGCTTCTTTTCTCGCACTTCCCGCCTGTGGAATTCCCTTCCACATGCCTGCTTCCCCGACAGCTACAATCTCCAGGAGTTTAAATGTAAGGTCAATAGACTCCTCCTAACACGCTAACTTGCATCTATTCTCTAAAACACTCTCACCATCTAACCAACCCTCATTCTCGGCATCCTTACCCGTCTATCACCCTCCTTCTGACATATATCTAACCATCCTTTCTCATCACTTCCCCGCCTCTCTGTAACTCCATGCGCAATAGTGGCAGGGGAATGCCTTGCTCGAGGTGAAACAATTAAAAAAAATTATTCGCCCTAGCGCGAAGCATCTTTTGGTAGTCATAAGTTATGGATATAGACGTTGGTTAGTTAGAATGATTTGATCCAAAGAGTTGTGAGTTCAATACAATTCTACAGCAGAAGTGAACACGTAACTCAGAGGGTCCGGTTAGAGGGAGATAACTCGTGACTAGCAAAAGAGGCTTCGCTCAAGGATTAAGAATGATATACCCCAGTGATTGTAATAAAGGGTTCGGTTTAAAATTCGTACAAATGGCAACCAAGATGAGGACAATAAACCGAATAACATAAATACTGTAAATACTACCTCATCGCAGAAATATAGACAAATAGAATGATCTATTATTAAACGTCGCACAAATGGCTACAAAGATGAGGACAATAGTCCGAATCATGTAAATACTGTAAATACTACCTCATCTCAGAAATATAGAAAAATAGAATGATCTATTACTAAAAGTCGTACAAAGATGAGGACAATAGTTCGAATAATGTAAATAGTGCTATTAAATGTTTTTCCAAATATTCTGTTCAATATTGGACTTTAATAATGTTGTTCCAAATATTCATCCTAAACCTGGAACGATATTACAGTTTGATAGGAAGAAACCACTGACAACGAGACGAACATGTGTCATGTGACCCTGAAAGTGTTAATCAATCAGTCTGCCTTTAGCTTTGCCCCTCGACAAATATTCAGACAAATCTTTGTTCATTTGTTTAATCGTCTTTTCCCGTGCTATTTTTAGAACCCTTAACTTTCATTGCAAATATATATATATATATGTGTGTGTCTATTCCTTTATTGAAAGCGAAGGATCCATCGCATATAGAATTCTCTCGGTGGTTTGCCTGGCTTTATGATATTTGACTGTTCATTATTTTTTTTCTTTATTTTTTTAATCAATTCCTAGTGAATAACATACACATATACGCACATAGTTTTATCTCCAACAGACAAGGTAGGTAAGTACAGGCGTATTTATAATTTATTTATATTTTTGCGATATACTTTCGGGATTTTTTTCCGACTCACGAGACTTTCTCGAAGGCGACTTAATAATGCTTATTTTAGTCTACAGTTCTTTTTCTCTCTCTGTTTGTCTCTTTCACGTTTTTTTTTCTATTTCTTGCTCTCTCTAGTCCACTCTTTCTTCACTTTCTATCGTTTGCTTTCTGGCTATTTATCGCTTTTAAATTTCTCGCTATGTCTAACTAATTTTATTATCTTCATTTTATTTCTCTACTTCTCTCTGTCTAGATATTTCTATATTTCTCTTTCTCTCTCTCTCTCTCTCGCTCTCGCTTACTTTATGCTCTCTCTCTCTCTATCTCTCGTACTCTTTCTTTTTCGTTCTCTATGTCTCTTTATATATATATAATTCACTTATATCTATTTCTATTTCTATTATTATATAAATATATATATTTTTCTCTCTCTCTTTCTCTCTTACTCATTTTATTTCTCTTATTCTCTTTCGTTCTCTATGTTTCTTTATATATATATATATATAATTTTATTATCTTCATTTTCTTTCTCTCGTTCTCTCTGTCTAGATATTTCTATATGTCTCTTTCTCTCTCTCTCTCTCTCTCTCTGCTCATTTTATGCTCTCTCTCGTTCACTTTCTCTTTCGTTCTCTATGTCTCTTTATATATATATATATATATATATATATATATATATATATATATAATTCTCTCTCTCTCTAGCTCATTTTATTTTCTCGTTCTCTTTCGTTCTCTATGTCTCTTGATATATATTTCTCTCTCTCTCTCTAGCTCATTTTATTCTCTCTCTCGCTCTCTTTCTTTTTGTTCTCTCTGTCTCTTCATATTCATACATATATATATATTTCGCTTATATCTATTTCTATTTCTATTTCTATTATATATAAGCGAAATATATATATGTATGTATATAAAGAGACATAGAGAACAAAAGAGAAAGAGAGCGAGAGAGAGAATCAAATGAGCTAGAGAGAGAGAGAGAGAGAGAAATATATATATATCAAGAGACATAGAGAACAAAAGAGAACGAGAGAGAGAGAGAGAGAGAGAGAGAGAGAATAAAATGAGCTAGAGAGAGAGATATATATATATATATATATATATATATAAAGAGACATCGAGAACGAAAGAGAAAGTGAACGAGAGAAAGAGAGCATAAAATGAGTAGAGAGGGAGAGAAAGAGACATATAGAAATATCTAGACAGAGAGAACGAGAGAAAGAAAATGAAGATAATAAAATTATATATATATATATATATATATATATATATATATATTTCTCTTTTACTCATTTTATACTCTCTCTTTCTCCCTCGTTCGCTATGTTTCTTTAAATATCTATATATATATTATTTCTATTTCTAATATATATATATATATATATATATATGTATATATATATATATATATATATATATATTGTAATGGTTGTTACAATGGTTTATAAAAGCATAGTATCACGACACAAAAATCTTCGCTTTTCGGAACTACGTTTGCTCTTCACCTGGTGATAAGTTGAAATGAAAAATAAATGGTGAAAACGATTTATTTTTGGTAATATGATATATAAGTGAATGTGGTGGGAGTTTAGTACGATTTAGCTGGCAGTTTATAGCCATAGTGATACAGCCTTGGGTTAGGTGAGGGGTGCGGAGTAGCTTTGTTTTGGACAGGTCACTTTTTTGTTTTGTCTGCGTATTTCTTATATTTGGATCTAAGGTTTTTAAGAAAGGATAAATACTTTTTATTTTACTACTATCTATGAGTGGATGGAATAGAGTTATTATTAATGTTTTGTGAGTTTATTTTCTTTTATTTATACGATGTCCATTTTTTTTATTTTGAGGATTAAACATGGGTATTAATTACCTTTTTGGAGGGAATTATTTTATGTGAATGGGGTATTTTTTGGTTAATTAAATTTTAGCGAATAATGAAATATCAGTAAATCTTGTTGAGACTTTACTTAAAAAACCAGTAATTTTTACGGACTTCCAAAGATACACAAATCAAACAAAATTAAAGCCGCTATCCATAAACAAAAATCGGAATATATCCACACCACAAACCCCAGACCAATTTAGACCATTTGTAGCAGGACCAGCCTGCCTTACAAGATGACTGAGCAATTTAATTGATAAAATATTACAATCTTACACCATATATACTTACGGGCTTCTCGATAAGGTTCAGAGGAGGGTCTGTAATGTGATAGATACCGACTTGGCAGACCGCCTGCAGTCTCTCTCCCACCGGCGCGACGTGGCTTCCCTGTGTCTTTTCTATAAATACTTTCACGGCTTCTGATCCGATGAACTTAGATCACTGGTGCCAACTAAATACGAATTTGCACGAGATACTAGATTAGCAACTAGATCCCACCCTTTTACAGTGAAACCGATAAAATGCAACCGCAACTTCTACTCCAACAGTTTCTTTCCTCGCACTTCCCGACTGTGGAATTCCCTTCCACACAATTGCTTCCCCAACGGCTACAATCTCCAGGAGTTTAAATGTAAGGTCAATAGACACCTCCTAACACACTAACCTGCTCTCATTCTATCAAACACTCTTCCCATCTGCCCAACCCTCATCCTCGGTATCCTTACTCATCTGTCACCTTCCTCCTGACATTCCCTATGTTTAAACACTTTTTCTCTTTACCTTCCACTATGTAGCCCCATGCGCAATAGTGGCAGTGGAATGCCTTGCTTGGGGTGAGATGATTAAAAAAACACTCTTCCCATCTGCCCAACCCTCATCCTCGGTATCGTTACTCATCTGTCACCTTCCTCCCGACATTCCTTATGTCTAACCACTCCTTCTCTTTACCTTCCCCTATGTAGCGCCATGCGCAATAGTGGCAGTGGAATGCCTTGCTTGGGGTGAGATGATTAAAAAAACACTCTTCCCATCTGCCCAACCCTCATCCTCGGTATCGTTACTCATCTGTCACCTTCCTCCCGACATTCCTTATGTCTAACCACTCCTTCTCTTTACCTTCCCCTATGTAGCCCCATGCGCAATAGTGGCAGTGGAATGCCTTGCTTGGGGTGAGATGATTAAAAAAACACTCTTCCCATCTGCCCAACCCTCATCCTCGGTATCGTTACTCATCTGTCACCTTCCTCCCGACATTCCTTATGTCTAACCACTCCTTCTCTTTACCTTCCCCTATGTAGCCCCATGCGCAATAGTGGCAGTGGAATGCCTTGCTTGGGGTGAGATGATTAAAAAAACACTCTTCCCATCTGCCCAACCCTCATCCTCGGTATCGTTACTCATCTGTCACCTTCCTCCCGACATTCCTTATGTCTATCCACTCCTTCTCTTTACCATCCCCTATGCAGCCCCATGCGCAATAGTGGCAGTGGAATGCCTTGCTTGGGGTGAGATGATTAAAAAAAAAACACAAAAATAAAAATTTACATCAGAGACAGCATACATTTCCTAAGCTTCATGCCACAAAAAGTAGACCCAGATACACTCTTATTAACTTTTGACGTAAACAGCCTGTACAGCAACATACCACATGAACTAGGAAAACAAGCCATTGCATTTTGGATAGAAAAACACCCAGAAATACTCCCCACACGCTTCACAAAAGAATTTATTTTACAAAGTATAGATCTAATTTTACACAACAATTCCTTCCAGTTTAACGACAAAAATTATGTACAAACAACAGGTACCCCGATGAGAATACAAATGGCACCGACATATGCAACACTCACCCTAGCATATCTAGAAGAAAGCCTATACAACCAAATGCGACATAAATATGGGGAAGACATAAAAACAAAATTCACGAAATCGTGGAAAGATTCCTGAATGACTTTTATCTTTTGGAAAGCAACATGGGGGGGGGGGACATAAACAAACTACACAACGTACTACAACACCAGCACTCCAAAATCAAGTTCACGCTAGAATATAGTTATAAAGAATTACCGTTCCTAGACATATTCATAAAAAACGAAAACAATCCCATCATCATAGACATTTACCACAAACCCACAGACACCCAACAATACCTCCACTTCAAGAGTCACCATCCATCCCCTATTCCCTAGCACGACGAATTTGCACGATAGTAACTGACAAAACCCTCCGTAAAATACGCCTAGAAGAATTACGAAAAACATTACAAATAAGAGGATACCCCCACCTAACTAATAGCCAAAGGATTCCAACTAGCAAAAAAATAGCATTAGAATCCCTCCGGAAAAAAAAAAACAACAAGAAAAACGCGAAAAAGAAAACATTCTAGCATACGTTTCCACTCACAACAAAAACAATCCAGAATTATTCACAAAGATCAAAACACACATGGAATTACACAACAATAATGAAAAAATAAAATAAATCTTAAAGACAACCAAAATAATTAACAGCAAACGCCAGCCACAAAATTTAAAAGACATCCTCACCTCATCAAAATTTGAACAACAACACACAATACAGAGGGTCACAAAATGCAACAAAAAAAGATGTGGCGTATGCAACATAATAATAGAAGGAAAACACTTCCAGTCGAAAACGCAACTACATTCGAAATAAAATCGGATCTGATCTGCAACTCAAAAAATGTAGTTTACGCTCTAAAATGCGACAAATGCGCAAAGATATACGTGGGAGCAACACAATACTTGAATAATAGAATTTCCCTTCATAGAAGCAATATAAGATTATCACATAACAGGAAATTATATGTTTCCCAACATTTGCAAGAATGTAGTGATGGCAAATTCAAAGTTATATCTATATATCAAAACACAGATTATGAAATATTAATAATGCAGGAAGAAAGATTCATAAAAAATACAAGCCATCGCTCAACAAAACAACATGAAAAACACACACACACCGAAAAACATATAGACACACACATACATACACACCCGCACATACACCCACCCACATACATACACGCACATCAAATTCAAAAGATAACCACAAACAATAAAAAAGAACGAGATGACTCATAAAACAAGTCTAATACATAAAGACGAAATAAAAAAAACGCTTGCACACACACACACACACACACACAGATACAGACACAGACACACACACACCAAATTCATAACACCGTCACAGCAATAAAAATTGACCGATGAAAAGGATTGTAGATAAACAAAGGCGACTAGAAGATAATTTTAACATGCTAAAAGGTAACCCCAGACCAATATCATTTCAAAATGGCGTTAGCACTTGATTTATTTATTTATTTATTTATTCATCTGTTTATTTATTTGTCTGTTTATCCATTTATACACGTGCTGATGTGAAAAAACACAGACCATTCAACGTGCCAACATTTGATTTATTTTATCTTATTTTATTTTATTGATTTTGTATATTTTCTTATTTTTTTCTACTTACTTATTTATAAAACAACAACTTGGTGATCAGAAACAAAAGAAACTCGATGCGTAAAGCCACAAATTTATTCGCCTGAAGAGAGTCAACTTTAAACTCGAAACACGTGTAGCGTCACAAATACCATTATGGACACTTAATGTATCTTAACATGTATAATAAAAAAAACAATAGATATACACTTTAAAGAAAATGTTCACGGCCTCTCACACGTTTTATTCTATATATATATATATATATATATATATATATATATATATATATATATATTCTTAATTGCTCGATGGCATAATTATTACAACAAATTAATAAGATACTGTTAAAGAGCGGACATGTGGCAAAATCTTCCATAAATGGTAGTAAATTTTAATAACTGGTAGTAAAGAGAATAAACTGAGCCATGGCTGCCTCGCTATTGTTTCTTTCTCCATGACCGTGACAAGAAGGACACACACACACACACACACACACACACACATATATATATATATATATATATATATATATATATATTTTCATCTGCAGACAGATCTGTTTTACTGTATCACAGCTCATCAGTACGGTTAGACTCCGATTGCTTTTTAACCCACAATTGAAACCCGACCGAATTGGCGTCAGTCGGCGATTCTACCTCTGGGCTATGAGCGTTCGGTGGAAGAAGGCAGACTTTTTAGCGCATATATTATCATTATACGCGCCCATATATATATATATATATATATATATATATACAAGTAAATACATAACAGTATTTATTATAATAAAGATGATTATAGTTAGTTGTGTACAGTTGAATTCCTTGGATTCATTTATGCGCAAATACCCTTGGGAAAAGGATTAATCCGTCTCTGCCTTCCAGTTATGGGTTAAATAACAGGTCAAATTAGGTTCTGTAGCCTTGGCTGGCAACCAGTCTACCGCAGAAAGCAATGGCAACCTAATGTGGGATAATCTTTTGTCCAGTCAGTCATGTTACTTTAGAAAAACGATCGCATAAGTGTGTGTCACGTATGGCACTTGACTGACTGTCTGAATATAATAGTTGAAAACAATTAAAACTTCCATTGGGTATAAAGTGTGTCGACCAGTTTTATTTTGTCATGCAGTAATAAACTGATCCCCCACTTATTACTATATAATAATATAATACATATCTTCCCTTTCTAGCTATGAGTCAAATAACAGGACAGATTCTATATCCTTGATTGGCAACCAGTCTACCGCAGAAACCAATGGCAACTTACTGCGGGATAATCTTCTGCCCAGTCAGATCTCTTTCGAGACATGATCGCCCAAGCGTGTATCAGGTATGGCACTTAACTGAGTATACAAAGAGACAAGTGAATAAAATGAGCCAGAGAGAGCGTGAAATAGAGAAAAATATATAAAGACATAGGAAACGAAATAGAAAGAGAAAAAGAAAGAGAATAAAATGAGCAAGAGAGAGAAAACAGAGAGAACTATGTATATTTATATAATAATAGAAATAGAAATAGATATAAGAGAAATATATATATATATATATAAAGAGACATATAGAACGAAAGAGAAAGAGAACGAGAGATAGAGAGACTGAAATGAGCTAGAGAGAGCGAGGAAATATAGAAAATTTATATAAAGACAGAGAAAGAACAAGAGAATGAATAAAATAAGCAAGAGAGAGAGAGAGAGAGAGAGAGTAATATATATATATATATATATATATATAGTGTAAGAAAGTTATGGAATACGTAGGTTTTAAATCCACTGTTCATGCATTTCGTTCTATCACAGCTCATTAGTATAGCTAGAAACATCTACTTGCTTCTAGCCGGGAACGATACTCGACCGATTTCGTGTTGTCAGAGTCGCTACATTCTCTCTCTCTCTCTCTCTCTCTCTCTCTATATATATATATATATATATATATAGATATATATATATTATGCATTACTCTGCAGCAATGAATTGGTTTCTCTCGGTGACTGGTCTGTGTGTATACACTTCTTATAGAAATTAAAGTTAATAATATTTTACGGGTGGACAGAAAAAACGACACAGAGATCCGATGGTGCATTGAATGTGGGAAAGATCTCTTCAAAGAGCTAAGCAAAGTATTAAGAAACAGGAATATTTTGTTAAAAACATAGAAATTAAAGTTAATAATATTTTAGTGGTGAACAGAAAATAGGACACCGAAATCTGATGTTGCATTGAATTTGGGAAAGATCTCTTCAAATTGCTGAGCAAAGTATTAAGAAACAGGAATATTTCGTCAAAAACATAGAAATTAATGTTAATAATGGTTTATATGAGGATGGAAGCTGTCACACCGAGATCCGAATGTGCACTGGAATGATGCCTTTAAACAGCTAACCAACATATGATGAAACTAGAAGATTTCGCTAGAAACAAGAAAACAGTACTGAAATTTAATATAATTCCTACTATATGGCATTAAATGGTGCACAATCTTTCTACAAATGAAGGGGGTTTTGGCAACAGAAATGTGGTTCTGCAGGAGGATGCTGTGAATATCATTTACTGAAAAAGTGCGCAACAACCGAATTTTATAGAAAATAGTAACAAAAAGGATATTTATATTTTGCATCAGAGATCATCTCTGATGCAATATATAAATATCCTTTTTGTTACTATTTTTGATAAAATTTGGTTGTTGCACACATCAGCATCCACCTGCAGAACCACATTTCTGTTGCCACATAATGGCGCATAATGAGGAAAGACGGCTTGGTGAATTCGACACCCACAAAATATATTGTAAGCAAGGACAGAGGAAAGCAGCAAATAACATATCCGTTGAGCTTGTGTAAATGGTTGGCAGAAGCGAGAGCCAAAATACAAAACTTATTTAAATCTAGAAAGGACAGGAAGTTGTTGAGAGCCATGATCAGAAACTTTTTCTTCCGGAAACTCCCGAATTTGGAAATATCTGTTTCTGGTTGACCTTGCCTTTTTCTACCGGTAATTCCTGGAATCAGATTTAAAGGAGATATCTTTGTAAGGGTCGCTTCTGTTTGAAAATATAACCAATATAAACTTTTCCAAACATAATCATTGCTTCGGTGTTTAAAAATAGACATTGGCGTTGTTTTTCTTCAACATGGACAATATCATTATAATCAATTTTCTCTGCAAAATGTTTTGAGGAAATTAACAAGACTTGATGGAATTGCTTTTATCAGACTTTGCGGTTGTCTAAATTCTCAAAACGTTTGTCTGAGATGAAATCTTAGAATATCTTTGGTTCACATAAGGGAAGATTTTCTAATTTCTTCTTCTTTTCTTTTTTATTTTAAGTCCGAATGATCAAGGTACGTATAATCGAAAACATAAAACTATATGTTGTTTATAAACTAACGTGTATGAATGCCCGTAAGGTAATAAGAAAAAGAATTTATTTTAAAAAAATTATGTATTTACTTTTCAAAATAATCTCTGTCCTTAGCAATGCACTTAAACATTAATCATAAGCATCGAACATTACAAAAAATCAATATTATGATCGAATAAAAAAACTAAACCTCACTATCGGAAATTTAATTCAACTCATTCTTTAAAAAAACAAAACAATAACAGCAGCAGATAATAATAATAATAATAATTCTTTTTCATTATAGTAAAGAAATTTATATATATATATATATATATAGTGTATCGAGGCAGCAAATAATTTTTTAAACATATACTGTTAAATATAAGAGACAATGAATGTCTATTATGTTTAATCATGAGCCGTTCAAAACGTCGAATTTTGGCTTTAATTTCAGTTGAAAATAAAGACAAAAATTCTCCAACATTTGGATAATTTTTTATTAATTTTGTTCTAAGCCTTCGGCTCACATGAAATATTCAGATTTTGGAGGCCATGTACATCAAATCTAAACAACCAACACTTAATAAAATCACTTTTAAATCCGGAAATAACACGTTACTTTGCATTTGAATAAAGTGTTATGTTGTCATTTCGCGCTATCACGCGGTGTGACGTCATAGAACCGCATTGCAAATTTGAGAACTGCGTTTGTTATGTTTGGTAACTATTGCCGTTGCCTAGTGGAGTTTTATGTCAACACAAAATAAAATCGTCGGTGATGGTGGATGTTACTGTATTACCGTCTTAATAACCTCTCTGAAGATGGCTCGTGTGAGCCGAAAGCTTAGAAGCAAGTTAATAAAAATTATCCAAATGTTGGAGAATTTTTGTCTTTATTTTCAACTGAAATTAAAGCCAAAATAGGACGTTTAGAACGGCTCATGATTAAATATAATAGATATTCATTCTCTTATATTTAACAGTATATGTTTAGAATATATATATATATATATATATATATATATATATATATATATATATATATATATATATATGTACTACCGGTCATAATTATCAGGCCACCCCAGTATTTAAAAAAATGATGTATTTCATATTATTTTTTAGTATTTATTGCCAAGTGAATAATTGTAAATAAAAAAAGAATGGTTCTTTTGTTAATACTGCACAATAACATGTGCGTCGAATGAATTTATAAATATTTAATAATAACCTATATTGCTGTTTCATCAATGAAAGAATGAAGAAAATTTAGAGTGATTCGGACGAGTTCATATTTGCTTTTTTGCCTAGTGAAATATTGCAAAAAAATAACAAAACCATTCTATTCTAATTTAGAATTATCCACTTAAAACTTGTATGAAATACATAATTTCTTTTAAAAAACTGGGGTTGCCTAATAATTATGGCTGGTAGTATATATATATATATATATATATATATATATATATATATTATAAATTATATTTTAGAACATGTACAACTTTTTTATATATCCACTACAAATGGTACACTTTGTTTCGACATTGAAACTACAATGTCTCATCAGGTGCTGTGGACAGGAATGGAAAGCCTCTTTTCTTATATGATGAGTTGTGTGTAGGATGTTGGTGGGGGTTAGTGATAAGGGAACAAGTCTTGTGAATTGTCCATTTGAATTTTGAAGAAAGTGGTTTGGGTAGTGAATATAGTTGGGTAATGAGTGTCTTGGAGTTTTGTAGACAGATTTAACATTAGTAGATAGGATGTAAATTTTTATGATCTTGCGACTAGACTTTATCCTTTGGGATTTTAGAGGAGCAGAGTAGGGAGGCGTAAGGGGTGGGGAGAGATGAGATTGGACTTACCGCTTATTTGTACAACTATAAAATACTTTTGTATTGAAGCACAGTTTTTATAATTAAACTAATTTTGTATATTTAACCTTAATTTTGAATTTAGGAAATCAATTTTTTCTATTAAATTTTATATTTTAAATAAGATCACAGCTGTGGTGGGTAATAGATAAGATTTAATGTAAGAGGTAAAATTTAATGTTAGTATTTAAGGTAATAGGTAAATAGGTAACCCATTTAAGGTAATGGGTGCGTAATAGGTAGAATTTAATGTAAGAGGTAAGATTTAATGTTGTATTTAAGGTAATAGGTAAATAGGTAACAGGTATGTTTATATTTAAGGTAATAGGTAAAATTTAATGTGAGTATTTAAGCATAGTTTTTATAATTAATCTAATTTTGTATATTTAACCTTAATTTTGAATTTAGGAAATCGATTTTTTCTATAAATTTTTTAAAAGATTTTAAATTACATTACGGTTTGTGATGTGTGTAAGAGTGTTGTTAGTACTATGAGGGTGTCTCATTGAAAGGCACCCCTGATCTGGCTTTTATAGTATTTTTAGCATGATTGTAAGGTTAGTTCTTTAATGTACTTGCAGTTTACTGTGGTTTCATGCCTCTGGTTTAAAAGCTTGTTGCTATTCATATATTTAATGATTTCAATTTTTTCTTGAGGACAAAGGAAACATGGTTCCTTTATTGATTTAGCTTTCTTGCTTGTTTAAGGATTTCCCATTTAACTTTAGGCGTTATATTTTCGTCTTTTAATTTCCAAAAGTATTTGGAGAGAGACGTCATGTTTTGTTTTTCTTTGTTATTGAAGGATGAGAGGTGATTGTAAAATCACTTTTTAAATACGTTCATGGTGTTTCCGATATATATCTTTTCGTCTTTAGGATTCTCCATGGATGAAATCGAGCACATATATATAAAGGATTTCGTTAAACATTTATTGGTCATGGGGCATTGGTTTTGGTTTCTACAGTTACGGAGGTTGTTATTATGGGCCGGACTGGTATTTGTGTTGAAGTTATTTTAGTTGTGTGCTTTTAATATTTTGCTGTTATGTACTTTAATTATTTTTTCTAGATTGTTGGAGCAGCTATAGCTTAGTTTTATTCTATTTCTATTGAATATTTTGCTTAGAGGGTTATTTTTGGGAAAATGCTTATCTATTATTTTAAGAAATTTATGTCCCAGCTTGAAATTAACTGACTGATTTTATATATATATATATATATATATATATATATATATATATATATATATATCCCTTCAGTCACGCTCATGGGAGACAGCGTTAGCTCAGTTCATTCAATTTACTAATAGTTATTAAACTTTACTAACAGTTATGAAAGCTCTTGCCGATTGTTTATTCTTTAACAACGGCTTATTTTATATTTTGCAAAAGATTATCTGAACAGATAGATAGATAGATAGATAGATAATAAAAAAACTGTGATAGATAGATAGATAGATAGATAGATAGATAGATAGATAGATAGATAGATAGATAGATAGTGATGTCAAGTCCGTGAACTGCAAGGATAATTTTAAAAATTCAATTTAGTATAAAATACCATGCGATAAGATCTGGTGTTTAGCGAGCTTAAGGGATGTTATCCAGAGCAATATGATATCTTTAAAGGAAAACTCAACACAAAAATCTCTAGAGGCAAAAACTTATAATCCATTTTACATGAACTATTAAGTTCATTTAATCAGAACAGGTTTTATTCGTTTCATTTTGTTTAAATATTCTTCCATAAAATTCAAACATTTTCTAATTGAACTGGAAATGAAGTAAAATGGCTCAGAATTGAATTATTTAGCCTTATCTCGGGTAAGGTTTCCTAAGGCTAGGAGAAAGAAGTCTATTTGGGCAGATTAAGTGACCATAAATTCATTAGAATCACAAGCACACGAATACGTGTACATAAATATCCCGACATATGAACATACCAACACATACACACATACATAAATTATATGCACACATGTACATACTTTCTGGTTCTAATGCAGCAATGCCGGCTTCTCTCTTTCTTGACTTTCAGGGCATCTGCGACGGTTTTAGGGAAACGCTCGCACAGGTCTGTTGTTGCCGTACTGCTGGTTATAATGCGTGGGTGACCTTTGTGCTTGGATCGGTGGATCAACTTGTGTTGGAGACGGATTTGCTACCAACCATGGAGTGGTTAGTGTCACAGTAAGTACATTGGTAACTACGTGTGGTGAGAACGCATTTCAGTGAGGGTCTCCTTGTGATAACGAGGTCTAGCTGGTGACAGTGGTGGGATCTAGACTGCCGCCAGGACACTCGACGATGCGGCTTGGTGGGGATAAATGTGTTGGTTATACAGAAGTCGTGGTAAGAGCATGACTCGAGGAGGCTCTGTTCGTTTTTGTACAGCTTGCCGACCAGAAAGTGGCCCATGCAGTTGGGCCAACAATCATGATCGGAACACACTCGTGCATTGAAGTCTGCGAACAGTTACGATTGTTCAGTTACTGGGATGTCTCTGATGAAAGTGTCAAGCGCCTGATAGAACTGGTCTTTGGTCTCGGCTGAAGAGCAAAGTGTGAGAGCGTAAAATCATTGGCGAATCAGACGCGCGGCGCAGCTACCAAGGCACCGGCTTTCCGGAAGGTGTTTGTTGGACGTCCACACGCAGGCGTGTCTTGGCCGGCGGACGCAAGTCCGCAAGCACTCACTCGCTCGGCCGGCTAGTGGCTCTCTGCAGCGCGCGTTCGGCTGGCAGGCTTGCAGGCAGGCGGATCGGACACGCAGGCACCCAGCTGGCGGCCGGCGGTGGCTTCATACGCATTGTTTGCACGCCAAGTGTCCCAGAAGAAATCGATGACGACGACTACACGCAGGTGTGAGTCGGTCGCGAGTCGCACAGGTAGCCGTGGTCAAGCGGCGAATTTCGGAATATGGCGAAAAATTTGAAAAATTTCCAAGTCGAAAGTGGAACTGAAGTGTTGCATTCTCGTTTTCTTCACCTCACCGATTTAACGAAACCCATTTGGTTGGACTGAGCACGAATGTTCAGAAAAAAGCGAATGCTGTTACGCAAATGTTCACTGGGACTGAGAAGGCTGACAGGCGCAGAGACAGGATTCGGTCTGTACCACTGGATGGCGTTCAGTAGAGAATTATTCACTTCGAATACAATGTCATGCAGTCTTGGTTCCTCGGGTTCCTTGTTCTGACAGAAGAACATGCAGTTTTGTTCTCTGAGGCTGCTTTTTCATGCAAGAGTGGTTTCCCGCAGTGGAGAGACGTCGACGTTGACCCTTGTGAGCTCGTTGTCGATCATGGCTGTTTTTTCTGGAGTCATTGACCTGTTGTAGATTATAGGAGAGGCAAAGGCACATTGTTCCCACATACCAGCTTACTAGTAAATCGCAAGATTTTTGGTCTTCTTGACGGTTTTTTCCTAGCTTCAAGCACCTATTGAATCAAACAAACTGTGACGCGTTAACACCTTACGGGCTGCCAAGCTTGAAACGGACGTTAGCTGACTAGTGGGATTGTGATGGTCTTTCCCACCGTCCGAAACAACCTTTAGCGCCTCACCCAGCGCCAATTGGTCCCGCTGTCTCCAGTCTTAACACTCAGGCTGAGAACAGCGGCTATGAAGTGAGCTCCATAGGGCACAGGCCTGGGCAATGTGTATAGAGATCCTGGCCTGCCCTGACGTCAGGATACCCTTCTCTGCCCCATTGATGTGATCCAAAACATTTGGCACCAGCTTGGCTGTAGGAGCTGCCGGGAAAGAAGCCACATTGACATCTAGCCGTCTTAGGGGCTCCGCTCCGGATTTAGTTTCTGGGTTTAGTCCCTTCGTCTTTTTTCCTACTTCTATTTTTTAGGTTCTTCTTTTCACCACAGTTTTCTTCCGTGACATTTATTCGTCATTTTTTAAATTACAGATTTGGTTCTTTCTTTTCTTTAAATCTTAGTATTAAATCTTCATTGCTTTACGATCAGGTCCTGGGCATGACGGTAAACTGCATCCGATAGTAAGGCATCTGATTTGGAGGTTATGAGGAGCATGAAACCATTTCTTAATTGCTGTTGTTCCCAGGCCCACCCTTACCCGGAGTGGTAGCACCTGTTAGGGTCCTGGCTCTGGTTAACCCCCAAACTGAGGTCAAGCACTATGAAAGTATAAAAATACACTTTTATACAAATATATACATAAAAATGGACTTTTACAGAAAATATACATTTTTGAAGGAAGAATGTATATTTTTGAATAAAAATTATTATCAAACAAAACTCAAACTCAGATCTATTTACACAAAATAGATGTTTATAGAAATATATACAAAAGAAAGAGACATGACTGACTGGGCAGAAGATTATCCCGCAGTAGGTTGCCATTGCTTGCTGCGGTAGATTGGTTGCCGACCAAGGCTATAGAACCCAATCTGTCCTGCTATTTAACCCATAACTGGAAGGAAGAGACGGATTAATAACTTTCCCAAGGGTATTTGCGCGTAAGGGAATACAATGGATTCAACTGGAATTCGAACTCGGCTTCTCACTATTACTGAACATTAAAAACAATACCTTAAAAGCCCACCTTTTTGGCATTAAATAACCCATAGAGCTGTTGATATGCCATTAAAAAAACTCACACCCAAACTTAACCATTATTATTCAATCTCTTCGATTCTTTGATTTCTGCCTCTCTCATCCTTCTGTATTTATTTACGTGCAGCCTTCTAACATTTTATTTATTTCTCTTCCTTTCACTCTCTCTTCCTTCCTCCGACCTTCCTACTATACTTTTCTTTCTTCCTCCCTTTCAACTTCACATCCTTACTACCTACTTTCTACGTTTTTCCTTCTTTTCTTCTACACTTTCACTTCCTTTCCTAACTCCAGCCTTCCTACAGTTCCTCATCCCATTTAATTTCTCTATCTACCTCCAGCCGTTGTACATTTCTTATTTATTTTATTCCTCCATTCACTTTCTCCCCCTATTTTTCTTCATTCACTTTCCTTTCCTGCCTCTGGCTTTTCTACATTTTCGCTCTGTTTCTTCCCCACCCACTTACACTTTTTCCGTTTCCCTCCAGACTTTCTATTTTTCTAATTTTCCTTCTTCATACCTTTCGATTTCTGCAACTACCTCCAGCCTTCTTACATTTTTGCCTTCCTCCATTTTCCTTTCTCTTCCTATTCAAAGACTTCGTCTGTTCTTTCTTCTTTTTCCTTCCTTTCACTTTCTATCACTACCTCTAGCTTTCCTACTTTACTCCTTCCTTTCTTCCACGCTTTCCTTTTTTCTCTTTCCTCCAGCATTCTTTCTTTTCTTCCCTATTTCTCTTTCTTTTTTCTTCCTATTCTTCCCCTAATTCACTTTCCATACTTTCCACCAGCCTTTCTAATTTTTGCCTTCCTATCAATTTCCCTCTTACTTCCAGCCTTTCTACTTTTCTTCCTTCCTTTCAATTTCACTTCTTACCTCCAGACTTCCTCCATTTCTTAATTTTGTCCAGCTTCATTACTTACCTCCAGCCTACCTACTTTTCTCTCTCCTTCAATTACTTCCTGATCTCCAGCCTTTCCACTTAACCTCATCCCTTTCAATTTATCCCCTTACTTCCAGCCTTCCTACGTTTCTTATCTCCCTTTCAGCGTCACTTCTTACCTCCAGCCTTCCTACTTTTCTCTCTCCTTCAATTTCTCTCTGATCGCCAGCCTTCACACATTTCTTCCCCCCTTTCAATTTCTCTTCTTACCTCCAGCCTTCCAACTTTTCTTCCTCCTTTTCAATTTCTCTTCTTACCTCCAGCCTTCCAACTTTTCTTCCTCCTTTTCAATTTCTCTTCTTACCTCCAGCATTCCTACTTTTCTCTCTCCTTCAATTTCTCTCTGATCGCCAGCCTTCACACATTTCTTCCCCACTTTCAATTTCTCTTCTTACCTCCAGCCTTCCAACTTTTCTTCCTCCTTTTCAATTTCTCTTCTTACCTCCAGCCTTCCTACTTTTCTTCCTCCTTTTCAATTTCTCTTCTTACCTCCAATCTTCCAACTTTTCTTCCTCCTTTTCAATTTCTTTTCTTACCTCCAGCCTTCCCACTTTTCTTGTCTCCCTTTCAGCTTCACTTCTTACCTCTAGCCTTCCTACTTTTCTCTCTCCTTCAATTTCTCTCTGATCGCCAGCCTTCACACATTTCTTCCCCCCTTTCAATTTTTCTTCTTGCCTCCAGCCTTCCTACTTTTCTTCCTCCTTTTGAATTTCTCTTCTTACCTCCAGCCTTCCAACTTTTCTTCCTCCTTTTCAATTTCTCTTCTTACCTCCAGCCTTCCTACTTTTCTCTCTCCTTCAATTTCTCTCTGATCGCCAGCCTTCTTTTCAATTGCTTTTCTATCCAAAGCCTTTCTACTTTTTTCCTCTCTCTCAATTTCTCTTCTTACCTCCAGCTTTTCTACTTTTCTCCTTCCCTTTTCAATTTCTTTTCTTACCTCCAGCCTTCCTTCTTTTCTCCCTCCATTTTCAATTTCTGTTCTTACTTCCAGCCTTCTTAGTTTCCTTCCTACTTTTCAATTTTTCTCCCTACCTCCAGTCTTCCTATTTTTTCCTTTCTTCCTCTTTTTCACTTATCTTCCTTCTTCCAAACTTTCTTACTCCATTCTTTTTTTCTCATCTTTTCTCCCTTTCTTCATATTGTCTCACCTTCTTTCTTCCTTTCTTCCTTTCTTCCTTCCTTCCTTCTTTTTACTCTCTCTCTCTCTCTCTCCCCCTCTCTCTTTTTTCCTGACGTCCAGCCTTCATTTTTTGTTATACCTTTTTCTTCTTCGTCTACATTTTGTCTTCCTACCCGCCAACATTCCTTTCTTTCTTTATTTATTATTTTATTTTTTCTCCCGTCTTTTCTGTCACTTTCACTTTCTACAGACTTCCATTTTTTCTTTCTTTACTTTTTTCCTTTATTTCTCTTTCTCTCTCTTTCTCTCTCTTTCTTTCTCTCTATTTCTCTCTCTTTCTTTCTCTCTCTTTCTCTCTCTTTCTACCTTCAGCCTTACTTTTCCACTACTTTTTTCTCCCCACCTCGATGTTTCATTATTTTCTTTCTTTTTTCTTCTTTTTTCATTTCTCTGATAATTTTCTTAATACCTTCCTTTCCTATTGGCATCAAACATTCTTCTTTTTGCCATCTCTTTTGTTTTTCTTTTCGTGCCGCCCCAAGCAAGGTATTTTACTGCCACTATTTTGCGGTGGGTTACATAGAAGAAAAGTTATGAGAAAAAGTGACAGGTTATAAGGGGTGTCCGAAAGTGGGTAAGAGACGGATGACTGTGGATATAAAGTGAGGGATCAGTTTATATATTGATTTTAATATAGAATTAATCCCCTACTTTATATCCACATCATGATTTTTTTTAAATAATCATATCGCCTCAAGCAAGGCATTTTACTGCCACTGATATGCAGGGTGTTACATAGGAGGAATGTTGAGGAGTGAGAGGTTGCAGGGGGTGTCAGGAAGAGAGCAGAAGAGGGAAGAGAGTACCGATGAGAGTGGGTTGGACGAAGAGGAATGTTATGAAGAGTGAGATGTTGCAGGGGGTGTCAGGAAGAGAGCAGAAGAGGGAAGAGAGTACCGATGAGAGTGGGTTGGACGAAGAGGAATGTTATGAGGAGTGAGAGGTTGCAGGGGGTGTCAGGAAGAGAGCAGAAGAGGGAAGAGAGTACCGATGAGAGTGGGTTGGACGAAGAGGAATGTTATGAGGAGTGAGTGGTTGCAGGGGGTGTCAGGAAGAGGGCAGGAGAGGGAAGAGAGTACCGATGAGAGTGGGTTGGACGAAGAGGAATGTTATGAGGAGTGAGAGGTTGCAGGGGGTGTCAGGAAGAGGGCAGGAGAGGGAAGAGAGTACCGATGAGAGTGGGTTGGACGAAGAGGAATGTTATGAGGAGTGAGAGGTTGCAGGGGGTGTCAGGAAGAGAGCAGAAGAGGGAAGAGAGTACCGATGAGAGTGGGTTGGACGAAGAGGAATGTTATGAGGAGTGAGAGGTTGCAGGGGGTGTCAGGAAGAGAGCAGAAGAGGGAAGAGAGTACCGATGAGAGTGGGTTGGACGAAGAGGAATGTTATGAGGAGTGAGAGGTTGCAGGGGGTGTCAGGAAGAGAGCAGAAGAGGGAAGAGAGTACCGATGAGAGTGGGTTGGACGAAGAGGAATGTTATGAGGAGTGAGAGGTTGCAGGGGGTGTCAGGAAGAGGGCAGGAGAGGGAAGAGAGTACCGATGAGAGTGGGTTGGACGAAGAGGAATGTTATGAGGAGTGAGAGGTTGCAGGGGGTGTCAGGAAGAGAGCAGGAGAGGGAAGAGAGTACCGATGAGAGTGGGTTGGACGAAGAGGAATGTTATGAGGAGTGAGAGGTTGCAGGGGGTGTCAGGAAGAGGGCAGGAGAGGGAAGAGAGTACCGATGAGAGTGGGTTGGACGAAGAGGAATGTTATGAGGAGTGAGAGGTTGCAGGGGGTGTCAGGAAGAGAGCAGAAGAGGGAAGAGAGTACCGATGCGAGTGGGTTGGACGAGGATGAATGCTATGAGGAGTGAGAGGTTGCAGGGGGTGTCAGGAAGAGAGCAGGATGGGAAGAGTTTACTGATGAGAGTGGGCTGGACGAGGAGGAATGTTATGAGGAGTGAGAGGTTGCAGGGGGTGTCAGGAAGAGAGCAGGATGGGGAAGAGTTTACTGATGAGAGTGGGGTGGACGAGGAGGAATGTTATGAGGAGTGAGAGGTTGCAGGGGGTGTCAGGAAGAGAGCAGGATGGGGAAGAGTTTACAGATGAGATTGTGGTGGACGAGGAGGAATTTTATGAGGAGTGAGAGGTTGCAGGGAGTCTCACGAAAAGAGTAGGAGAAGGAAGAGAATACTGATGAGAGTGGGGTGGATGTAGAAAACCATGAGAGAGAGAATGTAAGTTAGTGAGACAGGAGATGACTACTAACTTTACATTTAAATTCTTGGAGATTGCAACTGTCAGGAAAGCAAGTATACGGTAGAGAATTCCACAGGCGGGAAGTGCGAGAATAGAAGCTGTTGGAGTAGAATTTGCGTTTACAATTTATTGGTTTCACAGTAAAAGCGTGGGACCTAGTTGCTAATCTTGTGGCTCGAGGAAATTCGTGTATAGAGGGTTTGGAGTAGATAGACTAAACTATCGCCTGGTTCACACTCTACCCACGTCTATTGAACAGGTGAAGAGGCTCATCCCTTGTTCCCTGTTTAGGATGTGGTTTCCGGTTTTCTCTTTTCCAATCTTCTCACTCTTACGTAGCCCCCTGCACATCAGTGGCATTACCGCCTTGCTTGGGGTGATATGATTACAAAAAAAAAACAGTGAGCTACGTTCATCGGAGCAGAAACCGTGGAAGTATTTGCAGAAGAGACACAGGGAAGCTACACTACGTCGGTGAGAAAGCAACTGTATCGTAGCTGCCAAGTCGGGTTCGGTCACATTACAGATTCTCCGTTGGATTCTGTCGAAGACACCTAAGTGTATAGCAGGAGCACCGGACCATATATGGCAGCAATACTCAATGCACGGGCGGATGGTAGACTTGTATATATGCAGGATTGTTTGGGAGGGGAAAAACTTCCTGGCCCTACACAGAGAACTGACTTTCTAAGCAGCGGATTTAGCTATAGATTCTGTTCTCCTTTCTTTCTGCTTTTCTTTCATTTCTTTTTTACCTTTAGTCATTTTTGCTATAATTCCCTCTATTCTTTCTTTCTTTCTTTCTTTCATTGTTATATTTTCATCCTTTCTTGATGGTCTTCCTTTCCTTTTTTCCTTCTTAATGATCATCTCCATTTTCATTTACTTTTTCTTTATTTCTTCCCTTTTAATCCATTCTTTCTAATCATTTAATTTTTTTCCTTCTCAATAATTTATTTCATTCTTTCTGCTTTTTCTCTATAATTTCCTCGTTAAGTTTCTTTCTTTCCTTCTGCCTAATTTCCTTTATTTTTTCATTCATTCTTTTCTATAATCCTTTCTTCCAGTTTCTTTCTTTTTCTTTCTCACAAATTAAGCTCTTTCTTTTACTTTTATTTTAATTTTCTCCTGTATCGTTCTTCTTTTCTCTTTCTTTCTCGTTCTTTTTTTTCTTTGTCTTTCTTTCTTTCTTTCTTTCTTTCTTTCTTTCTAATTTGCTTTTGTTTCTTGCTCTTCTTTAAACCTTTCTTTCTTTCTTTTTTCTTCCTTTTTCTTATTTTCTTTCTTCTGTCTTATTCTTTCTTTCTTTCTCTTGTTTCTTTCTTTCTCTTGTTTTTTCTTTCTTTCTTTTTCCATTCTTGTTCTTCTTTATGCATCTCTCTCTCTCTCTCTCTCTCTTTCTTTCTTTCTTTCTTTCTTTCTACTACCTTATTCCCCATTCTATATTTGGCTGGTTTCACTTTTAAGCTACAGTTTGTTTATTTTTCTTTTCCACTGGTCAGCTAAACAAACATTAATGAGGACAAAAGTGACGATCTACCCCTCCAGACGTCGACGGGTTGGCGACCAAAAGAAGCAGTCGTCGAAGGACAGCAGCCAAACCACGATGTAGTAGCAAGTGCTACTGCGCACAAAGCCAGATGGCGGCCGATGCCATGATTACCAATTAGTTCTAACGAGTAAAAGAAGCGTCGAGTGAGATGGTGGTGGTTGGTGGGTGTCGAGAAAACGTCATTTGTGGGCGCGTCAAGCTTGAGTGACGAGGATAGGAGGGGACGTCATCGACGAAATACATTGGGAGACTAACCCTGAGTCGTGCCACATATGTGAGAGCGCAGGCAAAGACAAACACAAGTATATATATATATATATGTGGGGGGGGGGTATGTGAGTGTGTGCATGTATAACGCTACCTATAAAGAGAGCTTGATAGATATTCATGAACAAACACATATGTATTGACATATTATATGAGCACACCGAGATAAAAAGAAACAGAGTGGTATGAATAGACAGAGAGCAATGGATCTGAGCAGGAATAGATAGATAGATAGATAGATAGATAGATAGATAGATAGATATGAACATACAAATATATGAAGAGATAGACAGATTGATATCAACAGACACACACACACACACACACACACACACACACATATATGTATATATATATATTGAAGAGAAAAAATTAGGTAGACACGTTATTTCATGGTAAATAGGAATTATGGTCTTATTTCAGGCAAACCATCATCGGCTTCCTTCTTTATTGTACAGAAGATGGTTCGCTTGAAATTAGCCCAGACTTCCTATTTATCATGACGTAACGTATCTGGCTAATTTTTGTCTCATATTTGGTCTATATGTATTCATATACATATATATTTGGAGCTCTCTTATTCTACCACTGTATGTATAGGATACTCCTGTGGATTCTTCTATATCTACACCGCATGCTTATATATATATATATATATATATATAGAGAGAGAGAGAGAGAGAGAGACAGAGAAAGAGAGAGAGACAGAGACAGAGAATAAGAGAGAGTGAGAGAGATTTATGTGAATTATACTACTTTTTTTTAATCATATCACCCTGAGCAAGGTGGTAACGCTACTGATGTGCAGGGGCTACATAAGCGTAAGGACGAACGAATTAAAAAGGAGCAAGAGAAGGATGGGAATACAGGCGTGATGACAGTTGCAGAGTGAAGAGAAAAGAAAGAATATACAGGGTGGTGAGGAAAGAACTAGGGTCAAGTGGTTAAGAGATGAGTATTGACCTTGCATTTAAATTCCTGGAGGTTGTAGCCGTCAGGAAAGCAAGAATAAGGAAGCGAGTTCCACAGGTCGGAAGTGCGAGAAAAGAAGCTGTAGGAGTAGAATCGTCGTCTGCATTTGGTTGATCTCACTGTGAATGGGTGAGACCCAGTTGCCAATCTGGTTGCACGAGTAAACAGAGGCATCAGTGACTTATGTTCGTTGGAGCAGAAGCCATGAAAGTATTTATAGAACAGACAAAGGGAAGCCACATCCCGTCGGTGGAAAATTGGCTGTAGTCGATCCGCCAAGTCGGTATCTATCGCATTAATGATACTCCTTTGGAGCCTGTCAAGAACACGGAGAGGAACAGCGGGGTCACCTGACCATATATGGCAGCAGTACTCCATGCATGGACGAATGGTTGATTTGTATATATGCAGGATGGTTTCAGGCGGGAAAACCATCCTGGCCCGACACAGTGACCCAACCTTCCTAGTATTGGATTTAGCTATTGACTCAATGTAGTGGTTCCACTTGAGAGGGCAAGGCCACGGAGGCACAGAGTATTGCTCTCGGTGAGACTCGCTTGGTCCATGCTTATGGGAGGCAAGAGAGGTTGCCTGTGATGATTGACAGACAGCAGCTTGGTCTGAGACTAATTGAAATTTACAAGCCACTTCTTACCCTAATTTACTACAGAATGTAGATCTCTCTCAAGATCAGGAGCGAGATTATGTTTGTCCGCCACGCCGGGTTTCTTACAGATGAGGGAATAAATTGTGGTGTCATCTGCGTAGATGCGTACTCAAAAACAATCCAGAATTATTCACAAAGATCAAAACCCACAGGGAATTACTCAACAATAATGAAAAAAAAAAGAAATCTTAAAGACAACCAAAATAATTAACAGCAAACCTCAGCCCAAAAATTTAAAAGACATCCTAACCTCATCGAAATTCGAACAACATACAACACAGGGGGTCACAAAATGCAACAAAAAAAGATGTGGAGTATGCAACATAATAATAGAAGGAAAACACTTCTAGTTCGAAAACGCAACTACATTCGAAATAAAATCGGATCTGAGCTGCAACTCGAAAAGTGTAGTTGACGCTCTAAAATGCGACAAATGCGCAAAGATATACGTGGGAGCGACACAATACTTGAATAATAGAATTTCCCTTCATAGAAGCAATATAAGATTATCACATTACAGGAAATTATATGTTTCCCAACATTTACCTGAATGTAGTGATGGCAAATTCAAAGTTATGCCTATCTATCAAAACAGAGATTATGAAATATTAATAATGCAGGAAGAAAGATTCATAAAGAAATACAAGCCTTCACTCAACAAGACAGCATGAAAAACACACACACTCACACCGAAAAACCTACAGAAACCCACATACATACATACACACATACACAACCCACATACATACACACACACCAAACTCAAAAGATAACTCCAAACAATAACAAAGAACCAGACGAGCCTTAAAAACAAATCCAAAACATACAGACGAAATAAAAAACGCTCACACACACACACACACACACACACGCCCCAAATTCAAAACACCATCAAAGCAATAAGGAACAACCAAATGATCGATAAGATAAGTTAAGGCGAATAGAAGATAATTTTAACACACTAAAAAGGTCACCCCAGACAAAACCACTTCAAATTGGGATAAACACTTGATTCATCTATCTGTTTATTTATTTATCTGTTTATTTATTTATCTGTTTATAGACACATGCTAATGTGGAAAAAACAGACCAATCAACGTGCCAACATTTGATTTAATTTATTTTGTTTTATCTTATTTTATTTTATTTTATTTTGATTTTATTTATTTTCCTATTTTTTCTACTTTATTTTTTAAAAAACAAAAAGCTCGCGATCAGAAATAAAAGGAACTCACACGAAAAGCCACAGGTTTATTCCTCTGAAGAGAGTCAATTTTAGACTCGAAACACTTGTAGCGTCAGAAACACCATTATGGACAATTAATGTTTCATAACATGTATAATTACAAAAACAATAAATATACACTTTAAAGAAAACGTTCACTGCTTCACACACTTTTTAATCTCTCTCTCTCTCTCTCTCTTTCTATATATATATATATATATATATATATATATATATATATATTACGGAAATTAACGAAGATTAACGAAACTTGCTTATAAACAACCGACAATTTGAAATGATTTGTTTGAAACATTATTTACGTGTGTCATTATGTGTGTCATTCCGCAGGTTCGAATTCTGTCGAATGACACATTTTTCGCAATGAAAATTTACCGTAAATAATCAGGCCAGTAGATATAAATATATAATACTGTTTAATTAAAAACAGAATATCTACTTAAATACAAGTATCGATAAAAAAATAATGTTTAAACAAATCATTTCAAATTGTCGGTTGTTTATAACCAAGTTTCGTTAATCTTCGTTAATTTCCGTAACATCTTTGCATTTGTTGATATTACGATATATTTCAGAACAGATATGGTTGTTGCAATAAATCAGAAAATGTGCTGTATAAGCTTGATTAAAACCTCGTTTAGACTAATGGTAATTTGTGGTCGAGAGGTCTAAGACGTGCCAGATCACATGGTAGCTTCCCCTATGTAGATAGAGTTCGAATCCTGCCGAATGACACACATTTTTCGCAATAAAAATTTACCGTAAATAATCAGGCCAGTAGATATATATATAATATTGTTTATTTAAAACCAGAATATCTACTTAAATACGAGTATCGATAAAAAAAAAAATAACTCGGTGCAGAATTCTGCCACAGATTACACGAAAAGGTCATATAGTCCTTTCTGTGTTACATGAAAAGGTCATGTATTTTAAGTTTCGCCCGAACAACAGACCTCAGTTATTTAATTCCAAACTGGAGGAAAGGGATATATATATATATATATATATATATATATATATAAGAAAAATTAAAGCAGGCACGTTATCTCATGGTGAATCGGAAGTGTGGGCCTATTTCAGGCAAACCATATTCAGCTTCTGTCTTTATTTAACAAAGGATTTTACACAAATGAGATTCACAAAGACCTAAAAAGACTAATGGAAAAAACGCTCGCTCCCTTAAAAGAGACAATTTAAGAAAAATACATCCGTTCGACGAACACATACACATATTCATACTCTGGATTCTTCTATACCCACGTTATGTATATATACTTTAAAAGCAATTAAAACTTTTCTAATTAAACAATGTCATAATTTTATTGCATTTTGTATTTACTATTCGGGGCTGATTTTCGAAAAAATTGAATAAGTAAGAGACGATTTGCATTCCTTAACGAATCCTGCATTGAACTAAAGTTTCGTTACAAACTGTAATTTCTTAAAATGTCATAAAACAGATAAAAAATAAATATTTAAAAAATAAATATTTAAAAAAATATTTATAAAAATAATAGTTTTAAAAATAATTTTATTAATTTGTGAATGAGTTCTGAAAATGTCATTAAAATCCGACTATTACTTGATTTTTGACAATTCCCAATTTAATGTGTTTTTCACCAGAAAAAAAATAACTTACGTAATATATCATTATTCATGGTAAATTTTAGTAACGATTTTGGTTACCCGTTGCCGAGAAAAGAAAATAAATTTACGAAAATTTCGAACGTGTTAGAAAAGATTAATTTTTTTTAAATAATTAAAAAAAAATACTTAGATCTTTGATCTTTAAGAATTTTTCTTTTATCTTTGTGAATTTTTTTAATTAAAAAATACATTGATCTTTAATAATGACATTAAATTAAATTGTTATTATTACTTACGTTTTTGTATTGGTTTAACATTTTAAAAAAAGTAATAAAATCCATACTATGAGCAACAAAAATGTAGTTTGTGGAAGGTACATACATACATACATTGAATCACTTGCTAGACCTGATTCGCTGTATCTTGCAAACAATTTTTCTTCTCAGAATATTTATATGCCTACAATTCGTCCATGTTTTGAATATTGATGCCATATCTGGTATGGTATTTATGCTATACTAGCAGCATAGCCAGGTGTTGCTCGGGTGTAATGAAAGCTTTAAAACTAATCCATGGTCCTGGAGCTCAGACTCTTTAGACGTTGGGACGAAAGACTAAAAAGCCACAGTTGTTTCCAGTTAAAGCGAAACCGTAGACTGAAAGAAAAATGAATGGATGGAAGTCAAATTTTCATTTCCTGGTATCGATATCAAAAAAGTTTTTTTCGTCGTAAACTGAATTTTGAAGGCTAAATAAGTCCTCTGAGTAAATGGTATCATGACTGAGACTAAGAACTACAATTATACCTACTTAGAGCCAGACCCGATGCAAAAACTAAAATAAAAGGGCTGAAAAAAATACAGACATATAGGCAGATAATTTTAAATAATAATAATACTAATAATAATAAGTAATAATAATAAAATCATAATAAAAAATAAAAAATAATAATATATACATATGTATATATTAAACAAATAGTAGTAATAATAATAATAATACTCATTCTATTAAAAAAGAAGAAAAAAGAATCTTAAAAATATAACTGTAAATATAATAATTATAAAAATAAAAAACACAATAGTAAAAAATATAAAAAACATTTGTGGTAAAATGATATCAAAAGTAGATTCCAGTCAGTCAGTCAGTCAGTTAAATGGCATACGTGATACACGCTTGGGCGATCATGTCTCGAAAGAGACATGACTGACTGGGCAGAAGATTATCCCGCAGTAGGTTGCCAATGCTTTCTGCGGTAGACTGGCTGCCGACCAAGGCTATAGAAACCAATCTGTCCTGTTATTTGACTCATAGGTAAAGGGAAAAGAAATCTATTATATTATTATGTAGTAATTAGTGGGGGATCGGTTTCCTATTGTTATGAAGTAATAAACTGATCCCCCACTTTGTGACCAATATAAGCCTTAATCATTATTCCAACTATTATATTCAGTCAGTCAGTTAAGTGCCATACGTGATACACGCTTGGGCGATCATGTCTCGAAAGAGACATGACTGACTGGGCAGAAGATTATCCCGCAATAGGTTGCCATTATTTTCTGCGGTAGACTGGTTGCCAACCAAGGGTATAGGACCCAATCTGTCCTGTTATTTAACCAATAACTGGAGGGAAGAGGCGGATTAATATCTTTCCCAAGGGTATTTGCGCGTAAGTGAATGCAACGAATTCGAACTCGGCTTTCCGATTTCTCGTTCCGAGCATATATCCACTGCACCCCGACGCACATCCAGACTCTTTTCCAAAATAAGCACCTTTTTAAGTTAAATTAATGTAAATTAATTTAATTTACACTAATTAAATCACAATCTGGATTTGTCTAGACTAATGTATATAATTAGTGTAAGTAAAAGTTTGTCACTTTGCTGAATATTGTTGCCTTCAACATTCTGACTCTAGAATTTCGTAGATGGCTTATCCGTCTATTCTTTAAGTGTTATCAGCAATTTACTGCATATATTTTTCGATTTTTCTTTATTATACACTTATTTTGATGCAAGATATTTATTCCGTTTTGTTTTCATACAAACGGATATACGCCCGACGTTGCGGGTGTGAGTTTGCAGGGGTGCGCACCTCTGCATACGTTTAGGGTTTCGTGATAATTTACAGTCACACACGATTTTTCTTTTATTCTTTTTTTCTTTTTTCTTTTCATTGTTGCCATTTGCAACAAATTATTATATTCTCTCGACATGTCATCATGGATAAATTTTTACTGTTTTAGTTTGTTTTTCTCCAAGAAGGTTGAATTTTGTTCTTTACCTAAATTATTGATATTAATGTATAAATGATAAATATTTTATAAATGATGCTATTTATATTAATATTTAAATGATTATTTCTTCTATATACATATATACACACTACCAGTATAGCCCGGCGTTGCTCAGGTATAATGAAAGCTTTAAAACTAATCCATGGTCCCGGAACTCACACTCTTTGGACGTTGGCACGAAAGACTGAAAAGCAATAGTTGTTTCCAGTTAAAGCGAAACCGTAGACTGAAAGAAAAATGAATGGATGGAAGTCAAATTTTCATTTCCTGGTATCGATATCAAATAAGTTTTTTCGTCATAAACTGAATTTTGAAGGCTAAATAATTCCTCTGAGTAAATGGTATCATGGCTGAGACTAAGAACTACAATTATATCTACTTAGAGCCAAACCTGAAGCAATAACTAAAATAAAAGGGCTGAAAAAAAAATACAGATATACAGGCAGATAAACAGACACACACACAAACATCTTGTCTTTTATATATATATATATTATCGATTTTCTGCACTATTGTAAGAACTGCAACCTTGAAAGTTCTGAATATCGTTTCTTATGGCTTTGTTTATGAGTGTGTCAAATTTGATTAAAATCGGACCACTCCTTCTATAACCCGATTTTTTCGATTATCGATTCTCGATATTTATCGGTGGTACCTCGACACAAAACCTAGCTAAGAACACTCTCAGACACTGATAGTACAACTGTGTAAATTTTCAAGACAATCGGTTCAGCCGTTTCGGAGTCTACAGGTAACGGACACACACACACAGACACACACATACACACACACAGAGAGACAAAGTTCCATTTATAAATAAGTTTAGATACTCGTGTGTCGCAATCTGCACATGAGCCAGTGATTGGCAACACCTATTGGAAAATGTGTCAAGCTCGTCTGGTTTTTCGACTGACTCATTTTCTATTTTGATTAATGGTAGATCAAAATATAATTTATTAATTTTGGAAGCTTTATGTCTGAAAATATTTTGGCCTGTACTGTACAAGCAAAAGAATAACCTTTTAAGATCCATACATTTATTTGACGATATATGAACTTCAAATTTACCTTTTTTTGCTCCGCTGGATAATTTACTCATTTCTTTACGCATTTATTTAAATCGTAAATTTATTTATTTTCTTAATTTTACGTATTTATAATAACCGTAAATTTTTGTGATACAGTGGATATCGACTCGGAACGAGAAACCGGGGAGCCTAGTTCGAATTCCAGTTGAATCCATTGTATTCACTTACGCGCAAATACCCTTGGGAAAGGTATTAATCTGTCTCTTCCTTCCAGTTATGGGTTAAATAGCAGGACAGATTGGGTTCTATAGCCTTGGTTGGCAACCAGTCTACCGCAGAAAGCAATGGCAAACTACTGTTGGATAATCTTCTGCCCAGTCAGTCATGTCTCTTTCGAGACATGATCGCCCAAGCGTGTATCACGTATGGCACTTAACTGACTGAAATTTAAACGTGTGCCAGCATTATCTCTTGGAGGAATTCTTTGATATTCAGTCTAATAGAATTATAATTGTGTCAACGATTCATCCCTGAGGAAGCGTTGGTCGAAAGGCAGCCAAATATATATATATATATATATATATATATATATATATATAGTCATCCACAGATAGATCAGTATGGTTAGACATCTGATTGCTTTTTACCCAGGATTGAAACCCGACCGAATTGGAGTCAGTCGACGATTCTATCTCTGAGCTGCGGGCGCTCGGTAGAAGGAGGCAGACTTTTTAGCGTGTATATTATCATTATACACGCCCAATAGCTGAGAGTGTTTTAATCATTACTGAATGAGCAATGCATACATGCTAGAGTAGCTACTGTTTTTCAAAATCTTTTCAAATCAAATATATATATATATATATATATATATCACAGCTGATCAGTACAGTTATACATCTGATTGCGTTTGCCAAGGATTGAAACCCGACTTTACCTCTGATCGATGTCCAATTGTCGAACCTACAAGTGAATTTGGGAAGCTTCGCCACAGCCTATGGAATGAGTGAGCATATTGAATTGAGCACTAAAATACGGGTTTATAGAGCATCCGTTTGGGCCACGATTGTGCGTCTCATAAACGTGGATCCCATATAAATCAACTGAATGTCTTCCATGAAAGTTGTCTCCGCGCGATATCTGGCTATAATTTTGCCTATAAGCTGTCAAATGTTGATATCCCAAAATGCAACATTGGTGAAATGGACACTTACCTGATGCAGTCACAACATCGCTGTGACTTCATGTTGCAAGGATGAGAGACGACAGAAGGACCTCATGCAGAGCCAGCTTGTCAGAGGACAAAAGATTGTTAAGAGGGCGTGGCGCATGGTTAATGACAAGCTAAAGAGTAATCTCTCAGCTGTAAATGTGCCTTATTGTAACTTTGGGCAAGTTTTCTGGATCGAAATGACTGGGGATAATTGTGTCAGAAATTTCGAAATCAGTCGTATTGACGGTCTAAGAGACAAAAGACAACGTCAAAAAGCGTCAGCAAATATTCCTCTATCTATGTACCGAGATCCTCGCTATTGAATTATATGTGGTCTTTTACTAGCTGAACTAAAGTGTCATATACGGCAGAAACATAAAAACTGAATGAGATTATCGGATCCTCATACGTTGAAATCGACGGAGTATCCATCATATATATATATATATATATTTATATATATCCTTTTATAATCATTTTACCCCAAGCAGAGTAGGACCACCACTGGTGAGAGAAAAAACAAACTACAGGAAATGTCAAAGAAATGATAAGAGATAGATAAAAATCAACTAGATACAAGATGGGAATTGACATTGCATTTAATCTTATCTATCAGGGAACCAATCAAATGGGAGACAGTTCCACAAACGGAAAGTGCGAGAAAAAAAAAAAAATATATATATATATATATTTTAAACGTGTTTCCGAAAACGTATGGTCAATTCAACGTCTGTCTCTCTGTGTGTGTGTGTGTGTGTGTGTAAAATACGGAAGTAAGAATACAAAAAAGAAAAAAGAAAAAGAGAAGAAAAAAAGAGAAAGAAGAGAAAAACGTAGCAGATTCTTGTTGTCAGAACTGTAAGTTGCTATTTAGTGACAAAAGCGAAAATAGTTACATTAAAATAAATTAAACACACACACACACACACACACACACACACACACACACACACACACATATATATATATATATATATATATATATATCTTAAAAAAGGATTAATTCAAAGATGTTGAATGGCCATTTCGATATGAAGATCTCCACGGGGGATAACACATCACCTCAGCAACAGAAAAATCCTTTCAGAAACTGGAGAAAAATTAGTCTACTTTTCCTTTTTAAATAGATTTGCAAAGAAATTAAAAAAGAAAATAAAAAGGAAAAATAAAGGAAAAGAAAAAGAAAAAGATAAAATAAAATAAAATAAACAAAAAAAGAAAAAATTGACATCGTCTGGGTTCGCAAAAAAAAGGAAAGAGAATTATAATTAAAAATTAACAGACAGCCGTGTTAAATCGACGTAAGGTTAAGCAATACGGAAAAAAGTGGGAGATAAGAGAGATAAAGGAAGGGAGGGAGGGAAAAAGAAAAGAAAATAAAGAAAATTTTTTTAAAATATTACAGACGCTGGACAAATTTTCTCCAGTTTCTGAAAGGATTTTTCTGTTGCTGAGGTGATGTGTTATCCCCCGTGGAGATCTTCATATCGAAATGGCCATTCAACATCTTTGAATTAATGCTTTTTTTAATATATATATATATTTGATCTGTAATATTTTATTACATGGAGCTCTCTTCCTGTATCATTTTTTAATATTAAAATAAAATTTTAATATTTTGGAATTTACCTTCCTGCTTTTTTCCCTTGGATTGAAGTATCTGAATTACATTATATATATATATATATATATATATATATATATATCAGCATGCAATGTGGGTATAGAAGAATCCAAAGGATTATCCTGTACATACAGTGGTAGGATAACTCTCTAAGAGAGCTCTAAACATATATGCATATAAATACATATACAGCAAATCTATATTGTGTGTATTTTGGCAGCATTTTTTCATTAATACAGGTTTTATTGAATAATATAGACAATTTTCTCTATGTAAATCCACTCTGTTAATAATAATTTAAATGTTCTATGTTCACTGAACATTAAATGTTCATCCTTTGATAATGGCTTATGTAAGCCGAAAGCTCAGACCTAACAAAAAAATCAACAATTCTGCGATTTCTTGTCGTCTTTTCATGACAACACTATCAAGCTAATCAGATCACACGAACGGATCTTACACAAAATAAATAGACAGAAATTGTCTATATTATATATATATATATATATATATATATATATATATATGAGTGTGTGTGTGTGTGTGTGTGTGTGTGTGTGTGTGTGTTTGTGTGTGTGTGTGTCACTTACAAGCCTTAAGTCAACCGTAGTATGGTTTTCAGGTATAGTTGTGAAGTGTCTGGGGCTCGTCGATGGCTGTTAGCACGAAGTCACAAGTCATCGTGGCCGAGCTTCCTGCCTAGTTCAGACTGTTGATCACGCAAGATAATGAGATCTCTCACAGAAACTCTAAGGCCCAGACAGCATAGTTTCAGTATAAAAATGTGCCTGAGCAGGCGTCTTCAACAGGGATTAGCTAGCCGCCCAAGTAGACATACAGTCTGATACGAGCGGCCGGCCAGCCAGACACATATATTTGATAAAAAAGATAGACAGATTGCGATGGATGAATTGTCGAGTAAATTAGGCAAAAATGAAAATAACACTGACATCTCATTTTAACAGATTACCAATATTACATAAAATTATCTTGAAATACAAAAGAGAAAATTTAGTCAATAAAATCGCCATTGGCTTCATCCACGGCCTCAGATAACTACGGCATTTCCTACAATAACTAGTGGACAGACTCCTTGTTTAATTTGGTGGAAGCTGCCATAATCCTTGCCTTCATTTCATGTTTAGTGTTAAAAGGAGTTTTGTTAGTCTCTCAGTCAATTGTACTCCACACAATAGACTAAACTATCGCCCGGTTCACACACCACCCACATGTATTGAACAGGTGAAGAGGCTCATCCCTTGTTTCCTGTTTAGGATGCGGTTTCCGGTTTTCTCTTTTCTAATCTTCTAACTTTGTTTTTTTTTTTTCAATTGGAGTAGATAGACTAAACTATCGCACGATTCACACTCCACCCACATCTATTGAACAGGTGAAGAGGTTCATCCCTTGTTTCCTGTTTAGGATGCGGTTTCCGGTTTTCTCTTTTCTAATCTTCTAACTTTGTTTTTTTTTTCAATTGGAGTAGATAGACTAAACTATCGCACGGTTCACACTCCACCCACATCTATTGAACAGGTGAAGAGGTTCATCCGTTGTTTCCTGTTTAGGATGCGGTTTCCGGTTTTCTCTTTTCCAATCTCTTCACTCTTATTTAGCCCCCTGCACATCTGTGGCGTTACCGCCTTGCTCGGAGTGATATGATTAAAAAAAAAACGTAATACTCGAAAGGATTGTAGTCTGCGGAGTTAGGCGGTAATATGGTGGCAGAAATTGTCTTACAGTCATGACTGGGTTCTCCTGCTAATTGGCATTGTGCAGCGTCCTGTTCTGAGAGAAAGGGTCTTCGAGTTACCACCCTGCTGACAAAGGATAGCACTACCTCCTCAAGGCACTTGATGCAGGCCTCCGTATTGAGTCTGAAGTTCTATGAGAAGATGAATGGTGGAAATAAAATCGCTATCAATAGAGATCACTCCAAATACATTCGTCATCACCATCAGACTTATCCAACTCTTTCCGTGTCCTTTGCACTGTCTCTAGTTGACATCCAAACAATCTGAAATGTTCTTATTGGGCTTTCCAGCGTGAATGTCAAGAAGTATAGGGTACTGTTTCCAAGTTTCTGGCGGAGTGAATTGCGTCATGGTGCTCTTTGTCTCGCAGACGGTGCCCAACTGACCCTACTATAATGTGCAGTCGACAAAATCAAAAATGAACAATAAACATGCACGAAATTAAGAATATAAACTGGCGACAATTTACTCATCGCACCTTCGTGTGTGTTTGTGTGTGCGTATACACACATACATATATACGTATACGTCAGTGGTATTCTGTACCTACGAATATTGTTCTACACGCATGACTGCATCTCTTTACACACACACACACACACACACACACACACACACACACATATATATATATATATAGGTACTTTTTCAATGTTTATGTTTTTGCCTTTTTTTCCGTGTAACAGAACGGAAGTAGAACTTGTATCTTTATTTTTCTTCAGTATTTCAAGCACATCAAAAAAAAAAAACTTACACGTCACTAAAACAAGAAAAACGGATATAGCCAGGCGGAAGTTCGCGACGACCATTTTTATGACGTTGCGATTTTCTTTGTCGACGTTTGTTTTGGCTCCTGACAATATGGCCGACAAAGGTGAAACCGGCGTAGCGTGTTCCGCCCTATTCCTTTCAAATATTCTCTCATCTCGTTTTACTTTTTGTTATTAATTATTCGCAATCTGCCGACATCTTTTTGTCTTTTTGTGCTTGATCCTTTTCTTACTTCTTTGTTGTATAAAACTTTTCTTTGGAATTGTTCATGCATATTATTTAAATTTCCTTTGATTATGTAAGATTGCTTCCGTATTCATTATGAGCATGATTTTTTCAACTTTTTCAAACACACGATTAATCTTCATATGTTTAATCATTTTGGATTTCTTTTATTATTATTGTCTTCGATTTTGAGTTGTTTTGTCGAAGAGTCTCTTAAAACGTTTCTTTGCTATTTCCTTTCTTCCATTCGTTTTAATATAATACGAAATATCAATTTATACCAACTAATTTGTTTACATACATTATACAAATAGACATGATTGTCTATTTGTGCAGAGAGAAAAAAATAGCGAGAGAGAGGCACAGACATAGACATAAATTCGTAGATACGCATCATGATATATGGAAATACAAGTACTCTTGCAAAAATACCCAATCATATTCAATAAAAACTTGTAAAAGTTTGACAGTTGTTATGTACTTAAAAGATTTTCCGAAAATAATTTGGGCAATAATTTGTGTTTTATTTTATTTTATTTTTTTTAATTTTATTTTCAGTGCAGTCATTTCAGGATACCTAACCGAAATATTGCTTTAATTTTATGTTTTTAGGAATATAAAATAGATGTTTATCGCCTTATAAAATAGAATCTGCCGTTGGGGAACCACAAAAATTACTCTATATTTATATATATATATATATATATATATATATATATATATATATAATTCCAAGTGAAGAGGAATCAAGGTTTTTTTATATTTTGAGTGCTCTGGTATTTATTTTATTATAAACAGTGCTCAATATAATGAGTATTATAGAGCTTGATATGATATAATATAATTATATATATATATATATATATATATATATGTGTGTGTGTGTGTGTGTGTGTGTGTGTTTGTGTGTGTGTGTGTTTGTGTGTGTGTGTGCTCTTTTTCTCGTAGACGAAAATTTTGCTAAAAAAGAACATACCATGACGAAAAAACCTCCAACTTTGATAAAAAAAAACAAGTTTTGTCAAAATGTTTTTGATAATAATATCACAAGAAAAACCAAACAATTTTGATTATTTTTATAAATTTGGTAATCGTTTGTAGCACGTTCGAAATTTTGGTTAAAATCTTGTTTTCCTTGCGTCTGCGGGTGGGCCAAAGTTTAGGGTGGAAAATTTAGTATATTTTGGATATTCTTGCAAATATCAGATAATTCTTGGTTTTGAATAAAATATTCAGTACTTATTCACAAATTAATGAAATTATTTTTAAATTTTTTGTTTTTTGAAGTCTTGGTAAATATATTTGTTTTCCCTATGTTTCCACGACTTATTTTATGAAATTTTAAAAAATTAAAATTCCACTCTTTTCATATTTATGTGAGTTAAAAACGGAAGTCATTGGAGAATTAAATTCCTTTTTTTTTCTAAACAAAAACAGTATTTGCCAAAAATTTGTTCTTAATCGTAAATTAAAAGTTGCAATAAAACTATGATGCTATTTAATAAATACTTTTAATTGCTCTTATAAATAAGGTATATATAGAGAAACAAGAAAATGCATGAAAATAAAATTTAACAGAATTGTTTTCACTTTTAAAATTTTTTAATTAAAATAAATAAATTAACCTATTAAAATTCTGTATTGATGTCACCCATTGAAAGTATATTTAAATTTGAAAAATACATAATTTAGATGCAGTTAGGACACATCATGACTGATGTTACCCTGGGTCATTGACGGTTTCGATCCTTTACAAATATCATACCTTCTCCCCAGATTGACCCAGCCAGGGTTGATCAGGTTCCGGCCTGTGTCCTAATTTGGTGATAATGTGTATATAAATGGTTCAAATAAAGATCGGAAAGAAACTGTCTAAATATATTTAAAATAAAATCATTAAAAAAACGGGTTTAATAATAATATATAAAAAATATAATAATATATAAAAAACGGGTTTAATAATAATATATTTAATATGAAAATGAATGGTTAAAATTGATATTGGATGTTTAGCTAAAGGAATAGATAAAAAAAATTAAATACACTGAAATAAATACATAAATTAACACGATGTGGAAGATACCATTACATAGGGGTCAGAAGATGAAGGAATATGCCTATAAACGAAATCGAAAATCATACCGAATACGGTGATCATCCGAGCTAAAAAAGAATAGATAAAGTGTAAAAATTGATGTTGATTTATTAAGTAAAAAACATATTTACTAACCATAAACCGAAAAACATGTTTGAGAATTGGACGACGGAGGACGTGCCAGTAAAACTTAATTGAGAAATATAATTTGAGGGATTTATTTAGATATTTTGAACTAAACAGTAATCTTAAAAATTAAGGAAAATATTCCACGTAATATGTTATTAAATTTTAGGTAGTAAGCCTTTGTAGTTTTACATTCGTAGACCCTTGTTGAGGAAATGTTAGAAAATTATTAATAAATTTTAAAATTTTAAATTTTATACTCTGATAATGTGTACGGAAGTTCGTATTTACAAAATTCGGCAAAAAAAAAATTCTTTATATAATACTGGATTAGTTGAACTGTAGTAAACTTTTCCAATTTATGATTATCGTATACACTCGCCTATCATGCAACATTTGAAAACCTAATTTTGAAGCTAATTTTAAGAGAGTCGCATCATACGTGAGACATAAAATTAGCCTATGTACTCTTAGCAATGTATATGCTAATTTTATATCGCATGTATGATGTAACCCCCTTAAAATTAACTTTACAATTTGTTGTTCAAAAGTCGCATGATATGTGTCAATATGTTTTATTTAATAACAATATCCTAGGCTAATACAAATGCAGAATTTGAAAAGATTTAAAACTTTATAAGCGTTTCGAATTACTTTTTTCTAAAAAATGAAAACAATTTTTGTAAAATTGGATTATTCATCGAAGATAATTGTTATCTGAAGAAAATGGTGTCTGTAATATATTTTATTCACAATAACGATTAAAGCATTTTTAACTAAATAATATCTTAATTTTCTTGAATTTTTTAAAATTTTATTTTACGCTTCAGGGTAGATTTTCTGTAACTAAGAGTCCTGTTTGACCAAAATAACACTGTAGATTTCAATTATTCGAAAAATCTTGTCTATAGCTAATATAAACATTAAGCCTTATAAAAGCGAATTTTTCGAAAATTCGTAATTTAGGTCGGTGGGGTTGGAACAGATGTAAAAGAAATATTAAGTTTTTCTAAAAGATTTCTAAAATAATTTCATTCATTTTGAAATAATTCCAGAAAGTTTTATTAAAATCGGACAATCATTTAATTTTTGTAAGAATTTTCGAATCAGTTCGTTTGACACAGCAAAAAACGACGCTGAAATTTTTATACAAATTTTTGGTCACCTGCTGACGTAAAAAATATATTTTGAAGTTTCTAAAAACTGAATTCAGAAATATATATATAACATTGTTAATTTTGTGTAATATATATACATATATGTGTGTGTGTGTGTGTGTGTGTGTGTGTGTGTGTATATATATGACTTTGTTAATTTTGTTTAATATACATACATTTCATATATGTATATTTATACATACTACACAAAATTAAAAATGTCATATATATTTATGGACTCGCCCGTCGATTTCGACGTATGAGTGTCTAACTCAGTTAAACTGCCACACAAAGAATTGTTTACAGTGGTGAAGGCTTGTGTAGCACCATCCACAGTTTTTGAACATACTGATAACAAACAATCGGTGCAGAAGTCCGCCACAGATTGCATGAACAGCAGACTTCCGTTATTTAACCCATAACTGGAGGGAAGGGACGGATTAATACCTTTCCCAAGGGTACAAGTGCGTAAGTGAATGTAAAGTGTTCGACTGGGATTGGAACTCGGCTCACCGATTTCCCTTTCCAAGCCGACATCAACAGCACAACAACGCATATCTGTCCATAAACGCTTACAGCACCTGGTATTCACAAGCGGTCACCCATCTAAGTACTGAACACTCTCAACGTTTCTTAACTTCGGTGATCGAGCGGGAACCGGTGTATTCATATATATGGTGCACAGGAGGTTACAAAATAGTAGATTGAAGAAAGAGGAGAAGAGGTCACAGTAAGTGTCGGAGAATGGGTAAGAGATGGACGGGTACCTTAGTCTGAAGAAAGCTGCGTGAAAGGAAAGTGTCAAGTGAGAAGACGGATGGGAAAGAGGGGGATAAGAGACGACAGCTGACGTTGCAATTAATCTCTTGGAGATTTTAGCTATCAGGGAAAGAAGAATACGGAAGGGAGTTCCACAAGCGGGAAGTGCGAGAAAAGAAACTGTTGGTGTAGAAGTTGTGGTTACATTTTATTGTTTTCACAGTAAAAGGGGCGGAATATTTTTCTAAGTCTATAAGCTCGAGTAAATTCGCGTAGGGAGGCACCAAGGGCGGAGCGAAGCTCGTCGGAGTAGAATCCGTGAATATAGTTGTAAAAAAGACAGAGGGAAGCCACATCTCGTCGGTGAGAAAATGGCTGGGGTCGTGCCTCCATGTTAGGATCGACTACATTGCAGATTGTTTTTGGGATTTTGTCGAGAACTCCAAGGTGAATAGCAGGGGTGCCTGACCAGATACGACAGCAGTATTTTGTCGAGAACTCCAAGGTGAATAGCAGGGGTGCCTGACCAGATACGACAGCAGTATTCAATGCCCCGACGAGACGTGCTTTCGTCTGCCTTTTCTGACAACCTTTGTTTCCTGTTATCCCAACTACATGTATTTAAGCCTGATACTCGATTGGCTCCAGGTTTCACTCTTTCACTGTCAAAATAATAAAATGTAACCGTCATTTCTACTCCAGAGTTACTTTTCTTGCACTCCCTGCCGGACGAACACTTTTCCGTTTACTTGATTCCCTGATATCTGCAATGTCCAAAAATTTAAATGCAACGTCAACTTCCATCTTCTATCTTCTTGAATCCCATTCTTTTTTCCTTCCTGCATGTGGAACTCATTTCCATATACTTGCTTCTCTAATAGCTAAAAATCCCCCAAAATTTAAATGCAACGTCAACTTCCATCTTCTATCTTCTTGAATCCCATTCTTCTGTTATCGTCCCAGCCTGTAGACATCACTTCCTCTTACTTGATCCCTGAGAGCTACAATTTAAAAATTTAAATGCAACATCAATTGCCATCTTCTATCTTCTTGAATCCCATTCTTTTTTTATTCTTCCTGCCTGTAAAACTCCCTTCTATTTATTTGATTCCGTAATAGCTAAAATCTTCAAAAATTTAAATGCAGTGTCAGTTGCCATCTTCTATATTCTTGAATCCTGTTCATCTTTTATCCTTCCTGACTGTGGAACTCCTTTCCATTTACTTTCTTCCCTGATAGATGCAATCTCCAAAAATTTAAATGCAACGGAAATTGCCATCTTCTATCTTCTTGAATCTCATTCTTTTTTTATCCTTCCGATTTGTGGTACTCACTTTCGTTTACTTGCTTCCCTGAAAGCTAAAAATCTCCAAAAATTGAAATGAAACGTCATTGCAAGCACCTATCTTTTTTAATCCTGTTCATCTTTTTATCATTTTCTCAATACCTCGTGTATCCAGTCTTTTCACTCACAGTAACCCCCACCCCCGCTGTGCACTTGTGACGGTTCCTACTTGCTTGGGGTGAAATGACTAAATAAAAAAAAGAAAAAGAAGGGATGTACTAAAAGTAATGTAAACAGTGACCGCAAAATATATCGGTGAAACATCTCCAGATCAAATGTAAAGAATATGCTTATATAAAAGGGACTTTATATTAAACAACCCACCCGGTGTCCTTGCGTGCCAGCGAAACGTTCGTGATCACAAGTTTGGCCTGGAATGTGGTGTGTTAATAAAAGTCAAAAATAACTTGGAACTGTATTCATGATCTCCGAATTCCAACGATTAAGCCGAGCGGGTTAGTTCAGTTTATTGATTCTTCTTGCCGAAAAAAAAAAACGAGACATATATTAAACATGAAAAAGGACCCCGCGACATTGTGTAATCTTTAGAAAGCATGTCTGGCTTGAACAATTACAACTGAGTAGTGAGTTCGATCCTTACAAGATGCCTCCTGCATTTGGCCTTGTGTCACATCTAAGCCTTGCTTAGAAAACCAACATGAAAATAACGATAAAAAAAAAAATTAAATTAAACCAATTTTCGAAATTAGTTTAACTGTAATTTCTTTAATAATATAATTAAGAGCTCCCAAATGGTTTTTAGAATATTATAGTTTTTGATTCTTTCTAAATTTTGGTTAAAAGTTTTGTTTTTCTTGCGTCAAGGTTAAGTAAATTACTAGAGGAAATTTTAGCGTTGTTTTTGAAGAGCACATTGACTTAGGAATTCTTGCAAAATTCAGATAATTGTCAGATTTTAATGAAACTTTCACACAAATTATTTTTAAACCTTTCTGTTTAAGAAAATCTTGGTATAAGCATTCTTTTAATTTTATGAAATTTCGAAGAACCAAATTTTATATTTATTGTTTATATTAGTTAGACGCAGAATTTTTGGAGAAGTCAAATTATCAATATCGTTTCTAAAACCGAACCCTTACTTACCGAAAATCTGCTCTGAATCTTAAAATAAAAAAAATGCAGTGAAACAAAGATATTATTTAATTAGAAAAGATTTAATTGCGTTTATGAATAAAAATATTATGAACTCTCTCTCTCTCTCTCTCTCTCTCTCTATATATATATATATATATATGCAAACTTATGACTACACTCGTTTCGAAAAACCCTTCGCGTATATACGCGGAAGAAATGGTTGTAAAAAAAGAAAGAGCTAAGCACATGAACATGGACCGAGCCAGTACGTAGCCCAAAGAAAAACCCGATACGAGTAATCAATAACAAAAAAGTGCTCAATACGTAAGCAGAGCATACTAAGTAAATTAATCTAGTGAGCCAAAAAACCTACAAAAGGTTTCACCTAAACGGATGTTCAAGGAAGGTTGGCCCTAAATCAACCTTCCCTGAAGATCCGTTTTGGTGAAACCTTGGTAGGTTTCTTGGCTCACTAGGTTAATATATATATATATATATATATATATATATATATATATATATATATATATATAACATATTGATGATCCACGTATACTGTCTTAATATGTATAGAAAAGAATATTAAAAAGTTTTGAATTTAGAAATGTATTTTTGGGCAGTATTTGTTTATGTTTATTATTGTATTTTATATTTCAGACCGTCCTCGGTCCTTCATCAGAAACAAATTTTAAATTCAAAACTTTTTAATATTCTTTCCTATATATATATAGACAAAAAATAGACATTGATTGCTATCTACTTATTAAAGTAGATAGCAATCAATGTCTATTTTTAGATTTTGGACAACATTACTTTTAGATTGAGTTGTAAGTGAAAAATTTAAAAATTTGGTTTTGTCTAGCACTAAAAAAGAGGAAGGGGAAGTAAAGGAAGAAATAGGAAGTGGTGTTTGACAGGGAAGTGGGCCAAACAAAATGGAAAGGAAAGGAAAGAAAAAGGAAAAAGAAAAGAAAGAAAAAATAAAGAAAAGGAAATATTTTATCTCCGTAGAGACGCTAGGGACGTGTAAACAAAACTAGCGTTTTTAAATGGGATGAATTATTAGAAATAATTTTTAGAAAAAAAATTGATTTTCGGGAAAAAGCTGACATATAATTTATTTAAATTTAATTAAATTAATCTAATTAATTATAAACCTAGATTTAAATTAAAATTAAAATTTATAAAATTTATTTAAAAAAATTTTTTTAAAAATTAGGTGCGGGGAAAAATATATATATACGGACTTGCAGGAAAAATTGGGGTCTAAGTTAGTTTAAGTATCCTTACTTCACAAAAGTAGATATTAATAGGAGAAAGGAAGAGGAAGGTCGAGGGGTTCAAATTTACTATTTAAAAATTTATTAATTAATCAATCAAACAAAAACAATTTAATTTATATTTTATCTATCTATCTATCTATATATATATATATATATATATACCAGTTATGTGTTAAATAACAGAACAGATTGTGCTCTATGGCAACCTACTGCAGGATAATTTTCTGCTCAGTCAGTCATGGCACCTAACTGAATTATATCCTTAGGAATTAAAAGTACACTGCGACACGGAAATGTCAATGTTTCGTGAATCTCGTCATCAGGCAATGTTGGATGTTGGTTGTGAAAATTGTGATTATATTTTGCTCTACAATATTTATTGTAGTGAGCACTGTTTATAAAAAAAATATATGCCATGGAACTCAAAATCGTAAAATGTTGAGTCCTCTTTAACTGGATTTATATATACCATTGTGCGGTGAAATATGTATTACCCATTGAAATTGTAGTATATCAAAAATTATATTACTCTGTTAAATTAAATAAATGAATTTAACATTGAGTTCTTTTGATTTCGTCTCTATCGAAATTTACCTGGAAAATATAGCAAGTGTTCTACGTTATATAATTTATTACCATATATACCATATATTGAGCACTGTTTTAAATGATTTTTTAAAATTTTTCTTCGTTCCTTATTCACTGGGGTATATATATATATATATATATATATATATATACTGAGAAACTGTAACAATGCAAATGTTAGGATTTTATTTTGCGAAAAGTATACAAGAGCAAAAACTTTATTAGTTTTTTAAAAAATTGGTGTTTAACAATGTTAATCAGTTTGGTGGGTATATATATATATATATATAAAGCATGCAGTGTGGGTATAGAAGAATCCAAAGGAGTATCCTGTACATACAGTGGTAGGATAACTTTCTAAGAGAGCTCTGAGCATATATGCATATAAATATATATAGAGCAAATACAAGAAAAATTAAGACAGACACGTTATTTCATGGTGAAAAAACTGATGTATTTTTCTTAAATTTTCTCTTTTAAAGGAGCGACCGTTATTTTTATTCGTTTTTTTCGGTCTTTGTGAATCTCATTCGTGTAAAATCTTTTGTAAAATAAAGACGGAAGCTGACGATGGTTCGCCTGAAATAGGCCCACACTTCCGATTCACCATGAAATAACGTGTCTGTCTTAATTTTTCTCATATATATATATATATATATATATATATATGAGTTGAATATATGGGTCGGACTCAGACAAGATAAATAGAATTATTAAAGAACCAGGAGGAAAAAAGTGTCTTTAACCTAACATTTTTCACTGTTACAAGCTTCTTCAGAGATTTAATAAAGAGGAATGATTTAAAAATGTAAGAGACAGTATGTTGATTGAGGTACATTTTCATTTGTCAGATACGTGTCTCGTGTGATGTAATGGATGAATATTAAATATAGACAACAAAACTTGTGTCTGTTTAAGTGTGTATGCCAATGTGTAATAAAACATTAGATGTTTATTATGAATGTAAGTACATGTAAGCGAAAATAATGTGTGTTAAGCGAATCCAAATCATAGATGAACTAAATGTGTGTATATGCCGGTAATGTTAGTATGTGTGAATGACAGTGACGAAAAACATTTCCGTTCAAAATATGTAACCAGTATTGTATACATGTGTCTAATGATGAAACCTATTCTTTTTAAATAAAATGAGAGAATCAGTTATGAATGTATGTGTTGAGAGAAATTATGTGTAAAAATGTGCGTTTATGAGTTAATAAAGAGGTATGCACGTGTCAAGTGATAGAACGATTTTCTGTTTTAAATGAGATGAGAGAACCAGTTATGAATGTATGTGTATGAAAGAATCATGTATGAATGTGTGCCTATGTATGTATGAATCGTAAACAAAATATATTTCCGTTTATAATTCTAGTGAAAATAATGCATAAAAAGATTTTTATAAATAAAAATACATTTTTGAAAAATAATGTTAACGGTTACAATCTTTGAATAAAATGATAAAATACTAAATATCTATGTATTAAAATTATTACAATTTAAACTTATTTATAAATGGAACTTTGTCTCTGTGTGTGTGTGTGTGTGTGTGTGTGTGTGTGTGTGTGTGTGCGTGCGTGCGCGCGCGCGTCTGTGTATGTGTCCGTTACCTATAGATTCCGAAACAGCTGAACCGATTTTCTTGAAAATGTACACCGTTGTACTATCAGTGTCTGCGAGTGTTCTTAGCTAGGTTTTGTGTTGAGGTACCCCCGATAAATATCAAAATCGATAATCGAAAAAATCGGCTTATAGAAGGAGAGATTCGATTTTAATCAAATTTGATACACTTATAGACAAAGACATAAGAAACGATATTCAGAAGTTTCAAGGTTGCAGTTCTTAAAATAGTGCAGAAAATCGATTATTATATATAAGGTCGTTCTGAATGGGCGTGCCTCTTCGTCCTACAGCACGAATGCTGGTGTCCCACAAGGCTCTATCCTGGGCCCAACGCTCTTCCTTATTTTCATCAACGACCTCCCAGATGAGATCAGGTCCCAAGTAGGCATCTACGCAGATGACACTACAATATACTCCCGCTCCAGTAAGAAACCTGTCGTGGCGGACAGACATAATCTCGCTGCTGACCTTGAGCGGGATCTACACTCTGTGGTGAACTGGGGCAAGAAGTGGCTTGTCAACTTCAATTCCTCTAAGACCAAGCTGTTGTCTGTCAACCATTACAGGCAACCTCTTCTGCCTCCCATAAGCATGGACCAGATGATTCTCCCGGAGAGTAATACACTACGCCTCCTCGGACTTACCCTGTCCTCAGACCTCAAATGGAAGCACTATATTGAATCCATAGCAAAATCTACTGCTAAGAAGATTGGGTCACTATGTCGATCCAGGATGTTTTTTCCACCTGAATCCATCCTGCATATATACAAGTCAACCATCCGTCCGTGCATGGAGTACTGCTGCCATTTATGGTCAGGTGCCCCTGCCGTTCTCCTCAGTGTTCTTGACAAGCTCCAAAGGAGAGTCTGTAATGTGATAGGTACTGATCTGGCGACTCGTCTGCAGCCACTTTCCCATCGTCGAAATGTGGCCTCCCTCTGTCTCTTCTATAAATACTTTCATGGCTTCTGCTCGGATGAGCTTAAGTCACTGATGCCTCCTCAACAGGTGTTTACCCGTTCAACCAGACTGGCAACTGGGTCCCACCCATTCACAGTCAGGTTAGCCAAACGCAGACGACAATTCTACTCCTGCAGCTTCCTCTCTCGCACTTCCCGCCTGTGGAACTCACTCCCGTATTCTTGCTTTCCTGATGGCTACGACCTCCAGAAATTTAAAAGCAAAGTTAATACTCACCTACTAACCACTGGCCTCTAGCTCTCTCCCCTCCCCTGTATAACCTTCCCTTTCTCTCCGCCCATGTACCTGTCATTGCACCTGCTTTCTCAGTTTTCTATTGTTCCTTTCTAACTAGCTTGTACTCCTCACTCTTTTCTAATTAATCTTTCTACATTTATGTAACCTCCTGCACATCAGTGGCGTTTCTGCCTTGCTCGGGGTGAAATGATTTAAAAAAAAAAAAAAAAATATATATATATATATATATAAAAGCCAAGATGTTTGTGTGTGTGTCTGTTTATCTGCCTGTATGTCTGTATGTTTTCACCCCCTTTTTTTTTAGTTTTGCTTCGGGTTTGGCTCTAAGTAGGTATAATTGTATTTCTTAGTCTCAGCCATGATACCATTTACTCAGAGGACTTATTTAGCCTTCAAAATTCAGTTTACGACGAAAAAAACTTATTTGATATCGATATCAGGAAATCAAAATTTGACTTACAACCATTCATTTTTCTTTTAGTCTACGGTTTCACTTTAACTGGAAACAACTATTGTTTTTTAGTCTTTGGTGCCAACGTCCAATGAGTCTGAGCTCCAGGACCATGGATTAGTTTTAAAGCTTTCATTACACCCGAGCAACGCCCGGCTATACTGCTAGTAACATAATAAGCAATAAATAAGAAACATACGTATAAATTTTTCCTTATCTACATTAACGAACTCCCCGATGTAATAAGATCCCAAGTAGGCATATCGGCTGACGACACTACGGTTTACTATCGCATCGATGAAAAATCTGCCGAGGCTGACAAAGCAAACGTTGCTGCCGAGCTTGTAAAGAACCTCCAAACCGTGGCGGACTGGGGTATGAAATGGCTCGTGAATTTAAATGCTTCCAAAATGAAGCTGCTATCTATTAACCATCACAGACAATCGCTTCTACCCCCACCCCCATTAGCATGGATCAGGCTAGTATCCCTGAAAGCAAAACACTGCGCCTCATCGGGTTAACTCTCATAACAGACCTTAAATTCTAATCCATCATCTTTTCTTACACATCCTGCCTGTGGGATACCCTTCCGTTTAATTGCTCCCCCGACAGCTACAATCTCCAAGAATTTAAATGTAAAGTCAATAGTCATCTCCTATCTCACTAACCTGCATCCTCTCTCATGCTCCTTTCTCCGTGCACTCCACTCTCATCAGTATTCTCATCCTTCTCTTACCCACTTCCTGACACCCCCTATAACCTGTCAATCTTTCTCATAACTTTCCTCCTATGTAACCCCCTGCAAAACAGTGACAGTAAAATGCCTTGATTGGGGCGATATGATTATTAAAAAAACCCAAAAATCTATACTATTAAAATGTGGATATAAGGTGGGGAATCAATTCTCTCAATGCAAAAACTGATCCCTCACTTTATGGCCATAATAATCATTCTCTCAACCACTTCCTGACACCCCCTGTAACCTGTCACACTTTCTCATAAATTTTCTCCAATATAACCCCCCTGCAAAACAGTAGCAGTAAAATGCCTTGTTTGGGGCGATATGATTATAATAAAAAAATTCTATACTATTATAATGTGGATATAAAGTGGAGGATCAGTTGTACATTATAATCAATATATAAACTGATCTCTTACTTTCTGGCCACAGTCATCCTTCTCTCAACCACTTCCTGACACCCCCTATAACCTGTCACTCTTTCTCATAATTTTTCCTTCTATGTAACCCCCTGCAAAACAGTGGCAAATGTTTGTTCAATATATTTCTTTTCTTCAGATAAATAATAATGGCTTCATATTTTGAGGGTCGTGTATATATATATATATATATATATATATATATATATATATATATATATATATATATCTTTACTTAGGGTGATACGATTTTAAAGAAATAAATAAATTACCAAACTAAATTATTGCAATATTGCAATAAATCAGAATAAATAATATACTATAATAAATAATAAAAGAACTATTGCGACAAAGAATATGAAAATGAAATCCAAAGATAAAGCTCTTGAACAGATGAAACAGCGCTGGCAAGACAAACCTCTGCATGGCCAATATCCAGAACGTGCCAATAAATCCAGTGTTGATAAAGTTAATACTCATCGATGGTTACGTGCATCTGGAATAAAGTCTGAAACTGAAGGCTTTATTCTTGCAGCGCAAGATCAAAGTCTTTTCACGAGAAACTTTCAGGCAAATATTATACATAATAATATGGATCCAAAAAGCAGATTCTGTGATAAACACCAAGAAACAATAGACCATTTAATCTCAGGATGTTCTGTACTTCCTCCAAATGAATATAAAAATCGCCACGATAGAGTGGGGCAATATTTACATTGGACAATGTGCAAACATTATGGAAAATCTGTAAACAAACACTGGTATGAACATCACCCAGCACCGGATACAGAAATAGAAGATGTCACCATTCTATGGGATTACACCATCTACAGATAAAGAAAAATTGAAGCAAACAGGCCGGACATTATTGTTAAAAAACCAGAAAGAGAAAACTTGTCTATTAATTTATATGGCTTATCAACAAAGGAATTTGAAAAACTGTCAAAATATAAAGACCTGGAAATTGAAATAGAAAAATGTGGAAATTGAAAACAAGAGTTGTGCCAGTGATAGTAGGTGCACTTGGAATTATAAAAAATGGAACAAAACAACACATTGACAGAATCCTTGGAAACCCCAGCTTAAGAGATATACAAAAAATTGTCTTGTTGAGTACAGCCCACACACTAAGGAAAACTTTGTCTCTGTAACGCTAGGGATGATGGAGAAGATAGAAAAACATGAAATGGAGCCATAACAACACGCCACGACCTGCATTAGGTCTTCTCGCAGACTTGGATGGTAGTGCGACCATAGCAGAAATCGAAATACGATGAAAAGAAAATGATAATCATAAACAACTATAAAATATATAATGAAAGTAAGAAATATAGATAATAAAGAGGGGAAATAGGAAAAATAGGGAGAAAACATAATTAAATAAATTATAGAATCTGCTTCATAAGGGAAAAACAATATTACATACAAGCAACTATCTTTAACTGATTAAATATTATTGGTATTAGATTCATGAATTATGTATTTGTGAAAAAATCTGGAAGTAATGTAATGTTCTAATCGTGTGTTTATGGTTTATAGTAATGTCATTAATATGTTTTCAAAGTACTTCCTTATTAAAGGGTTTTGTTATTTATTAATAAAACCTTCATTTGAGAAATCATAATTGTGTGATGCGATGTAATATAAGAGAGTTGGAACGTATATCCAAGCCTAAGTCGCTTTTATGGTCGTAAATCAGCGCTTTAAGATTTCGTGATGTTTCCCCAATCTATACCGTATTCCACTGTCGACTCTGAATTTTATAAATCCCAGCATTCAAATTGATGTTTGGTGCCTTTTTTAATCTGACAATATCACCAATACTTTTGAAGGTGGTGGTAACAATTCTGGTGTTTGGGAGAGTTCATATGAAAAGTTGTTAGAAGGTAATATTATGAAATCTGTGTGATTTTGGGTGGTATATTGGTCTTTTTAGTTTTGTGTATTTTATAAGCATGTTTTTTGGTGTAGAGGATGAAATAGTTTGGGTTGTGGAGAAGTTTAAATGTTGTTCAATATATTTCACTTCTTCAGACAAATCATAATGGCTAAAATTTTGTGGGTCGTATATATATATATATTTGTCATATATTTTTTAGGTACTTCAACTCATTTTCGATATATAAATTTTAAATTGAATTTTTAAAAATAAAAATATATTCCTGAGACTTTCATGTTAGTTTTAATTGAAAACTAAGTGATCAAATTTACTGTTTCTAGTAAATAAAATACTCTGGTGTATTTTAAACAGAAATTTATGGTTTAGGGAGTAGCGACTCCGACTGACACCAAATCGGTCGAGTTTCGATCCCGGCCAGAAGCAAGTTGATGTGTCTAGCCACACTGATGAGCAGTGATACAGCGAAACAGACTTGTATGTGAATGACTAATATATATATATATATATTAAACGTATCACCCCCAACAAGGCGGTAACGCTATAAGAGTAAAAAGATTAGATAGAAGAGAGTGAAGAGAAAGACGAACCAGTTAGAAAGAAGCAAGAGAAGGATGGGAATACAGGTGTGATGACAGTTTCAAAGATAGAGAGAAAGGAAAAAATAAACAGGGCGGTGAAGAAAGAACTAGGGTTAAATGGTTAAGAGATGAGTATCGACCTTGCATTTAAATTCCTGGAGGTTGTAGCAGTCAGGAAAGCAAGAATGTGGAAGCGAGTTCCACAGGAAGGAAGTGCGATAAAAGAAGCTGTAGGAGTAGAATTGTCGTCTGCATTTTGTTGATCTAACTGTGAATGGGTGAGACCCAGTTGCCAGCCTAGTTGCACGAGTAAATACCTGTTGCAGATGCACCAGTGACTTAAGCTCGTTGGAGTCGAAGCCATGCAAGTATTTATAGAACAGACAAAGGGAAGCCACATCCCGTCGGATCCGCCAAGTCGGTTCCTATCACATTACTGATTCTCCTTTGAAGCCTGTCAAGAACACTGAGATAAACAGCAGGGGCGCCTGACCATATGTGTCAGCAGTACTCTATGCACGGACGAATGGTTGATTTGTATATATGCAGGATGGATTCAGGCGGAAAAAACATCCTGACCCGACACAGTGACCCAACCTTCCTAGCAGTGAATTTAGAGAGAGGGTAAGGCCGACGAGCCGCAGTGTATTGTTCTCAGGGAGCCTCGCTTGGTCCATGCTTATGGGAGGCAGGATAGTTTGCCTGTGATCATTGACAGACAGCAGCTTGGTCTTAGACGCATTGAAATTTACAAGCCAATATTGATTGGAATATGAAATTTTTCAATTTTTTTATCTTTTAATTTTTCAGCCATTTTTAAGCGATTGACACGTTTGTAAACGAAAGTTAATTTTTGGTTTTAAAAATCTTGCAAAAATAAAACATTTTGACACATTCTTTTTGGACAATTAGCGCACTTCATTTTAAATTAATCTAATTTGCACAAGTATTACTTTTATAGCATGAAATTTAGAATAAAACAATTTCTTAAAAACAGTTCAAATTGTTTATCTTTCCGCTGTATGAGTTGACAGATTTGATAGATGCGAAATAAGATTAGATAAGTGTATGGCGATCACAAGTGACATAATTGTACAATTTTTCCTGTAAGGGGAAGAAACCCTAAAATATATGATCTTTTAATTTACACATAGTATTGACCATAGAAAAAAAATCTTCAAATACACACAAAAAATATTGAAGATTATTTTAACAATATGAAGGGACTATGATGTGCATTAAACTTTTAAATTTTCGATTAGTAATTATAGTATTCTCTTAATAAGTTTTTAACCTAGCCCCAACAAATCTTTGAAGTATTTTAAAAATATATTTGAAACTTTATGTTATAATATAAAAAAACAATTCTTTGAAAAATCATTATTAATGGAAAAAGTTATTTTTCTTCCGACTATAATGGGCTTCATTTATTTTATTTATTCAAGCAATTAAAAACTTAACAAATTAAACAATGTCATAGTTATATTGCAATTTTTATCATATTTTTGGGTGAAGATTTTCGGAAATAAAGGCAAAACCTTTCAAAACAATAATAGGTGATTTACATTCCCCAATGAATCTTGCGTTTTAACTAATAAAACCAATTTTTGCAACAAAATTTAATTTCTTAAAATTTCATAAATTTACGTAGACGGTGGGGTGGTAACAGTTGTAAAAAATATTTTTACCAAGATTTTTTAAGAATAATAATGTCAAAAATAATTTCATTCATTCGTGAATAAATCCTGGAAGGTTCTTTAAAATCAGACTATCACTTGATTTTTACGAGAATTTCAAAATTAAGGTGTTTTTGCTCGGAAAATAAAACCGACTTGTGTAATATTAGGTTTTCTATTATAAAATCAGGTATCGATTTAGTTACCCGTTAAAATCAAGACTTTTTACCAAAATCTCGAATGCATTTAGAGGGATTAACTTTTTGTTTTTACAATGATTAAAAATACTTTGATCTTTTTTCATCATAATAATATAGACATTTTTATGGGAAAAGTTTGTTTTTATTAAGTTTAGAGTCTTTTTATTCATACTATGCTATTTTTCCAGCAATTTAGCGGAGGTACCTATTTTTGATTTTTTATGTAATATTACGTGTTATATTATAAACTCAGGTAACGATTTAGTTACCCGTTAAAATCAAGACTTTTTACAAAAATCTCGAACGTATTAGAGGGGATTAAAATATATTTTTACAATATTTAAAAATATTTTGATCTTACTTCTTAATAACAATATAAACATTTTGATGGAAAAAGTTCGTTTTTATTACGTTTAGGGCTTTTTTTATTCATACTATGCTGTTTTTTCAGCGATTTAGTGACGGTACATATTAAAGATTCACTTTGATTTTTATTATTCTGTTATCATCTCAAATTTGTGTGTTTCAAACGGGATTTAACATTTTAATCTCGTAGTGTTACCTGATCATCAAAATAAAAGATTCAGAGTGCTTGGAGGAGATGTTTTGAAAATAAAAATAAAAACAAGACAGCAAATGCAGCAGTAGTTTTTTAACCACTGGTAATGTTAACATTCCAGACGAGTGGGTATGCCAGAAAGAAATATGGTAAGTTAATGAACGACTTTGATCGCCTCATCTAACCGTAACAACCGGGTGAGGGACTTGTAAACAATGAAAAGCAACCTACCAAAACGTATAACAGTTTTTTTTTTTTTAACCTTGTAAAACCAATTTAACTTGACACACTTCCAGCGGCTGTTGTGAAATTATCCTTCACTTTGTGCACCAGATGACCCAGTTCAACACGAAAATGACGTCACACGAATATTCGGACATCCGCCAACCAACGAAGTATCTGAGGTTTTGAAGTGGTTGTTGCTAAAGGGAAAAAAGAAGGGGGAAGAAAAAGAACACGGAGATTATACTCAAATAACGAATGAATGAACAGACGAGCCAATTATGCACGTACGCATGCGCGTAATTGAATTTAGGCGAACGGTTATGTACAAAATATCATTAAAAAAAAAGAAAATATTTGAAAGTTTTGTCAGCCATTGATTATAATATTATTTTTAATTATTTTTCCTTTTTTTTTTTTTTAGTTGTTACGGGAACACACATTGCTGGACAGAAATTTATTCTGAAACAGTTCTGGAAAGAAGAAAATTAAATTCAGTATTAAATGAAATTTTGAATTTCATTTCCTGCTTCCAACTCGAACACACAATCTCTCTTCCTCTCTCTCTCTCTCTCTCTCTCTCTCTTTCTCTGTTTCTGTATATATTTCACTCCCTTTGGATCTGTCTTTCTCTCTTTCTTTTTGTTTTTATGTCGCTCTCGCTTCTTTGATTTCTCTTTTTCCTCTATTTGTTTGTCTCTCTTGCCTTCACTCTCATTTCCCTCTCACATTATATATATATATATATATATATATATATATATATATATATATATTTGGCTCTGTAATTATCATATAATATTTGCATTGAGCCCTCCGCCTAGATCAATTTTACTATTAATATTAATTACGATCGGGTTTTACCTACCTTATTATCCTTTTGGATTATATATATATATATATATATATATATATGTCCAAGTGAATAAAGAACGAAGAAAATATTAACAACATTCAAAATATTAATTTAAAACAGTGCTCAATGTAGAAATAAAGCAATGAATATTTATTATAAGTTATAGTTTAGAACATGTACAAATTATAATTTATAAGAGTACCATAATTATTAACTACCTGATGGGACATTGTTTTTTCGATGTCGAAACAAAATGTACACTTTTGTAGTAAATTATAATTTTGGTATGTTCTAAACTATATATATATATATATATATATATATATATATATATATATATATATTAAGTTATAGTTTAGAACATGGACAAATTCTACAAAAGTGAAAATTTTGTTTCGACTTGGAAAACTAACTGATGAGATTTTTTTCGATGTCGAAACAAAATGCACACTTTTTTTTAGTAAATTATAATTTGTACATGTTCTATATATATATATATATATATATATATATATATATATATATATATATATGTATGCATTGGTCTTTAGTAATGTATTGTATTCTTTCGGTGACTGGTGTGTGTATATCCGCTTATATACAACAAGCTAAAATTTCCCTTCCCTGATTCCATTAGGGATTAGCGACTCCGACTGACACCGAATAGGTCAAGTTTCAAAAAGTGGGTACCTATCCAGACTGAAGAGCTCTGATGCACCGAAACAGCCTTTTATGTGGATGACAAATATATATATATATATATATATTTTAATTTCACTCTTAATTTTAATTAATATTTTAATTTCACTCTTCACAAATAAATTTTAATTTCACTCTTAATATATAAAAGAGCTGGTTTATTACAGAGGGATTTTTAAACCGGAAATCATTTGTGAGTACATAAAGTCACACATATAACGCAATACAGAATAAGGAAATAGACCAGACACATATAAAACAATTATCAATAAATTATACACATGCAAAAATATATATATTTCTGCAGCAAACTTTCTTTAATTTTTTTTCTCTGAATACGTACAACAAGGATGATTTGTAGTAAACAAAACAACTTCTAGATTTCAAATTCAAATGCTAAGCACTGACTCATTGATTTTATTAGAAATAAACAAATTTTCCCTAATTTGCAAACTGTGCTTAACACACACAAAACTCACAAAATTTCACACCCCGATGCAAAATGTTTTTCGGCTAATAGAAAACTAGGAAACATCTAAAAACAAAATAGAAAGGCCATAATCACATCCGGGAGTGAATCCCCATCTGACCTTCTGGAGCCCCCACAAACTAAATAAAGGACGGAACAAAATCGATCGTTGTCAGAGAGAAAAGAAGACGAGAGTAGCCACGTCCCTCGTCAAATGTCAAGCGATCGTTATTATTATTGTCTCTATCTTTCTCTCTCACTTCTCACCTCCTTCATTTTCACCATTCAACATGAGCAATAACTTCAAAAACACTCCTATCCAACAAACTCTCACACATACATGCACACATGCGTTCCTGCCTACGTACACATAAACTTACTCTTGCAAGGACCACTACGAACTCTTGATACCATTAACTTCTGAATACTGTTTCTCAGTGAACATTAACTTCTACCAATTTATGTTATTCTTTTCTATCAATAAAATGTTTATTTAAACATACAAAAGATAATAAGAAGATCTCCAGTTTTATGTTATTTAAAAAGGATTTTTGTATTATCAGCTAGAACTCTCTGTAAAGGTTCTGTTAAATTATGGGTTAATAAATGCTTCTTAATAGCACTTTGATTCAGCAGGTGACATGTAAAGCGTCTCCCTAATGAGATTGTAGCATTCCGATATAGGTAATTGATTTGTAACAAGGAACAAAAGAATGTTCACACAGTAAAAACTACTATGTGGTACAACGCACGGAAAGTGAATATACCTAATACAACTAGGTCCCACCCTTTTACAGTGAAACCGATGAAATGTAACCGCAATTTCTACTCCAACAGCTTCTTTCCTCGAACTTCCAGCCTGTGGAATTCCCTACCGCATGCTTGCTTCCCCGACGGCTACAACCTCCAGGAGTTTAAATGTAAGGTCAATAGACACCTCCTAACACACTAACTCACACCACTCTCTCTAACTCTCTCCCTATGTACATCCTAAGTCGTCTATCACCCTCCTTCTGACATTTCCTGTACCCAATCCCTCTATGTACCCTTCTGCGCTCTAGTGGCAGTGGAATGCCTTGCTTGGGGTGACACGATTAAAGAAAAAAAAAACACATGTGAAAATGGCTAAAGTACTTGCCGAAAGCGTATGAAATAATAAAAACAATACAAAATTATTATATTCCTTAACTTCTAAAAAAAGGAAAAATGTTAAAATGATGGAAAAATTCAATAAAAGATAAAACCATTCTTGATGACCGTATTCATTAAAAGATGCTTAAAAGAATGACTATTACCCAAAAAGAAATATATTTCTAATATATTTTTTTCAAGTTATTTTTAATGGCTACTCGTATTTGACTAGACAATATGCTTTTTATAATGTTATTTTATGGAATAATGGACTCGTCAAATGTGTACATATAATCCTGTCTATAATTAGACAGTTGAATTGTAGAGTTAGTTGTAGAGTTGCCTTGCAAACCTGTTACTATTGACACTGTCAACTCTATGCTTTCGGGTGGAGAGCGCTCTCTGCTCGGAAGCAGAGAGCACTAACCCAGTTGTGGTTCCGCCGAAGGCTGGAATCACGACTGGGGAAAAATACATATTTTAGGCCTGGATATATGGCCGGGAAGACCCACAATAAAAAGAGTTTGTGTCACATCTAGCCTTGCGTAGGAAGGTTGGTAAATACCGTTGAGTTGTAGAGTTTAGTAATTAGTCAGTCAGTAAGTTGGTGCAGAGTTAGAGTTGTTGGATATTGACTCATTACCCGGACCTACTATTTCACTACAAGACTGTATATATTGATTTCTACTAATAGTATTCCTGAATTGCCTAACTCGTGTTCCAGTTTGTATATTTTTATTCAATATAACTTACATTTTCTATCTCCATATCTGTTTTTTGTTATTTATTATGTTGTGTGGTTTCTCACCCGGAATCCACAGCAGTTGTTCTACAGCACATATATTTATAGCTATTGGCCTGAATAATTGAGAAATCTTGTCATGAAAATATGCGTCCATCGGTAGGATTCAAATTTGTGTTCTCGAGAGGAAACCGTCAATAGATCTGACGTATTTTAGACCGTCCGACCACGTAGACACTCCCGATCAAAGTCCAAAATAATGCTTTTGAACACACATTTTCCTGATTCTTCGGAACATTCATATCTGCTGTGTTTTCGTATCCTAATGTAAACGAAGACAATTTTATTAACAAAATTTTACGAAATAAGTTAAATTCGACATATTTTAAATTGTTTGTTTGAACATTACTTTAACTGAATATTCGTACCTGAGTCAATGCTCTAATTTATATTATTTAATTAAACAGTATATTATGCCTGAGTATACCAGTAAGGAATCACACACACACACACACACACACACACACACACACACACACACACACACACATATATATATATATATATATATATTTAAAATTTGTGCATTTAGGCAGCAAATTTTCTTTCAAACATGTCAGATTAAATAAATTGAAAACATTATGTTTGCTTATTTTTAATAAAATCCGCTCATACTCATGAATAATCTTTCGCGTATTAAAATCAAAAGATGTCAGAAATGAGCTGTAACGTTGACAGATGTTATTTTCATTCATTTCTCAAGGTACCCAAGTACTTTCAAATTCTTTCCGAGATCATATTTAGGGGTGTGAGTTGTGGTAACAAATATAAGCGGAAAACTATATTGCTAAAAATTACTGTACATTTTTTTCTGCTCCAAATATAACGGTGGACAATTTGCTAGAGTTCATTAGAAGGTGAAAATTATCAAAAATGGATTTTTTTTTATTTGTTATATCATGGTCATGCACGTGTTAAAGCATGAAAACAATGTTCATTCTATAAACATTTTTGAACATTACTACAATATTCATAGCTGATTCTATTAATTGACGGCTTAAGTGTTTTAATGAATATTGCCTCGAGAATCTGTAGTTTGCTTTTGTTGTTTTCTTGGTGTAGGATTGTTTTGTTATCGGTCATTATTTTTTTAATCAGATAACTTCCTGTAATTGGCATTTAACTCGCTTCTACCTAAAAGGTTTAATCAAATAAACTAAAAAAAAAATTTAAATCTTATATTGAAACCCATTCCTTCTCGCCTAAATACACCTCTTCAAACAGCCCAAAATCTTAACTTTAAAAAGTAATTAACTCATTTAGTTGTCAATTTTTATAAAATATGAACTCCTATTCTTCCCCTTACTAAATATACCATTTCAACACCCTGTAACCCAGCGACTACCAGCTCTGTCCTTTTCCACTTTGTGACCGTTGTTAACCAAAAACCCCTCCACACTCTAACTCAGGGCCTTCGCCATTTGGAAAAACAATGCCGCTGACGTGATGCAGAGTCTCTATTAGAGATCCTATGTCGAAATGTACATCCGACACCTTTGAATTTTGAAAATTTTCTCTAACTTAATATATATATATATATATATATATATATATATATATATATATATATATATCCGAATAACTAGGAAACGAGAAAAATATTAACAACGTTCAAAACATTAATTTAAAACTGTGCTCAATATAGAAATAAAGCTATGAATATTTATTATAAATTATAATTTAGAACAGGCACAAATTACTAACTGCTACAAAGTGTACATTATGTTTTGACATTGAAGGGACAATGTCGAAACATGTAGTAAACGCTATTGTTCGTAAATTTTGTAAAAATAGCGTTCAGTACTTGATGAGACATTGTCCTTTCAATGTTGAAACAAAATGTACACTTTGTAGTAGATTGTAATTTGAACATGATCTAAAGTATAATTTATAATATATATATATATATATATATATATATATATATATATATATACATATATATATATATATATCATAGATCAGTTAGTCAAGTGCCATAGGTGATACACGTTTCGGCCATCGTTTTTCGAAAAAAGACATGACTAACTGGGCAGAAGCCAAGGCTATAGAACCCAATGTGTTTTGTTTTTTAACAGAATTCGAACTGGCACTCCGTTTTCTCATTTTGAGCGGGTATCCAATGTACTACAACGCACAGATAGATAGATAGATAGATAGATAGATAGATAGATAGATATGAACAGACTAAGATAGATAGATAGATAGATAGATAGATAGATAGATAGATAGATAGATAGATAGATATGAAGAGACATATAGATATGAACAGAGGGTGATAAATAAACTGCGTCTAGAAATTATATGCAAAAGATGTATTGTCAAATATTTTATGCAAAATTCATAGATATGTGTTATCCAATGAAATTTTCATTGGTGGAGATAGACTAAACTATCACCCGGTTCACACTCCACCCACGTCTATTGAACAGGTGAAGAGGCTCATCCTTTGTTTCCTGGTTAGGATGTTGTTTCCAGCTTTTTCTTTTCCAATCTTTTTACTCCTACATAGCCCCCTGCGCATCAGTGGCGTTATCGCCTTGCTTGGGGTGATACGATTAAACAAACAAAAAATAATTTGTACTATTATGTATAGCGAGTAAGCATGAAAGCAATTAAGTCCCAATTTTCAGTTTCAAGTTGATATTTAGTATTTTTCAGTAATTATAGCAATTTGCAATGTCAAGAGATTATTTGCAAGACCTAGAATTTAGTATTATGGCTCGTAAAAAGAACTAACATTGAATGAAAAGAACTATATAATCAAAGAAATTAGCAAAGAAACGTCTTTGCTTCATATTTTTAAGGATTTGAATAGGGATCATCGAACAATCGAGAAAACATGTCAAATGAGAATTCAACCAAAGAAAAAAAAATCTTAGGTTGAATTCAGGAATTTGACAAATCGAGATCTTCTCACATATCCGAAGAGAATTAATACGAAACCCAAATGCGTCAAGTTCGTTCATATTTGAGGCCGTCTGGAGCTCCTATGGTGTCAAGGGAAACAAGGTGTAAAGCATTAAGGAAGTTTGCTGATGTAAAAAATCAAATAAAACCAGACGAATCAAGGATCGCCCTCGATAGGCCCGATGAATGGTTTCGAGGATGAGTTTGCAAACAAGGCGGCGGTAGATCATGATATGGGCTTGGATTATTGGTAATGAGCTCTTGTGTTCATTTAAAGTGAAAGACGGGGTTAAAATGAAATCAAAAAGTCACTAATTTTCTCGAGCAATATTTCTTTGAAAGGCTTGATAACCAGTCTTTAGCCAAGCGTAGATCTATGTATGATCTTTATGCAAGACAACGCACTAAGTCATGCATCAAAGTTTACTAAATTCTGGTTGAAAGAAAAGGGATTTGTTGAAGATTGTCTTATGGACTGGCCTTCAAATAGCTGTGACTTGAATCCCATTGAAAACCTGTGGAGCATCCTCATGAGAGGTATTTATTCTAATGGAAGGCAATTCAACACCAACTGCAAATAACTTACCAGCCGTTAAAACTGCAAATCTAACATCAGATGTTGACAATAGGCTGCTAAGAGTTATTGAAAAGACAGGAGCATTTGTGCAATAAATTTTAGGAGGTTCTTATTTTTTGTAAATATATCTTTTATTTTTAAAATAAAATATTTTTATGTTTTTCCTTTAAGAAATTGCCGAATTTGTTCTAAAATCTTTTCATATTATTTTTGACATTAGTTTTACAAGGTGTAATAATGTAAAAGTATCAAAATAAATAGTTGCAAATAAACTACTGACAGTCAAATTAGTAAAAATTTTTCCAACCAAAAAAATTTGTTGTATCTATCACTATATATCTAAGTTAATAATATTGAGTAGAATCTAAACAACATCATAATAGGATTTTTAATATTAAAAACGCAACTCTTTATACCAATTCATAACTTGCATATAATCTCTAGACGCAGTTTAGACAGATAGATAGATAGATAGATAGATATTAATTCTGTCTATTTCTCTCTCTCTCTTTCTTTCTTTCTCTCTCTCTCTCTCTCTCTCTCTCTCTCTGTCTCTCTATATATGTGTGTGTATGCGCGCACGTACGCCAGCGTGTTCACGTATGTGTACGAAATGGCTGTGAAAAAAAAAAGCAGTAAACCGAATGTGGCACAGAATAAGAACAAAAACTTGTTTCGTTAACCGGAATGAAATCTAAAAGGCATTTAAAATTGGCCTTGAAGGTTTTAACTAAGCAAAGAAGACGCAGAAGGTGTCAGTTATCTCGCGAAAATAATGTGCTTCGCCCATTTCCATAGCGGATTTTCTTTCCTTTTCTTCTTTCTCTCTCACTCTCTTTTATTCTCTCTCTCTCTCTCTCTCTCTCTCTCTCTCTCACACACACACACACACACACACACACACACAGACGCACGCACACACCTTGTTTAATCATCCGAGAAAAAAATCTGCCTTTCTTTTCATCGAAAAATGTATATACCAAATCTAATGACTCTCACATACATAAATATATCCAAGACTATTTGAATGTATACTACCGGCCATAATTATTAGGCAACCCCAGTTTAAGAAAAATGATGTATTTCATACTATTTCTAGGATTTATTAACAAGTGGATAATTCTAAATGAAAATAGAATGTTATTTTTCTTATTATTACTTTGAAAAATTTCACAAGGCAGCCAGGAAGACTTTCCTTTGGGCAGGCAATAAGAAGAAGAGACTAGCATGAGGAAGAGAGCACACCAGAACAGTTCACTTGAGGCACGTGTTATTGTGCAATATCATCAAAAGGACCATTTTATTTTCATTTAGAATGAACCACTTGGCAATACATACTAAAAATAGTATGAAATACATCATTTTATTTTAAACTGGTATGGTCTAATAATTAAGGCTGGTAGTAGATATATATATATATATATATATATATATATATATATATTTAGTATATCGAGGCAGCAAGTAATTTTCTAAACATATACTGTTAAATATAAGAGACAATGAATGTCTATTATGTTTAACCATGAACCGTTCTAAGCGTCGTATTTTTGCTTTAATTTCAGTTGAAAATAAAGACAAAAATTCTCCAATATTTGGATAATTATTTATTGGTTTTCTTCTAAGCTATCGGCTCACATGAGCCATCTTCAGAGAGGTTGTTTAAACTGAAATATTATAAAATCCACCATCACCGACGATTTTATTTTGTGTTGACATAAAACTCCGCTTGGCAACGGCAATAGTTACTAAAAATAATAAACGCAGTTCTTAAGTTTATATATATATATATATATGAAAATTAATTCTTCACTTTTAATCCATATTGCTTGCTTACTTAAATGCTAAAACAACCATACGGTAATGCTAATATTAGCTGTTTCCTTATAAGGAAACATTTAGTATTTATTGAATAAATCACCAGGGTTACTATCAGTTAGAATTTATATACGTTTTTCTCTGAAAATGATTGTCAAGAATATAGATTTACAATGAACTTCTGGGTTTGGTGTCGCAATTTTTTTTTTTTTTGTGACATTATTGACCCAAAATAAAACTTTATCACAATTAGATTCAACGACATTTCAAATCTGTAATGGTTTTATATTGTCTCAATATTATTCACAACCACAGACGTACATGCATTAACAAAACACGTCACGTTGTCAAACAGTGATCGGTTAATAATTATATGATCATGTTGTTTGCACGTGTAAATCCCGTTTCCCGCACATATAAGAAGCGCCTTCATGTGGTGCAAGTCAGTTAGGCCCAGATTGCGCCGAGCAATCGTGGGGACATATGTCATAATCTTTCCTAACTCACACATACACCAGCGAGAGCCCCAGCTATCAAGATAGCTGAGGTTATGCGTATAATTCTCACTGACACATACACACACGATTGCAGGTAGCAATCGGCCTTGCGCGGAATAATCTCTCACACATACATATGTATAGACACAAAAACACATTCCCACAACTTAATTGGGAACCCAACGGTAGAAGGTCCTTGTGGGGATAAGTGACAACCTCCAATATACAGAACATTATTCTTCCTTTCAGAACAAAACTTTATTTCAACCAACCTTTTCCAGAAATATTCATTAATTGCAGTCTATGAGAGAAAATTCTTTCTCCTTCTATACACTTGTAGACAGTTATATACTTTCTCAAACTATTGTATAATTGTTAATACATGTCTATTTTGATTACAATTGGTGTTGTTATTTTATTTCTGGGACCTTGAGTATTATCTAATCACAAATATAAATATTGTGAAGGTTTCCGATGTAACATCTTAGTAGAACGAAGAACCACAACGCACAGATAGATAGATAGATATGAACAGACATATATATATATATAGATAGATAGATAATGAACAAACTAGCGATAGATAGATAGATAGATAGATAGATAGATATGAACAGGCGCTGATAGAAAAAAGGCAGCAACGGCTGCTGCCCACCAAACTCCCAAACGTCCTCTTTTTATAGTCCTTGGTCGAGTCCATTATGATACTCCAAGGTGTGCCCGGCGAAAGCACGCACACGCAGTTCGAGGACTATTTCGCGCATGTTCGTCACAAGTTTCCGATGTAATTTCTACACGAAATCAACGCAATTGGTAACATTTGCAAGACCTTGCGCCAAACGTGATTACAAATTATTGACGAACCCTTTACAGTTTTGCCAGTATTAACCGGTTATTAACTGGTTCTTTAGAAGGAAACATTCCACATTTATTTACAGAGCAGTTAGTGCCACTAAGTTGAAAGTTATAAAATCTTCCGATTAAAACAATTTTTCAAGAAAATAGTTTTATTCAAGTCAAATTGCTCTCTTCGTTTTTTTTCCCCAATCGACGGGGGGGGGGTTCCTTCCTAAATATTTGTTTGAAATACTGAGGAATATCAACGTCTTGATTATGTCATGATGTTCTCTTCGAGGTACAGGTGTTATCCGTTTTAAACCTGTTGCTTTTGAAATTCGTCAAGTGATTAAATTTTCAATCATTTCACCCTAAGCAAAGTGGGACCGCCACTAGTGCACAGGGGTTAACCGTGAGAGAAAAGACTGAGTACAGCGTGAATTAAAGAAAGGATAAAAGACCAATGGGATACAGGCGGAAATTTCGGGAAAAGAAACTATTGAAGTAGAAGTTTGGATTTAATTATTTGGTGAAGTTCTTTGTTTGACATTCTGTAGCATCAGTTCAAAAAGATTTAAAGTTTACCCTCCCCTAAGACATACTTTAACAAAAAATCATTCAAATAATAAGTCTTGCGTGAGAAATATTTTCAGAAATAAAGCAAGAACACGCCTTATCGGGTATTGAAGTGGATGCGTGTTATGGTGCAGTGAAACCCGGCTCTTCAAAGATGAAGGAAAGCAACCAAAAATGGGTTCTACAGAAGGATGCTGTGGATACCTTGAACGGAACACACGAGCAATGACAAGATTTTGGAGAGGATGGACACAAGAAGAAAACAGATATTTAACAAGGAAAAGTGTATTGGATTGTTAACACCAGAAAAAGAGTACTGAAGTTTTCGGAACATGTAATGAGGAAGGAGGGCTTGGAGAACTTGATGTTCACGAGACAGATAGCGGGGAAGAGAGACAAAGGAAAGCAACGCATGACATACTTGATGGACGTGGGCAAATAGAGCGTGGATTGAGTGGAATAACAGGAGAAGGGGTATTAAGAGCGACAAGGGATAGGGAGATGTGGAGGGCCATGATCGCCTACGTTATGAAGAGATGCGGTACATTAGTTTTATCAACAGTCAATCTTAGTAACTTCTGCAAGGTCTCCAAAGAGTGGTTTGTTTTCAAATAATATATACATTAGTGTACGCGTAAAATTTGGCATCTTTATTGGTATAATTAAATTTCATATTCGCTATTAGTGCTGGGATGTGTTTAAGGCTAAGTCAGTCAGATGCGGTCACACTAACACGCATGACCGTTGCATGACAACGTCTGCTACGGAAACAGCTGTCAAAAATAGTTACTGAAAGTTTGCTCAGAGGAAGGGTGGGTCATCAACAGGCGAGATATAAAGTTAAAACATATTTTGGTATATTTAATGGCACCGAGATAATAAGATTAAATTAACTCACATTCTTTTCATCTGTATTTTTGTGTACAATTTGCACCCGGAAATAATGCAGCTATTTAATATTCACGAAAAAATAACCTACCTAGGTCCCCTTCAAATATTTGAAACATCGTATGTCCCAGCGTCCTTTCTAATTTTCAAAAAATGTCTTCGAATCCTTTTTAGCTAAGCCATATTGTATTAATTACGAAGTTGTATTTGATGAGATTTTTCCAACATTCGATGCCATATTGAAAGACAGGTATCACATAACAATCCAATACTCTCTTTGTTTCCAGCGAAATTTTCCTGTCTTTTAATACACTACGCAGCTTCTGGAATGCGTCCTTAGCGATACCAATGCGCGTTCACATCTTCTTAGAACGGCTCATGATTAAACATGAGTATATGTTGAGAAAATTATCTGCTACCTCGATATACTATATATATATATATTTTTTTAATCGTGTCACCCCAAGCAAGGCATTCCACTGCCACTATAGCGCAGGGGGTTAGATAGAGGGATTGAGTATGGGAAATGTCAGAAGGAGGGTGATAGACGACTTCGAAAGAGAAGTCGAGGAGCTGAGATCGAATTCCAGTTGAGATTCCTTGTATTCACTTACGCACAAATAAATTTGGGAAAGGTATTAATCCGTCTCTTCCTTCCAGTTATGGGTTAAAAACAAAGCAGACTGGGTTATATTATTTTCTGGTTATTATAGTTGGTTGGTTTTACAGAATACATTCTTTGTTGATTGAAAATATATATATATATATAGTGTATCGAGGCAGCAGATAATTTTCTAAACATGTACTGTTAAATATACGAGCCAATGAATGTTTAATCTTGAGCCATTCTAAACATCGTATTTTAGCTTTAATTTCAAGTGAAAATAAAGACAAAGATTCCCAACATTTGGATAATTTTTTATTCTGTTGGTTCTAAACTTTCGGCTCATCTCAGCCATCTTCAGAGAGGTTACAAGGACGTTAACATAAAAACCACCATCAGCGACGCTTTTATCTTGTGTTGACATAAAACTCCGCCAAGCAACGGAAACAGTTACCAAAAATAGCAAACGCAGTTCGTAAATTTGTAATTCGGTTCTATGACGTCACACCGCGTGAGAGCTCGAAATGATAACAGAACCATATATTTAAATGCAATGTAATGTGTTATGACCAGATTTAAATGTGATTTTATTAAGTGTGTTTTTTTTTAATTTAATGTAGATGAAGGTTCTTTTTACTGTGCGTATGAGTGAGTATTATTGTATTGTTGACTGAAATCTGTCTGTTATTACCTACATGGCTATGTTTTTCAAAGAAATGTTGCTTAATTGAACTCTGATCAGAAAGGTGACAGGTAAGTCTATGGGAAAGCGTGGTTGTAGTAAAACCAATATATATAGCGGTTTTATGATTAGTACCAGAGAAACAATCTCTGAGCGGGCATGTAAATTGATACACTACATTACATATTGTGTATTTAGGCAGCACATTTTCTTTTTGACATGTCAGATTAAATAAATTCTTTCTGCTTATTTTTAATAAAATCTGATCATACTCACGGGTAATCTTTCGCGTATTAATACTGAAAGATGTCAGAAATGAGCTGTAACGTTGACTGGTGTTATTATTATTCATTTCTCAAGGTACCCAAGTACATTCAATCCCTTTCCGAGATCGTCTTCAGGAGTTTGAGTTTTGGTAACAAAAATAACTGCAAGCTAAAAATTACTGGAAAAATTTTTCTGCTTCAAATATAACGGTTGACAGAGACGACCCATGTTTGAGGACACGTTTTGTGTTTCTAGCATATCGTATATCATAGTACCAGAAAAAGCAACTCCTATTCGGTGACTGTTATCGTCGTATAGCAATGTTATATCAACACAAGATAAAATCATCTTTGATGTCTTTATGTTAACGTCCCTGTAACCTCTCTGAAGATGGCTCATGTGAGCCGAAAGCTTAGGACCAGCAAAATAAAAAAAATGTCCAAATGTTGGACAATTTTAGTCTTTATTTTCACCTGAAATTAAAGCCAAAATACGATGTTTTGTACGGCTCATGATTAAACATAATAGATATTCATTTTATGGATGTTTTTTTTTTTTGACTTCAACCGGTATAAATTCTTTTAACACATATGAATTTGAGTAAATAAACTTTTCGTTCCGCCGTTGCTAAACAAGCGAGGACTTCCTCGTAGAAATGGTTATTCAACGGATTTAAAAATCGACATTTGTGTTTTATTATATATATATATATATATATATATATATTAGTCATCCACATACAAGCCCATTTCGCTGTATCACAGCTCATCAGTGTGGCTAGACGTATCCACTTGCTTCTGGCCAGGATCGAAACTTAACCGATTTGGTGTCAGTCGGAGTCTCTACTCCCTAATCCATCTGCGCCTGGGGTCAGAGATAGGGAAATTTTAACGTCTTGTATATAAGCAGTGTATACAGACGTCAATCACCGAGCGAACTCAATTCATTTCTGAAGAGTCACGCATTATAGCCGAAGTGGAAACTGTTTTTAAAATTTTCTTCTCCAGAGTGCTCAATCGTAATGAGAGCATAATATATATATATATATTTGATATTCTATATATAAATAATATTAAATAAAGAAGACAAGAAGAACATTATTTTTCTCGCCTATGCTATTCGTCCTGTGACGGATTTTATCAAGGCAAATGAGTTGAAATTAATTTTATTTTAAATAAAGTATCTATAAACATAACATTGCTGGCTACTAAAAAAATGCTCATAAATTATATTCATAAGATCCATAACTGAAATTGTTAAACATTTAAAAAACGTCATGGTTCATATCTGAAGTTAATCTTTTTATGTGTAGTATATTGTGATATTGTGATATTGTGATATGCTAAAATGATAGAAATTAACCGTTTTCTATGGATTAAAAAATCAATCAACATATATATATATATATATATATATGTGTGTGTGTGTGTGTGTGTGTGTGTGTGTGTGTGTTGATTTCACTCTATTATATATATATATATATATATATATATATATATATATATAATAGTGTGAACATTGAAATCAACACTCAAGGTTTTGACCTCAATGTTCACTCTTTCATATTTACATACGCTCTGTCTCCGATACTGAGCACTTTATCCTATAAATATAGCACACCTTAAAACTATTTATTCATTTGGTCACCTCAAGGAAATGGATGTTAGGTTTTCTTTCTCGGCCCATCACACAGGGCAATTTTGAAACAGACACCAAATAAGCCACTCTTCCTTCCTCTTTGTTAGTCTGACTGTCAATTCGCAACATCGACACACGCAATCCGCCGAAAAATCGTGTGTCATTTTAGCAGCGCTAGCACCCTGCTTTTTATGCCATTCCAAGACGGCCAATATTTTCATGTGTGCTAATATCGCCCATTTTTAGAAGAGATGGGCACGGATAAATTCAATAGCGGCCATAAATCTTTATGATTATTATCTTGAAGGCAAGACACGTTCGCGCTGTTTTCGAATTCCGAGGTAAGTCATGTCTTTCGTAACATAACTCGTATAGATTTGTATATTTAACAATGTTCGTTTATTTATTAATATTTTAAAAGTTTATATTACAGTTAATAATAATAATTAATTTATATTATATATCCTTTAAGTTTATATTATATATTTTTTTATATTTATATTATATACTAGCTAAGTTTATATCGTATATTTTTTAAGTTATATTATATATTTTTTAAATTTATATTACATATTTTTTAAGTTTAAGTTTTTAAATTAAGTTTATTTATTAATATTTTAAAAGTTTATATTACAAAGTTTTTAAGATTGTTATATATTTTTAAGTTGATATTATATATTTTTTAAAATTTATATTATATATATTATAAATTTATACTATATATTTTTTAAATTTATATTATATATTTTTTAAATTTTTATTATATATTTTTAAAGTTTATATTATATAGACTTTAAGTTTATATTGTATATTCTTTAAGTTTATATTATATATTTTTAATTTATATTATATATTTTAAAATTTATATTATATATTTTTTAATTCTATTACATATTTTAACTTAATATTATATATGTTTTTTAAATTTATATTATATATATTTTAAATTTCTATTATATATTTTTAAATTTTATATTATATAGTTTTTAAGTTTATATTGTATATTCTTTAAGTTTATATTATATATTTTTTAAATTTATATTATATATTTTTTAAATTTATATTATATATTTTTTAAATTTATATTATATAGTTTTTAAGTTTATCTTGGATATTCTTTAAGTTTATATTATATCTTTTTTAAATTTATATTATATATTTTTTAAATTTCTATTATATATTTTTAAAGTTTATATTATATAGTTTTTAAGTTTATATTGTATATTCTTTAAGTTTATATTATATATTTTTTAAATTTATATTATATATTTTTTAAATTTATATTATATATTTTTTTAAATTTATATTATAGATTTTTTAAATTTATATTATATATTTTTAAAGTTTATATTATATAGTTTTTAAGTTTATATTGTATATTCTTTAAGTTTATATTATATATTTTTTAAATTTATATTATATATTTTTTAAATTTATATTATATATTTTTTAAATTTATATTATATATTTTTTAAATTTATATTATATATTTTTAAAGTTTATATTATATAGTTTTTAAGTTTATATTGTATATTCTTTAAGTTTATATTATATATTTTTTAAATTTATATTATATATTTTTTAAATTTATATGATATATTTTTAAAGTTTATATTATATAGTTTTTAAGTTTACATTGTATATTCTTTAAGTTTATATTATATATTTTTTAAATTTATATTATATATTTTTTAAATTTATATTATATATTTTTTAAATTTATATTATATATTTTTAAAATTTATATTATATATTTTTAAAGTTTATATTATATAGTTTTTAAGTTTATAGTATATATTTTTAAATTTATATTATATATTTTTTAATTTTATATTATATATTTTTTAAATTTATATTATATATTTTTTAAATTTATATTATATATTTTTAAAGTTTATATTATATATTTTTTAAATTTATATTATATATTTTTAAAGTTTATATTATATAGTTTTTAAGTTTATATTGTATATTCTTTAAGTTTATATTATCTATATTTCCTCGATTTAAAGTTTATTTTATTTTTATTTTATTTATTTGTTATTCAAGCACAGAAACCACTTTTTTTTTTCCTAGGCAGATTTCTTGTGAATTTTTTTTATAATCATATTGTATCAAGCAAGGCATTTTACTGCCACTTGTCTGCAGGGGGTTACATAGGAGGAACGTTATGTGAAAGAGTGATAGATTATATGGGGTGTCAGGAAGAGGAGAAAAAAGGATGAGGATACTGATGAGAGTGGAGTGGACGGAGAAAGGAGAATGAGAGAGAGGATGCAGGTTAGTGAAATAGGAGATGACGATTGGTTTTACATTTAAATTCTTGGAGATTCTAGCTGTCAAGGAAGCAAGTAAATGGAAGGGAATTCTACAGGCTGAAAGTGCGAGAAAAGAAGCTGATGGAGTAGAATTCACGTTTACATTTTATTGTTTTCACAGTAAAAGGGAGGGACCTAGTTGCTAATCTAGTGGCTCGTGTAAATTTATATATAAAAGGCGCTAGTTAGCTAAGTTCGTCGGATGGAAGTAAAGGCTGGTCTCATCTGCAGAGATGCCTTCTTGGAAACTGATGAAGATCACTGCTGATGACTAGACAGAGGGTAGCACCTAGAATAGAGCCTTGAGGGTCACCGGCGTGTACTTGTGAAAGGCTTTAAAGGCTTGTCCGTTAAAAACGACGTTCCATTTTCACGATTCGATAGAAAAGAGTGTCAGGAAATGTTGAAGCTCTGGAGCTTGCACAAAAGGCCAGGATGCTACTCCCTGTCAAATGCTTTCGAGTTATCTATGTGCGATGTGGTGCATTAGATATCGACTCGAAACGACAAATCGGAGAGCTAGGGGGCACCAGTGATCTAAGTTCATCGGAGCAGACCATTATTTTCTGCGGTAGACTTGTTGCCAAACAATTTTATAGAATTCTTACTATTCAGCCCATAACTGAAGGGAGAAAAGATATATTAATACCTTTTCCAAGGGTATTCGCGCGTGAATTCGGCTGGAATTCGAATTCGACTCCCCGATTTCTCATTCCGAGCCGATATATCCTCTTTTCTTCAGTTTCCTTAAACATTTTCTAGCTTCTTACTCACTCTGTCTATTAACTCAGCATCTTTCTGTAAAACTAAATTTCTGTTGCCTCAAGTTTCTTCTTCATCTGTGTGAAAATTGTGGTGCAGTGGATATCAGCTCGCAACGAGAAATCGGGATACCGAGTTCGAATTCCGGTTGAATTCCTTGTATTCACTTACGCGCAAATACGCTTGGAATAATCCGTTTCTTCCCTCCAGTTATGAGTTAAATAACAGAACAGATTGGATTGTATAGCCTTGACTAGCAACCAGTCTACCGCAGGAAGTAATGGCTACCTGCAGTGGGATAATCTTCTGCCTAGTCAGTCATGTCTCTTTCCAGATATGATCGCCTAAGCGTGTATCACGTATAGCACTAAATTGACTGATATGAGGATTTATTTTATATAGCAGTTCAGCAATGTGATTTCGTTTCTGTTACCTCAAATCTTCTAATTCCAGCAATTATAGCTAATCTATGATGATAGATATTACACAGCATTTCACCAATATTTTTATTTGTTTCCAATGAAATTTTCCTGTGCCTTAATACTTTGCTGAGGTTTTGGAATTCATCTTTTGCCATCCTATCCGAACTGTTTAGATTTTTTGCACACAAAACATATATTCTTTATTAAATATGTGCATTCTTAGATATTTTTGCAAATATAATGGCTTACTCGTGTACATAAAATGTCTAAACTATAATAATCATTATTAAATACATAATTTAAAGCCATGAATACATCAATAAATACGTACATCTTTTGCAAATTTGAATAGAATTAAAATTGCAACAATTTCTGTAAATCCACACAGATTATAAAGGCGTACAAATGAACAAGAACTTTTTGTCACAGGTATGTAGATAAGAATATATATATATGTATATATATATATATATAGAGAGAGAGAGAGAGAAAGAGAAAGAGGATCAGTGATAGAGAAGCGTGAGAAGGAAAGAGAGAGTGGAAAGAAAGAAATAGTAAAAGGGAGAAAGAAGAAAGATGTTAGATAGGAGAGAGAGAAAGTGGACGAGGGAGAGAGAAGAGAGAGGAACAGTTAGGGAAGAGAGATAGTGGGAGGGTGAGTGAAGAAAGAGAAGAGGATGAGAGAGAGAAAAAGAGAGGGAAGTGAGAAAGAAAGAAAGAAAGAAAGAAAGAAAGAAAGAAAGAGGAGGAGGGAGAGATAAGAATGAAATGGAAAGGGAGAGAAGAGAGTGAGAGAGAAAGAAAATGAGATAAAGAGGAGAGAGGAAGGAAGAGAAATGAGAGAGTGGGAGAGACTTCGATAAAAAGCAAGAATTTAAAATGTGCAAATCATTATTTTTGTCGTCTTGTCTTCTTCGCTTCCATAACAAATTCTATCGCTAATAATCTTTCGCTCAAATTTCTAGACTATTTTCCCCTCATTATTTTATTTTATTTTATTTTATTTTTTTGCTTTTATCAACGAATTTCAAATCACCAATTCTAGCTTTCAAGAATCTTTTAACAACAACACTCAACAAACCAATAAAATTTGCCACTTTCAAAGCTTACAACGAAAAAGACAACCGCTTACAAATACACAAACACCTGTCACAACTCTTTTTTTATATCTCTTTCTCTTTCAAATACGCACTCTTATCATATATACATATACATACATCCACGCACACATATATAATATGTATATGTATATTAATTCGTTTTATATTAGATATAGATGTATTTATTTTACAAATATTTTTGCAATAGATCACGGTTTATTCACAAAGTATCCTAGATATGTCTACCAACTTAATTATGTTTGCAATTTTCTCTCTCTTTATTATAAATGGAAGCACTCATTTTTTCGAACGAGAACGTACCAACAAACCACAAAACCCTACATTACGTTTGTAGATCTTGCTTAGTATTCAGACAAATCAATGGTTGTTCGATGATCAAAAGTTTTAAAATTAATGTGCCCCCAGGTGAGCGCGGTGTATGTAGCATCAGAAAAATAGGTAAAAGTATAGATGAAAATGATTGTGGTGCAACCGTAAGTATGATGAGCCTGGTTAGATCATACGCATTCGAAATAGTGAAGTTCGCTATGTCTAAAATGTCTGATCAAACAATTTTTGCCACCTCAAACGTTACGATATGTGCCTAGAAAAAAATATCCAAAAACATGAAAAGAGTACTTGAAGAATTAAGACAACCAAGTGAAAATTGTTTAGCTCGAGATCAGATATAACATCAGTACTCCATTTTGGGACTAATCTGACTCTTGTAAACTTGAACCATGATAGAATGACTCTATCAGGGTTAGAAAGTTAAAATTTGGCAGCTCCAGACCAGATATGACATCAATATTTCAATTTGAAACTAATTTAATTCTTGTAAAGAGAAACCATGACAGAACTTCGTAAGGGCTGAAAAGTTAAATGTGGGCGCCTCCAGCACAGATATATCAATAAACCATTTTTGCATCTAATCTAACACTTGCGAAGATGATCCCCACCTACCTGTACCTGTTTCAGCATTCACCCTGGTCAAGTTGAACGGGCTTCCTCCTAAGCGATGGAGAAAGATTTGTTGGGATTTGTTGAAAAGCAGGGTCCCAAGTCCTACCCTGTATAGATCTCAAACATTTTAATTATCCCGCAACAGCTTGTCAATACCTGCCGCGGTAATCTGGTTGCCAGCTAAGACTATAGAACCCAATCTGGCTGTTATTTAACCCATAACTAGAGAGAAGGAACCGATTAATACCTTTCCTAAGGGTATTTTTGCGTAAGTAAATGCAAGGCATTCAACTGGAATTCGAACTCGGCTCCCTGACTTCTTCTTCCAAGTCGATATCCACTGCACCACAACGCACATCCGTCAGAAAAAGCTTACAGCATCTGGTATTTCCAATCGGTCACCCATCTAAGTACTGACAAGGCTCAACGTTGCTTAACTTAGGTGATCGGACCAGAACCGGTGTTTTCAACGTGATATGACTGTAAACAGGATCTATGACGGGATGACTCCATCAGAAAGGCAAGAACCATGATATAATGACTCTATCATTGTTTAAATGTAAAGATTGGGCAGTAAAAGCCCAGATATGACAGCAAAACTTCATTTTGAGTTTGACTCTTGTAAAGATGAACCATGATATAATGACCCTATCATTGCTTAAAAGTAAAGATTGGGCAGTAAAAGCCCAGATTTGACAGCAAAACTTCATTTTGAGTTTGACTCTTGTAAAGATGAACCATGATATAATGACTCTATCATTGCTTAAAAGTAAAGATTGGGCAGTAAAAGCCCAGATATGACAGCAAAACTTCATTTTGAGTCTGACTCTTGTAAAGATGAACCATGATATAATGACTCTATCATTGCTTAAAAGTAAAGATTGGGCAGTAAAAGCCCAGATATGCCGCAAAACTTCATTTTGAGTCTGACTCTTGTAAAGATGAACCATGATATAATGACTCTATCATTGCTTAAAAGTAAAGATTGCGCGGTAAAAGCCCAAATATGACAGCAAAACTTCAGTTTGAGTCTGACTCTTGTAAAGACGAACCATGATATAATAACTCTATCATTGCTTAAATGTATAGATTGGGCAGTAAAAGCCCAGATATGCCGCAAAACTTAATTTTGAGTCTGACTCTTGTAAAGATGAACCATGAAAGAATGACAGAAAGCCTGGAAGGTGAAGAATGAACAGCTGCAGAAATGTCAGTATTACTCTATTTGGGGCTAATCTGTCTCTTGTAAAGATGAACATTACAGAATTACACCAGCATGTCAGGAAAGTAAAGTCTACGCTGATCCAGCCCGTTTATGACAGCAACAACAACCTATGTTGTGTCTAATTTGACTCGTCTAATTATAGGATGATTCTATTAATGCTGGAAAGTGAATACTGGGCACCTCTTGCCCAGATATGACGTTAATACTATATGTTAGTTCCAATGTAACTCTTGCAAAGATTAAACATGACAGAATGATACTATTTATATTGACAAGAGAAGATTGGACAGTTCAGTCCAGATATGGTCTTAATAATCTATTTTCTGATCTGATCTGGCTTTTGTAATGATGCTGTATAGCAAGGGAAAGTCGGTCCCTTAGTTTTGAGGTACTGAGAACCAGATGTATTTTCTAGCATTCTTCGTGATTGATATCACTCTCACGGTGAATTCAAATCAGGCACGTACTTCAGGGTCTTCTTCAATGGAAGTAACAAATAACATTAGCTCTGTCTATAAAGATAAATCATTTAGCGTCAGTATATGCCAATGATGTTTTTTCATGCAATGTGTTCCTCAATGAGCTCGTCTACCAAATTCTGTATATAAAGAGCTTTTTGAAAGTTGTCGAAAATTCTAAGCAAACTACACAATAAATAACTAAACAGTTCAATATAATGTACACTTCGATCATAAAAGCTTTTCTTGAATTTAGGAAAGTCTCTAAATTGTCATCCTCTGTTTGATTTTCAGCTGACCCAAAGGGTTTTTCCTTGCTCGTTAATGCAGATTAGTTAGTGAACCTTTCCTGTTTGAAATAATCAAAATTGGCGAAAGGCAGAATTATTATAATCATAAACCATGAAAACGTCAATATTTAGGACACAAAGGGAAAGGAAAACCTAAAATCAAAGCCTGGTCCTTTTTTCTAATCATTTTGCCACAAGCAAAGAGGAAATGCTTCTGAGGCGCATGGGGGTAACACTGAAACAATAAAAAGTAGTACATGGGATGTTGAAGAAAAGATAGGAGATGCATGGGAATCAAGTAGATAAAAGATGGCAATTGACGTTGCATTTAAAATTTTGGCGATTGTAGCCATTGGAATGTTGAAGAAAAGATAGGAGATGCATGGGAATCAAGTAGATAAAAGATGGCAATTGACGTTGTATTTAAACTTTTGGAGATAGTAGCCATTGGAATGTTGAGGAAAAGACAGGAGATGCATGGGAATCAAGTAGATAAAAGATGGCAATTGACGTTGCATTTAAAATTTTGGAGATTGTAGCTATTGGAATGTTGAAGAAAAGATCGGAGATGCATGGGAATCAAGTAGATAAAAGATGGCAATTGAAGTTGCATCTAAACTTTTGGAGATTGTAGCCATTGGAATGTAGAAGAAAAGATAGGAGATGCATGGGAATCAAGTAGATAAAAGATGGCAATTGACGTTGCATCTAAACTTTTGGAGATTCTTGCTATAGGAATGTTGAAGAAAAGACAGGAAATGCATGGGAATCAAGTAGATAAAAGATGGCAATTGACGTTGCATTTAAAATTTTGGATATTGTAGCCATTGGAATGTTGAAGAAACGATAGGAGATGCATGGGAATCAAGTAGATAAAAGATGGCAATTGACGTTGCATTTAAAATTTTGGATATTGTAGCCATTGGAATGTTGAAGAAACGATAGGAGATGCATGAAAATCAAGTAGGTAAAAGATGGCAATTGACGTTGCATTTACAATTTTGGATATTGTAGCCATTGGAATGTTGAAGAAACGATAGGAGATGCATGGGAATCAAGTAGATAAAAGATGGCAATTGACGTTGCATTTAAACTTTTGGATATCGTAGCCATTGGAATGTTGAAGAAAAGATAGGAGATGCATGGGAATCAAGTAGATAAAAGATGGCAATTGACGTTGCATTTAAACTTTTGGAGATTGTAGCCATTGGAATGTTGAAGAAACGATAGGAGATGCATGGGAATCAAGTAGATAAAAGATGGCAATTGACGTTGCATTTAGACTTTTGGATATTGTAGCCATTGGAATGTTGAAGAAACGATAGGAGATTCATGGGAATCAAGTAGATAAAAGATGGCAATTGACGTTGCATTTAAACTTTTGGAGATTGTAGCCATTGGAATGTTGAAGAAACGATAGCAGATGCATGGGAATCAAGTAGATAAAAGATGGCAATTGACGTTGCATTTAGACTTTTGGATATTGTAGCCATTGGAATGTTGAAGAAACGATAGGAGATTCATGGGAATCAAGTAGATAAAAGATGGCAATTGACGTTGCATTTAAACTTTTGGAGATTGTAGCCATTGGAATGTTGAAGAAACGATAGGAGATTCATGCGAATCACGTAGATAAAAGATGGCAATTGACGTTGCATTTAAATTTTGGATATTGTAGCCATTGGAATGTTGAAGAAACGATAGGAGATGCATGGGAATCAAGTAGATAAAAGATGGCAATTGACGTTGCATTTACAATTTTGGATATTGTAGCATTGGAATGTTGAAGAAACGATAGGAGATTCATGGGAATCAAGTAGATAAAAGATGGCAATTGACGTTGCATTTAAATTTTGGATATTGTAGCCATTGGAATGTTGAAGAAACGATAGGAGATGCATGGGAATCAAGTAGATAAAAGATGGCAATTGACGTTGCATTTAAACTTTTGGAGATTGTAGCTATTGGGATGTTGAAGAAAAGATAGGAGATGCATGGGAATCAAGTAGATAAAAGATGGCAATTGACGTTGCATTTAAACTTTTGGAGATTGTAGCCATTGGAATGTTGAAGAAACGATAGGAGATGCATGGGAATCAAGTAGATAAACGATGGCAATTGACGTTGCATTTAAACTTTTGGAGATTGTAGCTATTGGGATGTTGAAGAAAAGATAGGAGATGCATGGGAATCAAGTAGATAAAAGATGGCAATTGACGTTGTATTTAAACTTTTGGAGATTGTAGCCATTGGAATGTTGAAGAAAAGACAGGAGATGCATGGGAATCAAGTAGATAAAAGATGGCAATTGACGTTGCATTTAAACTTTTGGAGATTGTAGCTATTGGGATGTTGAAGAAAAAATAGGAGATGCATGGGAATCAAGTAGATAAAAGATGGCAATTGACGTTGTATTTAAACTTTTGGAGATAGTAGCCATTGGAATGTTGAGGAAAAGACAGGAGATGCATGGGAATCAAGTAGATAAAAGATGGCAATTGACGTTGCATTTAAAATTTTGGAGATTGTAGCTATTGGAATGTTGAAGAAAAGATCGGAGATGCATGGGAATCAAGTAGATAAAAGATGGCAATTGAAGTTGCATCTAAACTTTTGGAGATTGTAGCCATTGGAATGTAGAAGAAAAGATAGGAGATGCATGGGAATCAAGTAGATAAAAGATGGCAATTGACGTTGCATCTAAACTTTTGGAGATTCTTGCTATAGGAATGTTGAAGAAAAGACAGGAAATGCATGGGAATCAAGTAGATAAAAGATGGCAATTGACGTTGCATTTAAAATTTTGGATATTGTAGCCATTGGAATGTTGAAGAAACGATAGGAGATGCATGGGAATCAAGTAGATAAAAGATGGCAATTGACGTTGCATTTAAAATTTTGGATATTGTAGCCATTGGAATGTTGAAGAAACGATAGGAGATGCATGAAAATCAAGTAGGTAAAAGATGGCAATTGACGTTGCATTTACAATTTTGGATATTGTAGCCATTGGAATGTTGAAGAAACGATAGGAGATGCATGGGAATCAAGTAGATAAAAGATGGCAATTGACGTTGCATTTAAACTTTTGGATATCGTAGCCATTGGAATGTTGAAGAAAAGATAGGAGATGCATGGGAATCAAGTAGATAAAAGATGGCAATTGACGTTGCATTTAAACTTTTGGAGATTGTAGCCATTGGAATGTTGAAGAAACGATAGGAGATGCATGGGAATCAAGTAGATAAAAGATGGCAATTGACGTTGCATTTAGACTTTTGGATATTGTAGCCATTGGAATGTTGAAGAAACGATAGGAGATTCATGGGAATCAAGTAGATAAAAGATGGCAATTGACGTTGCATTTAAACTTTTGGAGATTGTAGCCATTGGAATGTTGAAGAAACGATAGCAGATGCATGGGAATCAAGTAGATAAAAGATGGCAATTGACGTTGCATTTAGACTTTTGGATATTGTAGACATTGGAAGGTTGAAGAAACGATAGGAGATTCATGGGAATCAAGTAGATAAAAGATGGCAATTGACGTTGCATTTAAACTTTTGGATATTGTAGCCATTGGAATGTTGAAGAAACGATAGGAGATTCATGAGGAATCACGTAGATAAAAGATGGCAATTGACGTTGCATTTAAATTTTGGATATTGTAGCCATTGGAATGTTGAAGAAAAGACAGGAGATGCATGGGAATCAAGTAGATAAAAGATGGCAATTGACGTTGCATTTTAAACTTTTGGAGATTGTAGCCATTGGAATGTTGAAGAAACGATAGGAGATGCATGGGAATCAAGTAGATAAAAGATGGCAATTGACGTTGCATTTAGACTTTTGGATATTGTAGCCATTGGAATGTTGAAGAAACGATAGAAGATTCATGGGAATCAAGTAGATAAAAGATGGCAATTGACGTTGCATTTAAACTTTTTGGAGATTGTAGCCATTGGAATGTTGAGAAACGATAGCAGACCATGGGAATCAAGTAGATAAAAGATGGCAATTGACGTTGCATTTAGACTTTTGGATATTGTAGCCATTGGAATGTTGAAGAAACGATAGGAGATTCATGGGAATCAAGTAGATAAAAAAAGATGGCAATTGACGTTGCATTTAAACTTTTGGAGATTGTAGCCATTGGAATGTTGAAGAAACGATAGGAGATTCATGCGAATCACGTAGATAAAAGATGGCAATTGACGTTGCATTTAAATTTTGGATATTGTAGCCATTGGAATGTTGAAGAAACGATAGGAGATGCATGGGAATCAAGAAGCTAAAAGATGGCAATTGACGTTGCATTTACAATTTTGGATATTGTAGCATTGGAATGTTGAAGAAACGATAGGAGATTCATGGGAATCAAGTAGATAAAAGATGGCAATTGACGTTGCATTTAAATTTTGGATATTGTAGCCATTGGAATGTTGAAGAAACGATAGGAGATGCATGGGAATCAAGTAGATAAAAGATGGCAATTGACGTTGCATTTAAACTTTTGGAGATTGTAGCTATTGGGATGTTGAAGAAAAGATAGGAGATGCATGGGAATCAAGTAGATAAAAGATGGCAATTGACGTTGCATTTAAACTTTTGGAGATTGTAGCCATTGGAATGTTGAAGAAACGATAGGAGATGCATGGGAATCAAGTAGATAAACGATGGCAATTGACGTTGCATTTAAACTTTGGAGATTGTAGCTATTGGGATGTTGAAGAAAAAGATGAAATTGGAATCAAGTAGATAAAAGATGGCAATTGACGTTGTATTTAAACTTTTGGAGATTGTAAGCCATTGGAATGTTGAAGAAAAAATTGGGAGATGCATGGGAATCAGAGTAGATAAAAGATGGCAATTGACGTTGCATTTAAACTTTTGGAGATTGTAGCTATTGGGATGTTGAAGAAAAAATAGGAGATACACTGGGAATCAAGTAGATAAAAGATGGCAATTGACGTTGTATTTCAGCTTTTGGAGATTGTAGCCATTGGAATGTTGAGGAAAAGACAGGAGATGCATGGGAATCAAGTAGATAAAGATGGCAATTGACGTTGCATTTTAAAATTTTGGAGATTGTAGCTATTGGAATGTTGAAGAAAAGATCGGAGATGCATGGGAATCAAGTAGATAAAGAACATGGCAATTGAAGTTGCATCTAAACTTTTTGGAGATTGTAGCCATTGGAATGTAGAAGAAAAGATAGAGATGCATGGGAATCAAGCAGATAAAAGATGGCAATTGACGTTGCATCTAAACTTTTGGAGATTCTTGCTATAGGAATGTTGAAGAAAAGACAGGAAATGCATGGGAATCAAGTAGATAAAAGATGGCAATTGACGTTGCATTTAAAATTTTGGATATTGTAGCCATTGGAATGTTGAAGAAACGATAGGAGATGCATGGGAATCAAGTAGATAAAAGATGGCAATTGACGTTGCATTTAAAATTTTGGATATTGTAGCCATTGGAATGTTGAAGAAACGATAGGAGATGCATGAAAATCAAGTAGGTAAAAGATGGCAATTGACGTTGCATTTACAATTTTGGATATTGTAGCCATTGGAATGTTGAAGAAACGACAGGAGATGCATGGGATTCAAGAGACAAAAGATGGCAATTGACGTTGCATTTAAACTTTTGGATATCGTAGCCATTGGAATGTTGAAGAAAAGATAGAGATGGCGAACTGGCAGATAAAGCATGGCAATTGACGTTACATTTAAACTTTTGGAGATTGTAGCCATTGGAATGTTGAAGAAACGATAGGAGATGCATGTGGAATCACAAGATAAAGATGGTACTGACGTTGCATTTAATTTTGGATATTGTAGCCATTGGAATGTTGAAGAAACGATAGAGATTCATGGAATCGTTAGATAAAAGATGGCAATTATCGTTGCATTTGGAAACTTTTGGAGATTGTAGCCATTGAATGTTGAAGAAACGATAGGAGATTCATGGGAATCAGCGTAGATAAAAGATGGCAATTGACGTTGCATTTAAATTTTGATATTGGTGTCATTGGAATGTTGAAGAAACGATAGGAGATTCATGGAATCACGATATGATGTTAAATATCGCTAAATTAAATTTGGATATTGTAGCCATTGGAATGTTAAAGAAAAGACAGGAGATGCATGAATCAAGTAGATAAAGATGGCAATTGACGTTGTATTTTAAACTTTGGAGAGATTGTAGCCATTGGAATGTTGAAGAACGATAGGACATGCATGGGAATCAAGTAGATAAAAGATGCAATTGAATGCCGGCTTAGACTTTTTGGATATTAAATATTGAATGTTGAAGAAATTGATAGAGATTCGTATGGAATCAAGTAGATAAAGATGCAATCGATGCTGCATTTGAACTTTTGAGATTGTAGCCATTGGAATGTTGAAGAATGATAGGAGATTCATGCGAATCACGCAGACAAAGATGGCAATTGACGTTGCATTTAAATTTGGATATTGTAGCCATTGAAATGGTTAAAAGAAACGATAGAGATGGCAAATCAAGTAGATAAAGATGCAACACGTTGCATTTAAACTTTGGATATCAGAAATATCAGATGTTGAAGAAAAGATAGGAGATGCAATGGGAATCATGATAAAAGATGGCAATTGGATTGCATTTAACTTTTATATCAGGCTTGGCTGAATGTTGAAGAAACGATAGAGATGCATGGGAATCAAGTGGATAAACGGATGGCAATTGACGTTGCATTTAAACTTTGGAGATCGTTATTGGGATGTTGAAGAAAAGATAGAGATGGCAGTGAATCATGTAGATAAAGATGGCAATTGGATGTTGTATTTAAACTTTTGAGATTGTAGCCATTGAATGTTGAAGAAAAATATAGAGATGAAGGGAATCAAGATAAAAGATGGTGCAATTGACGTTGCATTTAAACTTTTGGAGATCGAAATATTGGGATGTTGAAAAAGAGATGGAACTGCGATAAAAGATGTTAAACACGTTGTATTTAAACTTTGGAGATTGTAGCCATTGGAATGTTGAGGAAAAGAGCTGGTGAGAGATGCATGGGAATCATGATAAAAGATGGTAACGACGTTGCATTTAAAATTTTGGAGATTTTGTAGCTATTGGAATGTTGAAAAGATCGGAGATGAAGGGAATCATGATAAAGATGTAATTGAAGCATCTAAACTTTTGGAGATTGTTACTGGAATGTAGAAGAAAATGTGATAGGAGATGGCATGGGAATCATAGACAAGATGGCACTGACGTTGCATCTAAACTTTTGGAGATTCTTGCTATAGGAAATGTTGAAGAAAAGACAGGAAATGGCAACTCAAGTGATGATGCAATTGACGTTGCATTAAATGGATATTGTAGCCATTGGAATGTTGAAGAAACGATAGAGATGCAAGTGAATCAAGCAGATAAAGATGGCAATTGATGTTGCATTTGAAATTTTGGATATTGTAGCCATTGGAATGTTGGAAGAAACGATAGGAGATGCATGAAAATCAAGTAGGTAAAAGATGGCAATTGACGTTGCATTTACAATTTTGGATATTGTGGAATATTGGAATGTTGAAGAAATGATAGGAGATGTACAAGAATCAAGTAGATAAAAAAGATGAAAAAGAATGACGCGATTAAACTTTTGGATATCGTAGCCATTGGAATGTTGAAGAAAAGATAGGAGATGCATGGGAATCAAGTAGATAAAAGATGGCAATTGACGTTGCATTTAAACTTTTGGAGATTGTAGCCATTGGAATGTTGAAGAAACGATAGGAGATGCATGGGAATCAAGTAGATAAAAGATGGCAATTGACGTTGCATTTAGACTTTTGGATATTGTAGCCATTGGAATGTTGAAGAAACGATAGGAGATTCATGGGAATCAAGTAGATAAAAGATGGCAATTGACGTTGCATTTAAACTTTTGGAGATTGTAGCCATTGGAATGTTGAAGAAACGATAGCAGATGTAATGGAATCAAGTAGATAAAAGATGGTACTGACGTTGCATTTAGACTTTTGGATATTGCAGCTGTATTGGAATGTTGAAGAAACGATAGGAGATTCATGGGAATCCAAGTAGATAAAAGATGGCAATTGACGTTGCATTTAAACTTTTGATATTGTAGCCATTGGAATGTTGAAGAAACGATAGGAGATTCATGGGAATCACGTAGATAAAAGATGGCAATTGACGTTGCATTTAAATTTTGGATATTGTAGCCATTGGAATGTTGAAGAAACGATAGGAGATGCATGGGAATCAAGTAGATAAAAGATGGCAATTGACGTTGCATTTACAATTTTGGATATTGTAGCATTGGAATGTTGAAGAATGATAGGAGATTCATGGAATCAAGTAGATAAAAGTATTTACAAATTGACGTTGCATTTAAATTTTGGATATTGTAGCCATTGGAATGTTGAAGAAACGATAGGAGATGCATGGGAATCAAGTAGATAAAAGATGGCAATTGACGTTGCATTTAAACTTTTGAGATTGTAGTTATTGGAATGTTGAAGAAAGATAGGAGATGCATGGGAATCAAGTAGATAAAAGATGGCAATTGACGTTGCATTTAAACTTTTGAGTTTGTAGCTATTGGAATGTTGAAGAAACGATAGGAGATGCATGAATCAAGTAGATAAACGATGGCAATTGACGTTGCATTTTAAACTTTTGGAGATTGTAGCTATTGGGATGTTGAAGAAAGATAGGAGATGGCTGAATCAAGTAGATAAAAGATGGCAATTGACGTTGTATTTAAACTTTTGGAGATTGCAGCCATTGGAATGTTGAAGAAAATAATAGGAGATGCATGGGAATCAAGTAGATAAAAGATGGCAATTGACGTTGCATTTAAACTTTTGGAGATTGTAGCTATTGGGATGTTGAAGAAAAGATAGGAGATGCATGGGAATCAAGTAGATAAAAGATGGCAATTGACGTTGTATTTAAACTTTTTGAGATTGTAGTACATTGGAATGTTGAGGAAAGATAGAGACGTATGTGGGAATCAAGTAGATAAAAGATGGCAATTGACGTTGCATTTAAACTTTTGGAGATTGTAGCTATTGGAATGTTGAAGAAAAGATCGGAGATGCATGTGGAATCAAGTAGATAAAAGATGGCAATTGAAGTTGCATCTAAACTTTTTGGAGATTGTAGCCATTGGAATGTTGAAGAAACGATAGGAGATGCATAACCAAGTAGATAAAAGATGGCAATTGACGTTGCATTTAAAATTTTGGATATTGTAGCCATTGGAATGTTGGAAGAAACGATAGGAGATGCATGGAATCAAGTAGATAAAAGATGGCAATTGACGTTGCATCTAAACTTTGGAGATTCTAGCTATTGGAATGTTGAAGAATGATAGGAGATTCATGGGAATCAAGTAGATAAAAGATGGCAATTGACGTTGCATTTAAAATTTTGGATATTGTTGCCATTGGAATGTTGAAGAAACGATAGGAGATACATGGGAATCATAGATAAAAGATGGCAATTGACGTTGCATCTAAACTTTTGGATATTGTAGCCATTGGAATGTTGAAGAAACGATAGGAGATTCATGGGAATCACGTAGATAAAAGATGGCAATTGACGTTACATTTACAATTTTGGAGAATGTAGCCATTGGAATGTTGAAAAAAAAGATAAGAGACGCATGGGAATAAAGTAGATAAAAGATGGCAATTGACGTTGCATTTAAACTTTTGGAGATTGTAGCCATTGGAATGTTGAAGAAAAGACAGGAGATGCATGGGAATCAAGTAGATAAAAGATGGCAATTGACGTTGCATTTAAACTTTTGGAGATTAGCCAGCTATTGGGATGTTGAAGAAAAGATAGGAGATGCATGGGAATCAAGTAGATAAAAGATGGCAATTGACGTTGTATTTAAACTTTGGAGATTGTAGCCATTGGAATGTTGAGGAAAAGACAGGAGATGCATGGGAATCAAGTAGATAAAAGATGGCAATTGACGTTGCATTTAAACTTTTGGAGATTTAGCTATTGGAATGTTGAAAGAAAGATCGGAGATGCATGGGAATCAAGTAGATAAAAGATGGCAATTGACGTTGCATTTAGACTTTTTGGATATTGTGGCCATTGGAATGTTGAAGAAACGATAGGAGATTCATGGGAATCAAGTAGATAAAAGATGGCAATTGACGTTGCATTTAAACTTTTGGATATTGTAGCCATTGGAATGTTGAAGAAACGATAGGAGATTCATGGGAATCACGTAGATAAAAGATGGCAATTGACGTTGCATTTAAATTTTGGATATTGTAGCCATTAGATGTTGAAGAAACGATAGGAGATGCATGGGAATCAAGTAGATAAAAGATGGCAATTGACGTTGCATTTAAACTTTTTTGGAGATTGTAGCTATTGGAATGTTGAGAGAAAAGATCGGAGATGCATGGGAATCAAGTAGATAAAAGATGGCAATTGAAGTTGCATCTAAACTTTTGGAGATTGTAGCCATTGGAATGTTGAAGAAACGATAGGAGATGCATAGAATCAAGTAGATAAAAGATGGCAATTGACGTTGCATTTAAAATTTTGGATATTGTAGCCATTGGAATGTTGGGAAGAAACGATAGGAGATGCATGGGAATCAAGTAGATAAAAGATGGCAATTGACGTTGCATCTAAACTTTTGAAGATTCTAGCTATTGGAATGTTGAAGAAACGATAGGAGATTCATGGGAATCAAGTAGATAAAAGATGGCAATTGACGTTGCATTTAAAATTTTGGATATTGTCGCCATTGGAATGTTGAAGAAACGATAGGAGATACATGGGAATCAAGTAGATAAAAGATGGCAATTGACGTTGCATCTAAACTTTTGGATATTGTAGCCATTGGAATGTTGAAGAAACGATAGGAGATTCATGTGAATCAAGTAGATAAAAGATGGCAATTGACGTTACATTTACAATTTTTGGAGAATGTAGCCATTGGAATGTTGAAAAAAAAGATAAGAGACGCATGGGAATCAAGTAGATAAAAGATGGTAATTGACGTTGCATTTAAACTTTTGGAGATTGTAGCCATTGGAATGTTGAAGAAAAGACAGGAGATGCATGGGAATCAAGTAGATAAAAGATGGCAATTGACGTTGCATTTAAACTTTTGGAGGTGCTTAGCTATTGGGATGTTGAAGAAAAGATAGGAGATGCATGGGAATCAAGTAGATAAAAAGATGGCTTAGTGGAAAGATTTGTATTTAAACTTTTGGAGATTGTAGCCATTGGAATGTTGAAGAGGAAGAAGACAGGAGATGCATGGGAATCAAGTAGATAAAAAGATGGAAATTGACGTTGCATTTAAACTTTTGGAGATTGTAGCTATTGGAATGTTGAAGAAAAGATCGGAGATGCATGGGAATCAAGTAGATAAAAGATGGCAATTGAAGTTGCATCTAAACTTTTGGAGATTGTAGCCATTGGAATGTAGAAGAAAAGATAGGAGATGCATGGGAATCAAGTAGATAAAAGATGGCAATTGACGTTGCATCTAAACTTTTGGAGATTCTTGCTATTGGAATGTTGAAGAAAAGACAGGAGATGCATGGGAATCAAGTAGATAAAAGATGGCAATTGACGTTGCATTTAAACTTTTGGAGATTGTAGCCATTGGAATGTTGAAGAAACGATAGGAGATGCATGGGAATCAAGTAGATAAAAGATGGCAATTGACGTTGCATTTAAAATTTTGGATATTGTAGCCATTGGAATGTTGAAGAAACGATAGGAGATGCATGGGAATCAAGTAGATAAAAGATGGCAATTGACGTTGCATCTAAACTTTTGGAGATTCTAGCTATTGGAATGTTGAAGAAACGATAGGAGATTCATGGGAATCAAGTAGATAAAAGATGGCAATTGACGTTGCATTTAAAATTTTGGATATTGTCGCCATTGGAATGTTGAAGAAACGATAGGAGATACATGGGAATCAAGTAGATAAAAGATGGCAATTGACGTTGCATCTAAACTTTTGGATATTGTAGCCATTGGAATGTTGAAGAAACGATAGGAGATTCATGTGAATCAAGTAGATAAAAGATGGCAATTGACGTTACATTTACAATTTTGGAGAATGTAGCCATTGGAATGTTGAAAAAAAGATAAGAGACGCATGGGAATCAAGTAGATAAAAGATGGCAATTGACGTTGCATTTAAACTTTTGGAGATTGTAGCCATTGGAATGTTGAAGAAACCATAGGAGATGCATGAAAATCAAGTAGATAAAAGATGGCAATTGACGTTGTATTTAAACTTTTGGAGATTGTAGCCATTGGAATGTTGAAGAAAAGACAGGAGATGCATGGGAATCAAGTAGATAAAAGATGGCAATTGACGTTGTATTTAAACTTTTGGAGATTGTAGCCATTGGAATCTTGAGGAAAAGACAGGAGATGCATGGGAATCAAGTAGATAAAAGATGGCAATTGACGTTGCATTTAAACTTTTGGAGATTGTAGCTATTGGAATGTTGAAGAAAAGATCGGAGATGCATGGGAATCAAGTAGGTAAAAGATGGCAATTGAAGTTGCATCTAAACTTTTGGAGATTGTAGCCATTGGAATGTAGAAGAAAAGATAGGAGATGCATGGAAATCAAGTAGATAAAAGATGGCAATTGACGTTGCATCTAAACTTTTGGAGATTCTAGCTATTGGAATGTTGAAGAAACGATAGGAGATGCATGGGAATCAAGTAGATAAAAGATGGCAATTGACGTTGCATTTAAACTTTTGGAGATTGTAGCCATTGGAATGTTGAAGAAACGATAGGAGATGCATGGGAATCAAGTAGATAAAAGATGGCAATTGACGTTGCATCTAAACTTTTGGAGATTCTAGCTATTGGAATGTTGAAGAAACGATAGGAGATTCATGGGAATCAAGTAGATAAAGGATGGCAATTGACGTTGCATTTAAAATTTTGGATATTGTAGCCATTGGAATGTTGAAGAAAAGATAGGAGATGCATGGGAATCAAGTAGAGAAAAGGTGGCAATTGACGTTGCATCTAAACTTTTGGAGATTCTAGCTATTGGAATGTTGAAAAAACGATAGGAGATTCATGGGAATCAAGAAGCTAAAAGATGGCAATTGACCTTGCATCTAAACTTTTGGAGATTCTAGCTATTGGAATGTTGAAGAAAGGATAGGAGATTCATGGGAATCAAGTAGATAAAAGATGGCAATTGACGTTACATTTACAATTTTGGAGAATGTAGCCATTGGAATGTTGAAGAAAAGATAAGAGATGCATGGGAATCAAGTAGATAAAAGATGGCAACTGACGTTGCATTTAAACTTTTGGAGATTGTAGCCATTGGAATGTTGAAGAAACGATAGGTGATGCATGAAAATCAAGTAGATAAAAGATGGCAATTGACGTTGCATTTAAACTTTTGGATATTGTAGCCATTGGAATGTTGAAGAAACGATAGGAGATGCATGGGAATCAAGTAGATAAAAGATGGCAATTGACGTTGCATTTAAACTTTTGGAGATTGTAGCCATTGGAATGTTGAAGAAACGATAGGAGATGCATGGGAATCAAGTAGATAAAAGATGGCAATTGACGTTGCATTTAAAATTTTGGAGATTGTAGCTATTGGAATGTTGAAGAAACGATATGAGATTCATGGGAATCAAGTAGATAAAAGATGGCAATTGACGTTGCATTTAAACTTTTGGATATTGTAGCCATTGGAATGTTGAAGAAACGATAGGAGATTCATGGGAATCAAGTAGATAAAAGATGGCAATTGACGTTGCATTTACAATTTTGGAGATTGTCGCTATTTGAATGTTGAAGAAACGATATGAGATGCATGGGAATCAAGTAGATTAAAGATGGCAATTGACGTTGCATTTACAATTTTGGAGATTGTAGCTATTGGAATGTTGAAGAAACAATAGGAGATGCATGGGAATCAAGTAGATAAAAGATGGCAATTGGCGTTGTATTTAAAATTTTGGAGATGGTCGTTATTGGAATGTTGAAGAAAAGATAGGAGATGCATGGGAATCAAGTAGATAAAAGATGGCAATTGACGTTGCATTTAAACTTTTGGATATTGTAGCCATTGGAATGTTGAAGAAACGATAGGAGATGCATGGGAATCAAGTAGATAAAAGATGGCAATTGACGTTGCATTTAAACGTTTGGATATTGTAGCCATTGGAATGTTGAAGAAACGATAGGAGATGCATGGGAATCAAGTAGATAAAAGATAGCAATTGACGTTGCATTTAAACTTTTGTATATTGTAGCCATTGGAATGTTAAAGAAACGATAGGAGATTCATGGGAATCAAGTAGATAAAAGATGGCAATTGACGTTGCATTTAAACTTTTGGATATTGCAGCCATTGGAATGTTGAAGAAACGATAGGAGATGCATGAAAATCAAGTAGATAAAAGATGGCAATTGACGTTGCATTTAAAATTTTGGATATTGTAGCCATTGGAATGTTGAAGAAACGATAGGAGATGCATGTGAATCAAGTAGATAAAAGATGGCAATTGACGTTGCATTTAAACTTTTGGATATTGTAGCCATTGGAATGTTGAAGAAACGATAGGAGATGCATGAAAATCAAGTAGATAAAAGATGGCAATTGACGTTGCATTTACAATTTTGGATATTGTAGCCATTGGAATGTTGAAGAAACGATAGGAGATGCATGGGAATCAAGTAGATAAAAGATGGCAATTGACGTTGCATTTAAACTTTTGGATATCGTAGCCATTGGAATGTTGAAGAAAAGATAGGAGATGCATGGGAATCAATTAGATAAAAGATGGCAATTGACCTTGCATTTAAACTTTTGGAGATTGTAGCCATTGGAATGTTGAAGAAACGATAGGAGATGCATGGGAATCAAGTAGATAAAAGATGGCAATTGACGTTGCATTTAGACTTTTGGATATTGTAGCCATTGGAATGTTGAAAAAACGATAGGAGATTCATGGGAATCAAGTAGATAAAATATGGCAATTGACGTTGCATTTAAACTTTTGGAGATTGTAGCCATTGGAATGTTGAAGAAACGATAGCAGATGCATGGGAATCAAGTAGATAAAAGATGGCAATTGACGTTGTATTTAAACTTTTGGAGATTGTAGCCATTGGAATGTTGAAGAAAATACAGGAGATGCATGGGAATCAAGTAGATAAAAGATGGCAATTGACGTTGCATTTAAACTTTTGGAGATTGTAGCTATTGGGATGTTGAAGAAAAGATAGGAGATGCATGGGAATCAAGTATATAAAAGATGGCAATTGACGTTGTATTTAAACTTTTGGAGATTGTAGCCATTGGAATGTTGAGGAAAAGACAAGTGATGCATGGGAATCAAGTAGATAAAAGATGGCAATTGACGTTGCATTTAAACTTTTGGAGATTGTAGCTATTGGAATGTTGAAGAAAAGATCGGAGATGCATGGGAATCAAGTAGATAAAAGATGGCAATTGAAGTTGCATCTAAACTTTTGGAGATTGTAGCCATTGGAATGTAGAAGAAAAGATAGGAGATGCATGGGAATCAAGTAGATAAAAGATGGCAATTGACGTTGCATCTAAACTTCTGGATATTGTTGCCATTGGAATGTTGAAGAAAAGACAGGAGATGCATGGGAATCAAGTAGATAAAAGATGGCAATTGACGTTGCATTTAAACTTTTGGAGATTGTAGCCATTGGAATGTTGAAGAAACGATAGGAGATGCATGGGAATCAAGTAGATAAAAGATGGCAATTGACGTTGCATTTAAACTTTTGGATATTGTAGCCATTGGAATGTTGAAGAAACGATAGGAGATGCATGGGAATCAAGTAGATAAAAGATGGCAATTGACGTTGCATCTAAACTTTTGGAGATTCTAGCTATTGGAATGTTGAAGAAACGATAGGAGATTCATGGGAATCAAGTAGATAAAAGATGGCAATTGACGTTGCATTTAAAATTTTGGATATTGTAGCCATTGGAATGTTGAAGAAACGATAGGAGATGCATGGGAATCAAGTAGATAAAAGATGGCAATTGACGTTGCATCTAAACTTTTGGAGATTCTAGCTATTGGAATGTTGAAAAAACGATAGGAGATTCATGGGAATCAAGTAGATAAACGATGGCAATTGACCTTGCATCTAATCTTTTGGAGATTCTAGCTATTGGAATGTTGAAGAAACGATAGGAGATTCATGGGAATCAAGTAGATAAAAGATGGCAATTGACGTTACATTTACAATTTTGGAGAATGTAGCCATTGGAATGTTGAAGAAAAGATAAGAGATGCATGGGAATCAAGTAGATAAAAGATGGCAATTGACGTTGCATTTAAACTTTTGGAGATTGTAGCCATTGGAATGTTGAAGAAACCATTGGAGATGCATGAAAATCAAGTAGATAAAAGATGGCAATTGACGTTGTATTTAAACTTTTGGAGATTGTAGCCATTGGAATGTTGAAGAAAATACAGGAGATGCATGGGAATCAAGTAGATAAAAGATGGCAATTGACGTTGCATTTAAACTTTTGGAGATTGTAGCTATTGGGATGTTGAAGAAAAGATAGGAGATGCATGGGAATCAATAGATAAAAGATGGCAATTGACGTTGTATTTAAACTTTTGGAGATTGTAGCCATTGGAATCTTGAGGAAAAGACAGGAGATGCATGGGAATCAAGTAGATAAAAGATGGCAATTGACGTTGCATTTAAACTTTTGGAGATTTTAGCTATTGGAATGTTGAAGAAAAGATCGGAGATGCATGGGAATGAAGTACATAAAAGATGGCAATTGAAGTTGCATCTAAACTTTTGGAGATTGTAGCCATTGGAATGTAGAAGAAAAGATAGGAGATGCATGGGAATCAATTAGATAAAAGATGGCAATTGACGTTGCATCTAAACTTTTGGAGATTCTAGCTAATTGGAATGTTGAAGAAAAGACAGGAGATGCATGGGAATCAAGTAGATAAAAGATGGCAATTGACGTTGCATTTAAACTTTTGGAGATTGTAGCCATTGGAATGTTGAAGAAACGATAGGAGATGCATGGGAATCAAGTAGATAAAAGATGGCAATTGACGTTGCATTTAAACTTTTGGAGATTGTAGCCATTGGAATGTTGAAGAAACGATAGGAGATGCATGGGAATCAAGTAGATAAAAGATGGCAATTGACGTTGCATCTAAACTTTTGGAGATTCTAGCTATTGGAATGTTGAAGAAACGATAGGAGATTCATGGTAATCAAGTAGATAAAAGATGGCAATTGACGTTGCATTTAAAATTTTGGATATTGTAGCCATTGGAATGTTGAAGAAACGATAGGAGATGCATGGGAATCAAGTAGACAAAAGATGGCAATTGACGTTGCATCTAAACTTTTGGAGATTCTAGCTATTGGAATGTTGAAAAAACGATAGGAGATTCATGGGAATCAAGAAGCTAAAAGATGGCAATTGACCTTGCATCTAAACTTTTGGAGATTCTAGCTATTGGAATGTTGAAGAAACGATAGGAGATTCATGGGAATCAAGTAGATAAAAGATGGCAATTGACGTTACATTTACAATTCTGGAGAATGTAGCCATTGGAATGTTGAAGAAAAGATAAGAGATGCATGGGAATCAAGTAGATAAAAGATGGCAATTGACGTTGCATTTAAACTTTTGGAGATTGTAGCCATTGGAATGTTGAAGAAACGATAGGAGATGCATGAAAATCAAGTAGATAAAAGATGGCAATTGACGTTGCATTTAAACTTTTGGATATTGTAGCCATTGGAATGTTGAAGAAACGATAGGAGATGCATGGGAATCAAGTAGATAAAAGATGGCAATTGACGTTGCATTTAAACTTTTGGAGATTGTAGCCATTGGAATGTTGAAGAAACGATAGGAGATGCATGGGAATCAAGTAGATAAAAGATGGCAATTGACGTTGCATTTAAACTTTTGGAGATTGTAGCTATTGGAATGTTGAAGAAACGATATGAGATTCTTGGGAATCAAGTAGATAAAAGATGGCAATTGACGTTGCATTTAAACTTTTGGATATTGTAGCCATTGGAATGTTGAAGAAATGATAGGAGATTCATGGGAATCAAGTAGATAAAAGATGGCAATTGACGTTGCATTTACAATTTTGGAGATTGTCGCTATTTGAATGTTGAAGAAACGATATGAGATGCATGGGAATCAAGTAGATTAAAGATGGCAATTGACGTTGCATTTACAATTTTGGAGATTGTAGCTATTGGAATGTTGAAGAAACGATAGGAGATGCATGGGAATCAAGTAGATAAAAGATGGCAATTGGCGTTGTATTTAAAATTTTGGAGATGGTCGCTATTGGAATGTTGAAGAAAAGATAGGAGATGCATGGGAATCAAGTAGATAAAAGATTGCAATTGACGTTGCATCTAAACTTCTGGATATTGTTGCCATTGGAATGTTGAAGAAACGATAGGAGATTCATGGGAATCAAGTAGATAAAAGATGGCAATTGACGTTGCATTTACAATTTTGAAGATTGTCGCTATTGGAATGTTGAAGTAACGATATGAGATGCATGGGAATCAAGTAGATTAAAGATGGCAATTGACGTTGCATTTACAATTTTGGAGATTGTAGCCATTGGAATGTTGAAGAAAAGATAGGAGATGCATGGGAACCCAGTAGATAAAAGATGGCAATTGACTTTGCATTTAATCATTTAGAGATTGTAGCTATCAGAAAAGTAATCGAATGACAGTGAGTTCTACAAACAGGAAGTGCGAGAAAAGAAACTATTAAATTAGAAGAGATAGTTACATTTAACTAGCTCGACTGTAAAAGGGTGGGAGCTCAATGCCAATCTAGTAACCCGAATAAATGCAATAGAGCGCGGTACCAGGGAAAAACCTTCATCAAGGCAGTTCCCATGAAAATAATTGTAGAAAAGTCAGAGGGAATCCACATCATGTCGGTGAGAAATTGACTGAAGGAGGGCTTCCGAGTCAGGATCGATAATGTTCCAGAAACTCATTTGAATTTTGCCGTGAACCTCTAGGACAATAGCAGAAGCACCCGAGCCCATATGGAAACACTATTGAATGAACAGACAAATAGTAGATTTATAAATGTGCAAAATGGATTCTGACAATAAAAACCTACTTGTCCGACACAGTGACCCAAACTTCTTAAGTAAATGAAGCTGTTGATTTAATGTAGTCATTGCATTTTAGGTCATTTAAGTGTTTGGAGCCAAAGAGGTTCAGTGCGTTTCTCTCAAAGAGAAAACCGTTGTCCATTCTAATTTGGAGCCAAAGAGGTTCAGTGCGTTCCTCTCAAAGAGAAAACCGTTGTCCATTCTAAGTTTAGGCAGGAACGGTTCTCTGTGCTGGTTAAAAGAAAGCAGCTTCGTTTTGGAGAAACTACAATTTATGAGGTATTTGTTAGCCATTCAATCATAGATTGGAGGTCTTTTTAAAGTGTAGCAGCCAGGATTTCATTGTTAACCTTGCCAGATTTCTGATTGAGACGGGCGCAAATGGTGGTATCATCTGCATAAATGCCTACTTGGGAACTGAATATATCAGGAAGATTATTGATAAAGATCAGAAACAGCATAGGACCCAGTATAGAGACTTCAGGGTCTCAATTAAGTTTGAACTGTGGCATTGAAATATAAGGCCATAGTCTGAAACAAAAATGAATTAGACAATAATAATCTTCGTCGTGGCTAAATCAGCGTGGTAAGTGAATTGGGTAGGCGTCTTATACAGCACCTAATTTCTAAATTGTAAATGGTCGTTTTTGCTTCGAAAATGTAAATTTCGAAAATTGTACATCGGTTCGATCACCGCCTAGTAACAATCAGCTGTCCCACTTACAAAGCACACTTTTTCCTCATTTTTTTTTTGGATGGGGTGTGTTATACCTTTTCCAATATCTCTTATCATTTTTTAATATTTCTCTCTTTTTAATTTTTTTTTTATTCTACTTATATCTTCTATGAAGCTTTCCCTTTGACCTTTGAATTCTTTTATCTTTTCGGCTTTTTCTCTTTTCTTCTTGGTCTTTTTTTGTTGTTTTTCCTTGTTTTTCTTCCCATCAAAGAGAAATCTTTTGCATGCACCCAACAATTCTCCTCATCCTAAAACCAAACTCATTCTCTCTTATTACTTCGATATTACTCGTTTCTTCAACCCGGACGACTGTTATTCTTTTTTTTTTTCTTTTCGAGCAACCTCAGAGTCGCATAGAACGCGTCTCTGTGGCGACGCGAGGCGACGCGAAACTTACCTTAGCCACCAGTGAAAATTTCGTCTCAGACGAATTCAGTGCCTCGGGACAAAATGGGGCCTTCAGTTCATTTTTATATCTTACTTTTACTGCTGCCAGTTTTCTATGAAGCCGTTTTACCATCAAAGTTAAAGCTTCTTTTTTTTAACTTGAATTTTGGTGTTTTTATTTTCTTTGTGTTATTTTTTTTTTAAATCTCTTCCTCAGTACTTCCATGACATTTTTAATTTCTTTTCTCTTTTCCTTTCGTCTCCTGCTTTTTCCTCGCACGTCTTTCCTTTCATGGGCGCACGCATGCTTACAGCCAGGTGTTTCCAAAATGGACAAGAAGGACCGGACCACAAATGTGAGATGTCGAAATAGGTTCGAGTTCACTGCAGTATTTATTTTAATGATTTCGCCCCATTCAAGTTAATGAAAGTTTATCGCATACAGTAGATTTCTCAGAATGAAAGAAACAGAACTACAAACGTATAGGTTTCAATAAAACAGAAGATAACCATTCCAGGGGCCTCGGTTATGCTTAGTTAATTGGCCTTGTGTCAAACACGTCCAAAGTCCCTATAATTTGAATATCAGAAGATTGAAGGATAAAATATTTCGTGTGTATATTAAAGCAATGATTTATTTACAGAATGACAAAAGTGTAAGAAGGAAAATATAAGTGAAATTTGTTAACTGAAATAAAAATGTTCATTGAGAAAATGCATGCGGTTTTGTAGTTGAAATTGTTCGTAGTAGTATTGTATGTATTTAAAATGTCCGCAGAAGTTTAGAGTATATGTTTCTGTAGCAGCGGATTGTAACAACTTTGTTCCTTCCTCTTTTTAGTATATAGCAACAGGTTGAAAAAAAAAGAAGGCAAAATAAATAAGGGAGTGGTCATTAACACATTAACAAATGCGTCCATTTGGTTGTGTGTTATCCTCTTTAGCGGCGTGGTGTGAAAATGTAAAGAGAAAATTGGACTTAGATGTAGAATGGATATTTGACGTAACCAGGTTGGCGTAACCAAGTCAGTTTGAGGTTTCTTCCTTACATCGTGGCGAGGTGTCAGCTAACTGCTTTCCCTGACTGACTGCTGTGACCTGTTAGAGGCCATCCTTAAATATTGAATCTATTCTTTAGCTGCGGAAAGACCGTTTCTTTGAATATTTTGAATTTTGCGATTTGATGACCAATCAGGATTTAGAATATGCTTTTCTCACTGACTTTTTGTTTTTTTGCCGTTTGAATTATTTTTTGCGTGTCTGAAATTTATTTTGGGCGTTTTAGTTTTTTAATGGATTATATATGATTTGATATCCTATACCATCGACACTGTATTTAAATTTTTTGAAGATCGCCGTTGACGGAGTTAAATTTACTGGAATTAACTCTTCAACCGATAAGAAGGGACACATTATACAAAACGAGAACAGTAACCAATGAAAATTTTGTCATTGACAAACATCTATCAAGGTGAATAGAAAGATGAGAGTCGAATTAAGCTAATATGAGACCAAGAAATACCTTTTGGGATACTGTCAACTATCTGAAAGAATTCTTGTTGTTAAACTGAAAGGACAGCCTTTCAATATATACATCGTAGTTATAGATTTACCGACAGAACAAAGTACAGAAAGAATAGAACAGTTTTATTGTACGCTAGACAACGCCAAGGATCAATGAAAATAAAAAGTTTACAAAACAGTTAAGGAGAAAAATGAGGAAATTGTTTGCAGTTTCGAACGAGGAATTCGCAATGAATGCAAAGAAATTTGGTGCACTTGTGTATAGTGAATAATCAGGCAGTAGCCAACAACTGTTTTGAAGAACAACGAAAACGTAAAGAAGCTCATGAGGAGAAACACAAAGCCAAATCGACTATATCAACATCAATAGACGATTCAGAAATGCCCACAAATCATACTGACTGCAAGAGCGATCACCTTCAAGAGATGAGTAGATTTATAGGGAAACTACGGAAATTGAAGAAAGCCAAGAGAATAACCAAACTGCAATAAACTCCTGAATGACCCGGATGTGAAATAGAAATAAAAGTACAGCGTTACAAACAAATACAATGGACAAACTAATAATAGAAACTCTAAGTGAGACACATTGATAGAAGCTTGAGTGACATCATCATTTGACATCATCCTAACGGAAACAAGACAAAGAAGAAAAAACGGAACTGAGTAGTATTTACAGTATTTACATTATTCGGACTATTATTTCCATCTTTGTTGCCATTTGTACGACCTTTAATAATAGATCATTCTATTTGTCTATATTTCTGAGATGAGGTAGTATTTACAGTATTTATATTATTCGGACTATTGTCCTCATCTTTGTTGCCATTTGTACGACGTTTAATAATAGATCATTCTATTTGCCTATATTTCTGAGATGAGGTAGTATTTACAGTATTTATATTATTCGGACTATTGTCCTCATCTTTGTTGCCATCTGTCCGACGTTTAATAACAGATCATTCTATTTTTCTATATTTCTGAGATGAGGTGGTATTTACAGTATTTATATTATTCGGACTATTGTCTTCATCTTTGTTGCCATTTGTACGACATTTAATAATCGACCATTCTATTTGTCTATATTTCTGAGATGAGGTAGTATTTACAGTATTTACATTATTCGGACTATTGTCCTCATCTTTGTTGCCATTTGTACGACGTTTAATAATAGATCATTCTATTTGTCTATATTTCTGAGATGAGGTAGTATTTACAGTATTTCATTATTCGGACTATTGTCTTCATCCTTGTTGCCATTTGTACGATGTTTAATAATAGATCATTCTATTTGTGTATATTTCTGAGATGAGGTAGTATTTACAGTATTTACATCATTCGGACTATTGTCCTCATCTTTGTTGCCATTTGTACGACGTTTAATAATAGATCATTCTATTTGTGTATATTTCTGAGATGAGGTAGTATTTACAGTATTTGCATTATTCGTACTAATGTCCTCATCTTTCTTGCCATTTATACGACGTTTAATTATAGATCATTCTATTTGTGTATATTTCTGAGATAAGGTAGTATTTACAGTATTTACATTATTCGGACTAATGTCCTCAACTTTGTTGCCATTTGTACGACGTTTAATAATAGATCATTCTATTTGTCTATATTTCTGAGATGAGGTAGTATTTACAGTATTTGCATTATTCGTACTAATGTCCTCATCTTTGTTGCCATTTATACGACGTTTAATAATAGATCATTCTATTTGTGTATATTTCTGAGATGAGGTAGTATTTACAGTATTTACATTATTCGGACTAATGTCCTCATCTTTGTTGCCATTTGTACGACGTTTAATAATAGATCATTCTATTTGTCTATATTTCTGAGATGAGGTAGTATTTACAGTATTTGCATCATTCGTACTAATGTCCTCATCTTTGTTGCCATTTATACGACGTTTAATAATAGATCATTCTATTTGTGTATATTTCTGAGATAAGGTAGTATTTACAGTATTTACATTATTCGGACTAATGTCCTCAACTTTGTTGCCATTTGTACGACGTTTAATAATAGATCATTCTATTTGTCTATATTTCTGAGATGAGGTAGTATTTACAGTATTTGCATTATTCGTACTAATGTCCTCTTCTTTGTTGCCATTTATACGACGTTTAATAATAGATCATTCTATTTGTCTATATTTCTGAGATGAGGTAGTATTTACAGTATTTACATTATTCGGACTAATGTCTCCATCTTTGTTGCCAATTGTACTACGTTTCGGCTGTTGAACGTTTCGAATGGAAATTCAAAATATTTCATACATATTTAACTTCCACTGTCTCTTTTTTTTCTTTTTAAAAAAATTCGCAATTCCGGAAGTATGCTGGATTATTTTTCTGTTAATTTGAGCGTTTAATTTCATCTTGACATTCATTTTCATCATGATCAGAATAATTTTGTCCATATTTGGCTCATGTAGCCCGGCTCCTACAGCTATCTCTGTGTTGTTCAAATTTAAAATATCTAACATATCTCAGAAAAAAACGGGATATACATCCACTGGCTGAACATTATATCTTATTTTGGTTCTAGAAGGAGTTTTTGGTGAGTTAAACGTGAGGATGGATATATTTGTAAAAATTGTTCACTGCTTCTTCTAATCGAGATTTTTCGGTAGTCCGTAACTCTTCAGTAGTCCGTAACTCTTCAGTAGTCCGTAACTCTTCGGTAGTCCGTAACTCCCTGGCTATCCAATGCAGATGAGATTTCGTTTGGTGTGGCCAGAGAGTGAGAGAGACAGAGAGAAAAAAAAGAGAGAGGGAGATTTATTTCTTATGAGTCTCTTCGATGCATTCAGAGTTGTGTGAGAGAAAGTTTTAAGACTCACTTTGTGGATGGACTTCATTTGCGTTAACGATGCCCCCTCCCGGTTTTCTTGTTTCAACCCCCAACATCAAATTACTGCCTCTAACGTTTCTCACTGATTTTGGCTTAATCCGGCTGAATAATAACTTTTCAATCAAGAAGGCGGAAAATCTCGATAAAAAGATTTTCACCCAAATACTCGATCACGAAATATTTGGAAACCTCCTTCACAGGCTCTTTTTCGGAATATGAGTCCAAAAGTTATCGCTTTTTTGTTTTGTTTTGTTTTTATTATTATTCTGATTCATGATTCCTATAAATTAAATTTCCCTGCCTGTGCTCCTCAAATACCTCAGATCTCACCATTGGGATCTGTCAAGAGGGAAACTTAATCGCCTTGACACGTCAGAGCTACACAGACCAGTATACTCGCACTCGTGAAAGACGTGGAGCAACTTTCTCCACATTTATTGCACTACCAAAACTTTCAGCAAGCAAACTGAACGGTTGACAGAATGCGTGTGTCGTAACTCTCCTGCTAGAGAAGGATTCAGTTCGCCTTCTGTCTAAAAAAGGTGTATATTTCCAGTGTTTACATTTCAGGCCCAGGCAAAACCAACAATTAAAATCAAATACCGGATACTGCTTTCCAAGTTCCCTTTGGCGTAATACAATCTTCCCATCTTAATTCTACTTTTTGCTGGAGGAATCTAATTGAAGTATGTACCTATAGGGAGGTGGGTAATGTTTCTTTGATTCGACCTTGTGTCAGACTTAACCGAACTCCCTACAGCTTACAAGTTTTATCCAGAATTATCAGAAGGTTATTATCGTTTCCATCCGAAGGTTTTCATCAGAAGGTAGGTTGGAATGTGTGGAATAGTGTTGAATAGTGAAAGAATAAAATATACATTTTTCAGATTCAAATAGAAATTTATTAAAAGAAATGAATAGCAAGAATAGGTAGCAGTCAATGTTTAATTAGAAGGTTAAGGCTATTAAGAGTTGTAGAAAATGTTCATAATAATAATTTATTGGAAAGAGTTTATGCATACGTACGTACGTACGTACGTATGTATGTATGAGCGTTTGTTTGTAGGAATGTCTTTGAATAGAGAAGAAGAACTAAAAGAAATCAGCACACGAGAAAAACGGAAAAGGAAGACGATGTGCCACGTAGTTGAAGTTTCTCCCGTTACATTTTTGTTGTTTCGTCTCTCTGCTCCCATCTGACTCTGACCGACTGGCGCTGATCAGAGCCTTTTAGTGTAATTTAGATTTTTGCACTGGATCGTTAAATCTTCTGGGTAGTGCAATTCGCTCCAATTGGTCATAAAACCAGTTTACCACCTACTTGCAAATTCCAGTTTCGACTTTTTCTTTAACCACATGGTCAATTCTTTTTCTATTTGTGAATGTTTGTAAAAGTGAAGAAGAAGGTTGATTTTGATTCATAATTTCCTATCAGCCAAAAGTATGTAAAACATCTCAGATATTTGCGTCCCCAACATCGACAACATCGAATGGTTTTTGCGCTTATCCTTAAAAATCAGGATTACCAATATTATTTTGCAAAAGGATGTGCTTGGTGTAACACAATCCTTCCAATCCTTTTTTTTCCAGTAATCTAAACTTATTTATAAATGGAACTTTGTCTGTGTATGTGTGTGTTTGTGTATGTGTGTGTCTGTGTGTGTGTCCTTTACCTATAGACTCCGAAACGGCTGAGCCGATTTTCTTGAAAATTTACACAGTTTTATTATAAGCGTCTGCGAGTGTTCTTAGCTAGGTTTTGTGTCGAGGTACCCCTGATAAATATCGAAAATCGATAATCGAAAAAATCGGGTTATAGAAGGAGTGGTCTTGTTTTTCATCAAATTTGATACACTCATAGACAAAGACATAGGAAACGATATTCAGAAGTTTCAAGGTTGCAGTTCTTACAATAGTGCAGAAAATCGGTAATATATATATATATATATATATATATGTCGACATCACTAGTATATATATATATATATATATATATATATATAAGGCAAGATGTTTGTGTGTGTGCCTGTTTATCTGCCTGTATGTCTGTAATTTTTCAGCACTTTTATTTTAGTTTTTGCTTCGGGTTTGGCTCTAAGGAGGTATAATTGTAGTTCTTAGTCTCAGCCATGATACCATTTACTCAGAGGACTTCAAAATTCAGTTTAAGACAACAACAAAAAAGTATTTGATATCGATACCAGGAAATCAAAATTTGACTTACATCCATTCATTTTTCTTTCAGTCTACGGTTTCGCTTTAACTGGAAACAACTATTGCTTTTTAGTTTTTCGTGCGAACGGCCAAAGAGTCTGAGCTCCAGGACCATGGATTAGTTTTAAAGCTTTCATTACACCCGAGCAACGCCGGGCTATACTGCTAGTATTATATAAGCAGATGATACAGTGCTGATAGGATACACAGAAGAAAATACAAACATTTCTATAGAATGCATTAAAGCGATATGATTGAAAAGTGTAGGGTTGTTATTGAGATATTAGTTCGTGAATGCTGCCATAATCCTTGCTTTCAGCTCATCTTTGGTGTTACAAGAAGCTTAACCACGACACACATAATAATCAAGGAGGATACAGTCTGGAGATGGGTGATGCGGTTGCAGAAATTGTTTGACAGTCATAACTGCGTCTCCAGCTCGTGTGGCATTTTATAGAGTTCTGCTGCCTGATACAGAGTCGTCAATTAGCCGCCCTCTTGATCCAGGACAGCACTTTCTCCTTAAGGCAGTTGATGTAGGCCTTCGTGTTGAGTCTCAAGCCCTGTGGGAAGATAAATAGAGGCATGATGTCGCCATCACTAGTGATCACTCCAAACATCTTCGTAATCACCGCTAGACTCATCCATCTCTTTCCAAACCTGTCCTCAGTTGACACCCAAACACATCACGCCGTTTCCAAATTTCTAGCGGAGTGAATTGCGTCATGGTGTTCTTTTTCACACATATGGTGCTCAGCTGACCCTGCTACACTGTACAATCAACAAAATTAAAAACAAATAACGAGTATGCGAAAAATTAAAAATATAATATGATGACAATTTATCCATTTATAATAGAATCAGTAAAGTAGACATTGGTTCGATTTTTCATTAGATTAAAAAAAGAAGGAAAAATAATATAAATCGTCTTGATAAAACTCGCTACAAAATCCTACCTCAGTCGGTAAGTTAATTGCAACACGTTTGGGCGCTCATGTCTCGACTGACTGGGCAAAAGATTTTCCCGCTATCTGCGGGAGACTGGTTTCCAATGTAGGCTAAAGAACACAATCTTAGCATTTAACTTTTAGCTAGAGTGAGGAGATACAAATTAAAAATTTTCCCAAGAGTATTTGAATGTAATCCAGTCTGACTTGTTATTTAATCCTTAGCTGGAGGAAGAAGAGGCAGATTAATCCCTTCGCTATAGATATTTGCGCGTAGGTGATGCAATTGGAATTCGAACTCGTTTCTCTGTTTACTCATTCCGAGACGATATCCCTTGCACTACAAATACAACCTGCCGACTCAAAAATTTTTATAACTGCAAAGGATTTATCTAAGCTTTATATGAAGTTTGCTACAATAATTAATTTACTTGATACAAAACAATAGTCAATAAGAGATTTAATTAATTCAAAACAGTAAACAATAATTGATTGACTTACTGCAGAACAATAAATAATAAGTGACTTACTTAATAATTTAGTTTACAATAATAACATTTGAAAATTATAGCCGAAATATTTACTATAAGCTCCAATAAAGTTAGGTAATTCCAGCTGAATTCATTGCATTCACTTACGCGCAAATATCCTTGGGAAAGGTATTAATCCGTCTCTTCCTTCCAGTTATGGGTTAAATAGCAGGACAAATTGGGTTCTATAGATTTGGTCGGCAACCAGTCTACCGCAGAAAGCAATGACAACCTACTGTGGGATAATATTCTACCCAGTCAGTCATGTCTCTTTCGAGACGTGATCGCCCAAGCGTGTATCACGTATGGTACTTAACTGACTGACTGAATATAATCGATGAGAAATTGATTAAGGTTTCTATTGCGCATAAAGTGGGGGATCAGTTTTATATTGTTATGAAATAATAAACTGATACCCCACTAATTACTACTAAATAATATAATACATCTCTTCCCTCTCTAGCTATGAGTCAAATAACAGGACAGATTGGGTTCTATAGCCTTGGTCGGCAACCAGTCTACCGCAGAAAGCAATGGCAACCTACTGCGCGATAATATTCTGCCCAGTCAGTCATGTCTCTTTCGAGACATGATCGCCCAAGCGTGTATCACATATGGCACTTAACTGACTGAATTGTAGGGGAAACTTCTGACAGTTTAAATAAATTCTGTATAAATGCAAACGGGATATCGGCTTGCAACGTCAAATCGGAGAGCCTGGTTTAAATTCCATTTGAATTCGTTGCCTCAAAGTGCACTGACTGCTGAAACTTTCACATAATCATTAAAATGTTCCCTGACCTCTTAAAATGGTCACATGTAGAAATTCAAGCGAAATTTTCTTGTCTCTTAATATTAAGAAAGTAATGGATGGCAGTGAATGCTGGACAATATCAAATGTGGTTCTACAGAAGGATGCTGCGGATATCATGGATCGAGCACGGGAGCAATGATGAGGTCTTGGAGATGATGGAAACGAAAAGTTAATAATCAGGAAGAGACAGCTAAAGTGCCTGGGACATGCAAAGAGAAAGGAGGGCTTGGAGAACCTGATACTAACAGGCCAGATAGATGGAAAATGAGACAGAGGAAAGCAACGGATAACATATTTGAAGGGCCTGAGCAGGTGGATGTCAGTTCTTCAATATGGCAGTGAATGCTGAACAATGAAGAGTTGAAGCAACCGAAATTTGGTTCTACAGAAGCATACTGGATATAAAGTGGGGGATCAATTCCATATTGCAATCAATATATAAACTGATCCCTCACTTTGTGGTCACTGCAGTTTTTATTTATTTATATTCCTGAGATCCAAAAGCACAAGGATGCATTCCATAAGCTGAGTAGAGTATTAAGAGACTGGAAGATTTCGCTAGAAACAAAGAAGAGAGTACTGGATTGCTATGTGATGTCAGTTCTTCAATATGGCAGTGAATGCTGGACAATATCATCAAAGATGAAGGAAAAACTTGAAGCAACTGAAATGTAATTCTACAGAAGCATACTGGATATAAAATGGGGGATCAGTTTCGTATTACAATCAATATATAAAATGGTCACAGCAGTTTCTATATATTTGTATTCCTGAGATTCAAAAGCACAAGGATGCATTCCAGAATCTGAGAAGTGTATTAAGAAACAGAAACAAAGAAGAGGGTACTGGATTACTATGAGATAACATTTCTTCAATATGGCCATGAATGTTAGAAAATATCATCAAAGATGAAGGAAAAACTTGAAGCAACTGAAATGTGGTTCTACAGAAGGATGCTGCGGATATCATGGATCGAGCACGGGAGCAATGATGAGATTTGGAAATGATGGAAACGAAAAGTTAATACTGAGCATCAGGAAGAGACATCTAAAGTGCCTGGGACATGCAAAGAGAAAGGAGGGCTTGGAGAACCTGATACTAACAGGCCAGATTGAGGGAAAATGAGACAGAGGAAAGCAACGGATAACATATTTGAAGGGCCTGAGCAGGTGGATGACAGAACGGGGTTGTGTGGTGTAAGCGTGTTAAGAGCCACCAGGCATAGAGAGACATGGAAAGCCATTGTCGCCTACGTCCTGAAAGGACAAGGCACATAAAAGAAGATATATGCCAACTGTTTATAAGAAATTATAATGTGGATATAAAGTGGGGGATCAAGTCTATATTATAATCAATATGTAAACTGATGCCTCATTTTGTGCCCATGCTAGTTTCTATACATTTATATTCTAGATTTACGGGCTTCAGCTAGTGGGTGACGGAACGAGGGTTGCATGGTGCAACAGGAGAAAGCGTGCTAAGAGCCACCAGGGATAGAGAGACGTGGAAAGCCATGATCGACTACGTCCTGAAAGGACAAGGCACATAGAAGAAGAAGAAGAAGAAGAAGAAGAAGAAGAAGAAGAAGAAGAAGAATGTAGAAATAATTCAAACGTGGAATGGCGGTGTACAAATAACGTTAGTGAGCCCTGAAAAGGGACATCGACACTTTGCATTCGTTGAGCAGGTTCTTGCTGCGATCGATGCCAAAGGAATCAACCCGTGGTTATCATTGGATTTTTTTAAGCAATGATCAGATTTCTTATTCATCCATGGGCTTTGTCCCTTTAAGACGTAGCTGATCATGGTTCTCCAGAATTTCATTTCCTTCGAAGCGTTTAGTAATGATTACCTTTTCATTAACACCCCTCCACTTGTTTTGCTATCCATTTACGCAAACTCGTTAGGTTTGTAACTTGCTGATTCCATTTGTCCCTACTGCCTTCAATATGTCCTGGAAGTATCAAATTTTCCAAGTCCTCTGTCCTCATTATTTACCCAAGAAATTTCAACCGTTCTGTTTCTGATGTAGAGTGTAAGCGTCTCCCCACCTCTTTTCCTTCAAACTTCGGCTTACGGCCATATCACGTTGAATACACCGGTTCTCGCGCGATCACCGAAGTTAAGCAACGTTGAAACCTGGTCAGTACTTAGATGAGTGACCGCTTCGGAATACCAGGTGCTGTAAGCGTTTAGTGACGGATGTGCGTTGTGGTGCAGTGGATATCGGCTCGGAAAAAGAAATCGGTGAGCCGAGTTTGAATTCCAGTTGAATACCCTGCATTCACTTAAGCACTGGTACCCTTGGGAAAGGTATTAATCCGTCCCTTCCCTCCAGTTAGGGTAGGACTTGGGGAGGTTGCCCTTAAAAACAAATCCCAATGAATCTTGATACTCGAAAAAGAAAGAAGTATTACTCGACACAAAAACTTATATAGAAATCAACAATATATTGTTGAAAGAAAAAGTTATTACCAGCACTAAATAAATAAAATTTAGTTGGCAATAAATGACCCGCCGAGGTGTCGATGTGCCATAAAACAATCAAACTTCATTGTTAATCACATGTTTTGTCCATGGTATTTTTAGAATTATTATTTCAGAAAGACTTCTCTGTTGTTTCAAGTCTCTTCATTAGTGTTGTGGGGTCCCCCTTTCTTGTATACGAGAATGAACTCTTCTGATGTGTACATATAATCCTGCCTATACCGAGTACAGTAGTTGCAAATTAATTGTAAAGTTGTAGGGTGGTAAAGCAGTTGCTTAATTGGTTAGTAAGTTGGTGCAGAGTTAGATGGAGTTGTTGAATATAGACTCACTACCCGGACCTACTATTTCACTTCAAGACTGTATATAATTATTTCTACTAATAGTATTCCTGAATTGACTAACACGTGTTCCAGTTTGTATATTTTTGTTCAGTATAACTTACATTTTCGATCTCCACATCTGTTTTTGCTATTTATTATTTTGTGTGGTTTCTCACCCGGAATCCACAACAATTAGTGTGGAAAATTCACTGTCACATAGAGTTATTGATAGTAAATAGCAGCTGATCATTTTTTCTTAATTTTTAACGAATTTTTTCTATTTCTTTGCTCGATTTTAGGAAGGCATCCGTGTCAATGTAAGTTCGGCATTCGAGGCCACACATTCCGTCGTCTGCTAAAATATTTCCGAAATATTTAAATGTCCATACTTGCCAGATTTTTGGTATCTCCGATTTCAACTCTGGTTTTTTGATTATTTTTCATGCTGTCAATTATTTGTGTCTTCTAACAGTTGATAGTTTGAGTGTGAGAACGAGAAATCGGAGAGCCGAGTTCGAATTCCAGTTGAATTCGTTGCATTCATTTACACACTATTACCCTTTTTTTAATCATTTCACCCGAAGCTAGGCATTTGCCCCTGTTGCAGAGGGGGTTACGTAGGGGAAAGTGATGAGAAAGAGGGGTTAGTTATAGGAAATGTCAGGAGGAGGGTAATAAACGGATGAGAATATCGAGAATGGGGGTGGAGTAGATGGGAAAAAGAATGGAGTTAGTAAGTTAGTGAGATGGGAGATGTCTACTGACCTTACATTTAAATTCCTGGAGATTGTAGCTGTCGGGGAAGCAAGTATACAGAAGAGAATTCCACCGGTGGGAAGTGTGTGAAAAGAAGCTGTTTGAGTAGAAATTTTGGTTACATTTTATCTGTTTCACTGTCAACGGGTTGAACCTAATTTGCCAATCTAGTAGCTCGTGTAAATTCATACATAGTGGGCACCAGTGATTTAAGTTCACTGGAGCAAAAGCCTTGAAAATATTTATAGAAGAGACAGAGGGAAGCCACGTCACGCCGGTGAGATAGCGACTGCAGCCGAGCCGCCAAGTCGGTATCGATCACATTACAGATTCTCCGTTGGATTGTGTCAAGAACCCTGAGGTGAATAGCAAAGAGACCCGACCAGATGTGGCAACAGTATTCAATACACGGACGGATGGTAGATTTACATATGTGCAGGATGGCCTCAGACGGGAAAAACTTCCTGGCTCTGCACAGGGAAACGACCTTCTTAGCAGCGGATTTAGCAATGGATTCGATTTAGTGATTCCACTTGAGGTCTGCTGAGAGTGTGAAGCCAAGAAGGCGTAGTGTTTTACTCTCAAGGAGGCTAGTGGGAAAATTATAAACCCATCCCTTTTTTTATCTAGCTATAGATTAAATAACAGGACAGATTTGAGCCTATAGCCTTGGTTGGAAACCAGATACCGCAGAAAGTAATTGAAACTTACTTCCGAAAAATCTTCTACCATGTCTCTTTCGAGACATGATCACCAAGAGTGTATTACATATGGCACTTAACTGACTGAGTTTGCAAGTTAAAAAGAAGAAAAAAGAATCAACTTTGAACCATGGCTCCTGATTTGATTATCACATTTGCTACCAGTGTAATCCGCACCGCACAGTAGGCTCACACAATGATTAATTGATTGATTTTTACGGTATATTAACCTTTTATAGGTTATTTAATGTGCATTGTGATGCAGTGGATATCAACTCGGAACGAGAAATCGGAGAGCCGAGTTCGAATTCCAGTTGAATTCGTTGCTTTCATTCACGCGCGAACACCATTTGGAAAAGTATTGGGTGTAATGAATATGCATACACCTTGGTTCTCCCCTCACAGTGATTGGCTGGTGTCAGCCATAAATATAGACGAAGACGAGGACGCAGAAAGGTCTACAGGTCTTTGACTAGAGGTCTACGTCCATAGGTCTATACGACTATAGATCTACAGATATTCGACTAGAGGACTATTGGTCTACGACTATTGGTCTACGTCTGTTGACTACGCCTACGTCTCAGGATACTGCATACGACGAGTACCGTCCATTACTAGATTGACCTAGCCAGTTACATTTGCCTAAACCGCTTAACTACCTCGAATGATATATATATATATATATATATATATATATATATATATATATATATATATATATATATTAATTCAGATACTTTAATCCAAGCGGAAAAAGCAGGAAGGTAAATTCCAAAAACCCGATCCTAATTAATATTTAAAAAAATTTGATACAGGAAGAGAGCTCCATGTAATAAAATATTACAGAGCAAATATAAATTAAAAAAGTATTAATTCAATGATGTTGGATGATCATTTCGATATGAAAATCCCCACGGGGGATAACACATCACCTCAGCAACAGAAAAATCTTTTCAGAAACTGGAGAAAAATCAGTCTAATTTTCCTTTTTAAATAGATTTGAAAAGAAATTAAAAAAGAAAATAAAAAGAAAAAGAAAAAAAGAAAAAGATAAAACAAAATAAAATCAAATAAACAAGAAAAGAAAAAATTGACATCGTCTGGGTTCGCAAAAGAAGAAAAGAGAATTGTAACTTAAAAATTAACAGACGCCCGTGTTGAATTGATGTAAGGTTAAGCAACACGGAAAAAAGGTGGGAGATATGAGAGATAAAGGAAGGAAGGGAGGGAAAAAGAAAAGAAAAGAAAAGAAAGAAAAAAAATTTCACACATTACAGGCGCTGGACACATCCAAAAACCCAACTTCCCAAAAACATTGAAGTATTAGAAAAAGGCCCTTACTTAAAAAGTCATAATTATTTTTAAAGGAAATAAAAAGATATAGGATTTAAAATAATTTTTTTTTTTAAATTAGGTCATTTGATTTAAACTAAATAAAGACATCGCTAGGTAAAAAAATAAAATGTTCATTTACAATTATGCATACATATAGAAGTACACACATACATACATACACATACACACACAATTCTTCGATTATTAATACATATATACATACATACACATACACACACATACATTCAATTCCATACACACTTATATACGTATATACACATACATGCGCATACACACATATATCTGTGTACACACATATACAAATATATAGATATATATTACTTTCCGGGACATATCAGTATTAATCCGTCTATTCACTCTCCAGATATTGGTTAAATAAACAGGAGAGATTGGGTTCTACAGTCAACTATGGCAACCAATCTACCGCAGAATGTAATGGCAACCTACTGTGGGGAAATTTTCAGCCCGTTCAGTCGTACCCAAGCGAGCATCACTCAGTTGACTGTTGATGATGTTGATATCCATTTTCCTTTACTTGTAATTTCGTGTAGTTTCTTTTCTGTCAGCACTGTGTCATCTTCAGATCTTGTGTTGTTAAAACAGTGTTGTTAAGATTGTGACCGCCAATATTAAATCCTGGAAGGACATCTAGTTCTCACAGAATCGCTAACGGATAAATGTTTGCATTTATTTGTTTAATAATATCTCCTTGTGATGGCACGGCTGACATAAACATCTCGTAAGTATAAATAGATAAATAATGTCCGAATGGCTAGGAAAATGAAAGAGAATTTGAAGCAAAGGAGAATAAAGAGAAACAAAAAAAAGTGACCAAAAAAAAAAAAGCGAAGAGAAGAGAAAAACTACGTGAACAGAAGAATATTGAAATAAAAAAAAAAGTGTAGAATTAAAGATAACTGAATTTGAATAGGTAAAAGCGATTCGATATTCACGAAGAAATCGATATGAAAATAGGGGTGGTTGTCGGGATACTCACGATCACGGTTGCCCACGGCGGAGGAATACAAAGGCAGAATAAGTTCGTTAACTACTCCAAGGGCGTTGTGAGGCGGCCATCTAAGCGGTGATGACCGTGGAATGACTTGCACCCAACCTAAACCAAGGCTTAAAAAAAAGAAACGACAATAAAATAAAAGATTTTAAAAAAAAAATATATATATATATATATAATGAAAGGATTATTTTGTTACGCGCACTTTGAAAAATGACGTGAATGGTTTGTGGGCGAACGAACAACAGGATGCAATAGCTCCCTTGCTCATTACTGTCTATTTAAATGTCGGGACACAAGGAGAGAGCCGATCAGAGAGAAACCCTCACGGTGCTGGACAGTGGACGAGGACGAAGGTAATACGGCGAAGAAGTGAAAGGCGAGGAAAATTGTGAAAGGAAAAAAATGGCAGCTGGGGAAAATAATAGACATATAAGAGAAGACGAAAAAAGGTTCTATACGACTTGCTTTAGCTACTATAGACATAAAGGAAACAGAGGAATATAAGTGGCTTATATATATGTATATATATAAAAGAGAGGGAGACAGATAGAGAAAAAGTATGAGTGATAAAGACATATATATATATAAGAGAGACAGACAGAAAAATGTCAGAATAAGGAGGTGGATATATGCATATATATATATATATATATATATATATATATATATATATATACATGAGAGAGAGAAAGAGACAGAAAGAAAAAAGTATGAGTGATAAAGACGTATATATATATATATATATATAAGAAAGAGAGATAGAAATAAGTCAGAATTATAAGGCGGTATATCGAATAAAGGAATAGGGTTGTTCCAACGAGAGTAATTAGTATATATATATATATATATATATATATATATAAATGAGAGACAGATAGAGAAAAAGTATGAGTGATAAAGACGTATATATATATTTATATATATATATATATATATATGTGTGTGTGTGTGTGCGTGTGTGTGTTTGTGTGTGTGATTCTATAAGAATCTGTTCGGATGTAAAAATTGTAAACCAACTGCTACGAGATTTGAAGAAAGTAAGTAGAAAAAAGAAAAATAGAGAGAGAAAAAATCGTTAAGAAAGAAAAAAAGAAAGACTAAAGGGAAAGGAAAGAGTAGGAAACTATTAAAAGAAAGAAAAAAATAGAGAACGACAGACTGGCAGGAGATGAAAAGAGACGTCGTGTAGAAACTGCAATAAGATATAAAAATGAAACTGACGACTGAAAGAAGCCATGAAACGAAACAATAATGGGCAAATAGAAGGAAAGAAAAAATAAGAAAAGAACGAATAAGTTAAAAAAAAACATTAGAAAGAAAGACAAAAAACACTGAAAAAAGAAAAAAAAAAAAAAAATGAAAAAGAAACAATGAAACGCAGATTCTCCTTCACAGACTGAAAGACATGAGAGGGAAAATGTTTTTTTTGCAAGCTTTGCTTCTTTCATGACATGTTTATCTTAAGAACAGTTACATCAGAATGATGTCGGCAATGACTACCACGATTATGAAGGAGAAATGACAATACAGAAAAAAGAAAAAAATAGTTTGATTCGTCTGAAAATAAACGAAAAGCAAAAACACAAAGAATGAAAACGAAATGAGGTGGGATTATGATTATTTAAAGAAAATGATAAAAAAAAGATTCATGAGAGAAAATAACACACACACACACACACACACACACACACACACATATATATATATATATATATATATATATATACTAGCAGTTTAGCCCGGTTTCACTCGGGTAGTTTAAGGAATAATAAGAATAAAAACATATGATGAATTTACATAGCAAATACGTACACAACTTCCATCCTCGTCACTTTTATAGATATTGACTAGCAATTTAGTCCGGTTTCACTCGGGTAGTTTAAGGAATAATAAGATTAAAAAAATATGATGAATTTCCGTAGCAATTCCGTAAGACTGAGCTCTCTGGAGAAGAAAATTTTAAAAACGGTTTCCACCTCTGCTATATGCGTGACTCTTCAGAAATGAATTGAGTTCTTTCGGTGACTGGCGTGTGTATACACTGCTTAGATACAACACTTTAAAATTTCCCTTCTCTGATTCCATGCGTCGATGGCTTAGGGAGTAGCGACTCCGACTGACACCAAATCGGTCGAGTTTCGATCCCGCCCAGAAGCAAGTGGATGCGTCTAGCCACACTCATGAGCTGTGATACAGCAAACAGGCTTGTATGTGGATGACTAATATATATATATATATATATATATATATTCAGCAATGAATTAGATCACGTTCAGCTACTGACGCCAATTAGGTCGGGTTTCAATCCTGGCAATCGGCTGTCTAACCATACTGATGAGCTGTGATACAGCGAAACAGATCCGTCTGCGGATGAGTATATATATGTATAAAGCATCTATGTATATATATAGTACTGTGCAAAAGTATTAGGACAAGAACTATTTTATCTTTTATTAGGTATATTGACTGAAAATAAACAATTTAATTAAAGTAATTTTATTTGAATTACCCAACAAACTCTTTAAGAAGAAAAAATACATGTTAAAAAATAAATTCAATATTTAGTATAATAGCCTTTCGCTTTGGTCACAGCCTTCATTCTGTCAGGCATTGATATCACAAGCTTCTTCAATGCATCTAATGGTATCACCTGCCAAGCAGCTTGTATTTGTTCCCAAAGTGTGTCTTGCCAAGTAACATTAGTTTTATCAATTTTTTATCCAAAATATCCCATAGATGTTCAGTAGGACTGAAATCAGGGCTTTGTGGGGGCCAATTCAAATTCCGAAGCCTTCATTCCTCTTCCTTATTAGTTAAATAATTCTTACAAAGATTTAGTATCTCACCCTATATTTGAATTTCAGTAAGGTTTTTAGGAAAATCACCCCTGTCCTAATGCTTTTGCACACTACCTGTAGTATGCAAAAGTGTTAGGACAGTGGGGATTTAAACTTTATTTTGATGCTTCATAAAAGATAAAATAGTTCTTGCCTAAATACTTTTGTACAGTACTGTATATATATATTTATATATATTTGTGCATGAATTGGCAATGATGGTATTTGATTTAATTTTGTAAACATAATTTATTTATTTATTTACTTAAACACTATTTTTAATAGATATTCGTTTTTGAGTAGATACTCTGTTTTTAATTAAACTGTATATTTATAAATATCTACTGGCTTGAATATTTTTGAGAATTTTGTTAGGAAAATATGTCATTCGGCAGGTTTTTCATAACAAAATTTCTCAAATATTTTCAGGCCAGCAGGGTTATATATATATAAATATACTGTTTAATCAAAAGCAGAGTATTTATTCAAATACGAGTATCTATTAAGAATAATGTTCAAACAAATAGATTAAAATATGTCGGTTGTTAATCCATTTAGTTAATCACCGGAATTTTCCGTAACATATGATTGTATACATGTTTTAATCATTTTTTCTCCGCAACCCACATTTTCACTCACACACACACTCACACACAGACAAAGACACACACACAGACAAAGACACACACACACACACACACACACACACACACACACATATATATATATATATATATATATATATATAATGTGTGTGTATAAACAAATAATTATATACATATAAATTATAAACTAGCAATACATTGCGACTCGGAAATTTCTATGTTTCGATATTTCTCATTTTTTACATTGCTTGAAGACGAGATAGAAATCTCAAAACAGAAATTTCTGTGTCGAATGTATTGTTAATTTATAATTTATTTGATTATATTATGCTCAACACTTTTTAAAAAAATTTAAAAAAAGTAAAATCAGTCAACTCAAAATCATAAAATATTTGGCTCCTGTTTACCTAGATTTATATATATACAGTGCAAAAGTATTAGGACAAGAACAATTTTATCTTTTATGAGGTATATTGACAGAAAATAAACAATTTAATTAAAGTAATTTTATTTGATTTTGCAAAAGTGTTACAAGAGTGATTTTAACTTTATTTTGATGCCTCATAAAGATAAAATTGTTCTTGTCCTAATACTTTTGCACAGTACGGTATATATATATATATATATATATATATATATATATATATATATAAGGATTTTTGCATAGCTTAGATAGGACATAAGGCTGAAAGTATGATGAACTCATTCACTCAGTCACTGTTCAGTCGCAACTGATCTAGCGTTATCAGTGTGAGGGAGGCAATCCCAGCGTGCAGCACCCTTTGTAAATCGCTTGAAATCCATTCCACTAGTTGGCCCAAGCCTTGTGAGTAAATTTGGGTAGACGAAGCATTCGATGGTTATTCTAGCTCGAAGTCACAAGTCATCGTGACCGAGGGTGTGAGCGTACTGGCCTTGTTCAGACGCCTGATCACGCTAGATAACGCGCCCTCTACCAGAAACTGTAACTAACGTCCGCTCAGCATAACTTCAGCAAATTAATAAAAATTTATCCAAATGTTGGAGAATTTTTCTTTATTTTCACCTGAAATTAAAGCGAAATTACGACGTTTAGAACGGCTCATGATTAAACATAATAGACATTCATTGTCTCTTATATTTAACAGCATATGTTTAGAAAATTACTTGCTGCCTCGATATAATAAATATATATACTGCAAACAATGCTGAAATAGGATCCTATAAACTTCAAAAGATTATAGGTGATTATCAGCCCGGCTACCTTTATGGAAATGTAAAAATCCATAAAAAAGATCATCCCCTCCGACCTATCATTTCTCAAATACCCACACCAATATATAACCTTTCCAAAACACTTAACAAACTAATTACCCCCTATCTTCCCGGTAAATATAGTATTAACTCCACGGACGAATTTTTACAGATTCTCCATTCCGTAAAACCTAATAATCAAATGATTGCATCTTTGGATGTCCAAAACTTATTCACAAATGTTCCCGTCCAGGAAAACAATTGACATCATTATCCGTGATGTATACAACCATGCTACTCTCCCATCAATCAATATTAAACCCACTATATTAAAAAAACTATTATTATCATGCACCACACAAGTACCCTTTCACGATCCCTTAGGCAATATTTATACACAAATAGATGGTATTGCGATGGGATCTCCTTTAGGTCCCCTCTTTTCTAATTATTATATGGCAAATCTAGAAAATAAAATAATTAATGACAACAATAAACCCTCTATATATGTAAGATACATAGATGACATCTTTGTATTAGCTAAGAATATCGATCAAATTAAATATCTTAATATTAATAACAAACTCCCATTCCTTGATGAATTCATTGATTCTAGCACACATAAATTTACTACTTCTCTATATAGGAAACCAACTAGCATAAATTCGTGTCTTCTTAATTATAATAGTGAATGCCCCCAACGATATAAGTTAGCTGTTATAAAAAATTTACTTCAACGCACACAAATGATATCTTCTTCCAAATCTATATTTTATAAAGAATTACACAACATTAAGCAAACACTAGTCAATAATGGATTTCCTAACTCCGTTATTGATCAACAAATTAAAATGTATCTCAACAAACTTAACAATAGCTCTAACAATAATGATAATATTAATAATAATGGTTTACATCAAAATAAACATAACACTATTAACTTATACTATTGCAACAAAATACATAATAATTATAAACAAGATGAAAAAACTCTCAAAAACATAATACGTAGAAATGTTAAACCAGTGGATAGTAATAATCAAATTAAACTCATTATATATTATAAAAAGTTTAAAACAATTGACCTCATAGTCTATAATAACCCAACAAGCACTAAACTAAATTCTTTACAAAAAACCAATGTAGTGTACCAATTTACATGCCCATTCAGAGATTGCATCTCTGATACTAATCAAAAAATTAGTACATATATTGGTTTTACTACAACCACGCTCTCCCGTAGACTTACATGTCATCTTTCTGATCAGAGTACTATTAAACAACATTTCTCTGAAAAACATAAACATGTAGGCAATATCAGACAGATTTTGGTCAACAATACGGTGATCCTTACTCATACACACAGTAAGAGGAACCTGCAGATATTGGAGGCCATGTGCATCAAATCAAAACAACCAACACTCAATAAAATCAACTTTAAAACAGGAAATAACATATTACATTGCATTTGACTAGATGGTTTTGTTGTCATTTCGCGCTATCCCGCGGTGTGACGTCATAAAACCGCATCGCAAACTTAAGAACTGCGTATATTATTTTTGGTAACTATTGCCGTTGCCAAGCGGAGTTTTATGTCAACACAAAATAAAATCTTCGGTGATGGTGGATTTTATAATATTTCAGTTTAAACTACCTCTCTGAAGATGGCTCATGTGAGCCGAAAGCTTAGAAGAAAACCAATAAATAATTATCCAAATGTTGGAGAATTTTTGTCTTTATTTTCAACTGAAATTAAAGCAAAAATACGACGTTCAGAACGGCTCATGATTAAACATAATAGACATTCATTGTCTCTTATATTTAATAGAATATGTTTAGAAAATTACTTGCTGCCTCGATATACTATATATATATATATATATATAGGAAAAACTACTAAAAAGTTGTAAGTTTAAAAATGTATTTTTTTGACAGTATTTATTTATTTCTATTATTATATTTAATATTTCAGACCGTCCTCGGCATTTCATCAGAAACAAATGATTTTAAAATTTAAATTAGAAACGTTTTAGCTAGAGCGTTCGTCATTTTTTGTTAAGTTTATTCTAAAGAACCAACTTAATAAAAAATTATCCAATTGTTGGAGAATCTTTGTCTTTATTTTCAACTAAAATTAAAGCCAAAATACGACGTTTAGAATGGCTAATGATTAAACATAATAGACATTCATTGTCTCTTATATATATATATATATATATATATATATATATATATATATGGGAGAAATATACGAGAATAATTTCTCTAATGAACCCAATCGGAACATGGAAATCACGAATAACATTTTATCGTTATTTCATGCCAGCATTCCATTGGTTTGAATGATTAGCGATATATGAGGCGATGAAATTGAAATGCCTTTTTTTCCAGGCGATAAAAGCTATTTATTGCGTTTCTACAGAAACCTAAATTGCTTCCGCTAAAAGCGTATTTTCTTGATTTGTTCTCATGAAGACTATCGACATTTACCGACGGTAATGAGTCTTAAGAGAAAATTTTCTAAGCATGGCATAATGATTGTCTTCAGATTGCTTGTAGAACATTGTACACTGAGGCGAATGTTCAATATAAGACCAAGCATAGATTTATGACCCATTTCCATGGAAAAATTAGAGGGGCTTTTACATCTCAAACACGGTAGTCTTACTCTTGGTCTATACGTATTCATTCTTCGCTCAATCAGGCCAACCAGGTAGTAACTAGTTATATGAAACCAGAGGCCAGTGAAAATCGCGCCTGTCTACTTACTGCTTTTTTAATTTTCCCCTGTTCGTTCTTCCTCAAACCTGGTGATATGCATCATTAGGATACAAATTTTCCTCCTCTTGATTCTTTTAAATACTTGATGATTGTTTATTTTATGCATAATAATAATAATAATAATAATAATAATAATAATAATAATATATATATATATATATATATATATATATATATATATATATATATATATATTCTAAACATATACTCTTAAATATAACAGACAATGAATGACTATTATGTTTAAACATCGTATTTTGGCTTTAATTTCAGTTGAAAATAAAGACAAAACTTCTCCAAAATTTGGATAATTTTTTTATTAAGTTGGTTGTAAGTTTTCGGCTCACATGAGCCATTTTCAGAGAGGTTACAAGGACGTTATTTTGTGTTGACATAAAACTCCGCTAAGCAACGGCAACAGTTACCAAAAATAGCAAACGCAGTTCGTAAATTTGTAATTCGGTTCTATAACGTCACAGCGCGTGAGAGCTCGAAATGATAACAGAACCATATATTTAAATGCAATGTAATGTGTTATGACCAGATTTAAAGGTGATTTTATTAAGTGTGGGTTGTTAGGATTTAATGTGGATGGCCTCCAATATCTGAAGGTTCTTTTTACTCTTTCGAGACATGATCGCCCAAGAGTGTATCACGTATGGCACTTAACTGATGGACTGAATATAACATCTGGAATCATGATTAAGGCTTTTACTGTGCATAAAGGGAGGAATCGTTTTTTTATAGTTATGAAGCAATAAAATGATCCCCCATTAATTGCTATTTAATAATATAATACATCTCTTCCCCTTCTAACTATGAGTCAAATAATAGGACAGGTTAGGTTCTATAGCCTTGGCTAGCAACCAGACTACCGCAGAAACCAATGGCAAGCTATTGCAGGATACATTTCTGCCTAGTTACTTATGTCTCTTTCGAGACATGATCGCCCAAAGCATGTATCACGTATGGCACTTAACCTGACTGATTGAATAGTTGGAAACATGATTAAGGCTTCTACTAAGCATAACGTGGGAGATCAGCCACCGAAACAAGCTCGTTACGTAGATCATTCGCTGTTTTCTCCTGTTCTTCTAGCCTTCAGTATTTCCTGTGAGTGTCATATTTTCCAAGCGTATTTTCCTCATTATGAGCCCTTGGAATTTCAGCAATCTTTTTTTTATTATGATTTTCTGCCTTTGTTCTTTGACTTTCTACTCATTTCCATCGTCCTTTCTTCATTCTTTTTTCATTCTTTCTTTCTTTCTTTCTTTCTTAATCTGTTCCGATATATATATATCTCACACGGTTCATAATTATCGCTCTGTTTGTATCGCAAAATCTATCTATCTATCTATCTATCTATCTATCTATCTATCTATCTATCTATCTATCCCAGTCTCTTCATATATATATATATATATATATATATATATATATATCCCAGTCTCTTCATATCTATCTATCTATCTATCTATCTATCTATCTATCTATCTATCTATCCCAGTCTCTTCTATATATATATATATATATATATATATATATATATATATATATATATCCCAGTCTCTTCATATCTATCTATCTATCTATCTATCTATCTATCTAATACTGTTAATATCTAGCTATCTATTTAATACTGTTAATATCTATCTATCTCTCTATCTCTCTGTCTATCTCTCTATCTAGCTAGCTAGCTAGCGAGCTATCCCTTTCTCTTCATATCTATCTATCTATCTATCTATCTATCTATCTATCTATCCCTTTCTCTTTCCCTTCATATCTATCTATCTATCTATCCCTTTCCCTTCATATCTATCTATCTATCCCTTTCCCTTCTATCTATCTATCTATCTATCTATCTATCTATCTATCTATCTATCTATCTATCTATCTGTTCACCACTAGTTAGACACCACGAAATTTCCGAAAGTGGATAGTTCTCTGCCGTCTGCCACCCACGATGACTGAGCCACAACTGTGTCGCCCCGCGTGCTGCACACCGTCACTGACTTACGAGTAGAGTGGGAGATGGCAAAAGAAACGAGTTGCTAACTAGGAACTAAGAGTACTTTAAAAATTTGCGTAACCCCCATGTGACTATCGCATAGTTAATCTTTTATTTATTTCTTTTCTTTCTTTTAAAACAAACAGTTATCTGTCCTACATATCCTTATAATCTGCACTTATTTTTTCCTCATACTTTTCCGCAACAACCTTACTTAGTAACTATCTACCTCGAATGGATCTTGGGCCTTTTACTGGTTGAATATTTAGCAAAAGAAATGCATGCAATAAATGAGTTTTCATTGTAATTGTTGTTATCATTTAGCAAATAAAGCTTTAAAAGTTTTTTTTTAAACATATCACCCCGAGCAAGGCGGTAACGCCACTGATGTGCAGGGGGCTACGTAAGAGTGAAAAGATTGGATAAGAGAAAGCTGGAAACCACATCCTAAACAGGGAACAAGGGATAAACCTCTTCACCTGTTCAATAGACGTGGGTGGAGTGTGAACCGGGCGATAGTTTAGTCTATCTACTCCAATTGAAAAAAAAAAAATTTAAAGAGTGAAAAGATTGTAAAAGCGAAAGCCGGAAATCTCATCCTAAACAGGGAACAAGGGATGAGCCTCTACACCTGTTCAATAGACGTGGGTGGAGTGTGAGCCGGGCGATAGTTTAGTCTATCTACTCCAATAGAAAAAAAAAAAAATTAAAGAGTGAAAAGATTGTAAAAGCGAAAGCCGGAAACCACATCCTAAACAGGGAACAAGGGATGAGCCTCTTCACCTGTTCAATAGACGTGGGTGGAGGGTGAGCCGGGCGATAGTTTAGTCTATCTACTCCAATTGAAAAAAAAATTAAAGAGTGAAAAGATTGGAAAAGAGAAAGCCGGAAACCACATCCTAAACAGGGAACAAGGGATAAAACTCTTCACCTGTTCAGTAGACGTGGGTGGAGTGTGAACCGAGCGATAGTTTAGTCTATCTACTCCAATTGAAAAAAAAAATTAAGAGTGAAAAGATTGGAAAAGCGAAAGCTGGAAACCACATCCTGAACAGGGAACAAGGGATAAACCTCTTCACCTGTTCAATAGACATGGGTGGAGTGTGAACCGGGCGATAGTTTAGTCTATCTACTCCAATTGAAAAAAAAATTAAAGAGTGAAAAGATTGGAAAAAAGAAAGCCGGAAACTACATCCTGAACAGGGAACAAGGGATGAGCCTCTTCACCTGTTCAATAGAAGTGGGTGGTGTGTGAACCGGGAGATAGTTTAGTCTATCTACTCCAATTGAAAAAAAATTAAAGAGTGAAAAAGATTGGAAAAGAGAAAGCCGGAAACTACATCCTAAACAAGGAACTCCAATCACAAATATATTGAATTCATATTTCGATAAAGCATGAATTGGCTGATAATGTGTTATTTCTTATGACTTTGTAGTTTTATCCATTCCAACTATCGCCCGTTTCACACTCCACCCTCGAACTGACGGAATGGCATAAGAGCGGATTTATAATTAAAGAAAGCAAATTTTAATATGAAAACGTTTCGGCTGAAAACAAAAATAAACAATTCTTTCGATGCTTTTTACCCGAGACTTTAATTGTTTTAACACAACAAATAGGAAGAAAGAAAGACTCTTCGACGCATTGTTAATAAATGTTTTGTTGGCTATGTTCGCAAAACAAATGAGTCGCTTTTTTTTTTTTTTTTCAGGAGCCTTTTCAAAGAGTTTTAAATATCTTCCTTGAATTGAAAACGTTTTTATTTTGGGGTGATATCTTTTGCAGTATTTTTGTTTTTAGTTTTCTGTTTTCCGTCATATTGTTAGAATGGACTAACGATTATGCTGCCTTGGTGTATGTACGAGTGTGTCTCTGTCGAGGAGAGGACTGAAGTCTGCATCTGTCCATATCGTAGACCATTGCATTTCGTATTATTTGTAAACTTAATCTTTTGTTCACAGTTTGTTTTCTTTCATTCACACACACACACACACACACACACACACACACATATATATATATATATATATATATATATATATATATATATATATAGTCTTCTGTTTTTATGTTATTTTAAGCTTTGCTCATCATATTTTTCCTTTATTTTCTGTTTACTATATATAAAAAAATATATTTCTGGCATTTCATTCAATTTGAATGAACCCCACAATTTTTGATTGTTTAATTCAAGTGTCAATTTTTGGCATATTTTTTGCTATCATTTTTATTCATTTTCCTTCTTTCTTTCTTCATATCTTCTCTGTTCGCCACCTTTTCTTTTTCTAACATTTTTTCTTCTTTCCTTTTTGTAATACTTCTGTTTTGTCTCTTTCCTTTTCTTTTCATTCATTTCTTTTCTTCTTCTCAGTTTAATTGTACTTCTTTCTCTCTTCTTTTTTCCTCTTTCTTCTTCGTTATTACATTATAGCTTTCTTTTCTTGTTTTCTTTCATCGATTTATTTTTTCTGTACTTTATTTCTGTATTTTTTCTGCTTTCTTTCCATTTCTTCATCCTTACATGATGACTCTTTCTTTCATCTCAATTTCCTCCTTTTTTCTACTTCATCTGCTTCGTCCTCTTCTTCTTCGTCGTCGTCGACTTCTTTTTCTTTTTATTTTTCTTTCTTTTTCTTTTTCGTCGTCGACTTCTTTTTCTCTTTTATTTTATTTTCAGCTTTAATTTTGCTTGTTTCTTTTTTTCTGTGTAACTTCCATTTTTTTCTTGCTTCGTTCATTATCCTGCAACTTTGAAGAAGAAAAGAAAGAAGATTCTTTCTTTTCTTCTTTTTATTTTCCACTCTTTTATTTCGTTTTTCTTGTTCTTTTCTTCTTTCCATCCTTCTTTAAACTCTATTTCCTAGTTCATTATTTCATTCTCCTTTTTTGCAATACACTTTTCATTTCTTTTTTTCTTTTTCGTTGTCTTCTGTTCCTGCGTATATAAATGTTACATCCGGGTTCATTACTCTAACTGGATTTAATTCAACAAAACTTACCAGTAAATTTTGTTTTTTCTTGTTTCAATTTAAATGCTTTCTGAATTAGATTCTGACGTTCTTGACAAAAGTTTCTTTCTTCCATTCTGTCTTTCTTTAACTTTTCACTTTTCCCCTTTTGTTTCATTCTCTTGTCGAAACAATATATATTTTTTCTTCATTTGTGATTCTACTATTTTTTTTTAATATTTAGAAAAGCCAAAGTTTTATATTATATCTGTTTGGTTAAGTTATTCTTACTTTGATTTTAACTGTGGCGGATTCGTAAGAGAGAAAATATAGTGATGACTTCATTGCAATAAAACAGAAAGCAAAATAAAAAGACAACACTATCTATCTATCTCCTTCAGTCTGTCCATATCTATCTATCTATCTATCTATCTATCTATCTATCATTTCTTTCATTATCTATCTATCTGTTGTGGGATCGTCCCTCTTTGTATACAAGGATGAACTCTCTTGATGTGTACATATAATCCTGCCTATACCGAGTACAGTAGTTCCAAAGCATTTGCCTTTGCTACTATGACACTTTCATCTCTCTGCTTTCCGGTAGAGAGCACTAACCCAGTCGTGGTTTCGCCGAAGGGTAGAGTCACGACTGGGGAAAAATAGACAGATATTTTTTGGCCTGGCTATATGGCCGGGAAGACCCAAATATAAAATGACCTTGTGTCACATCTAGCCTTGCATGGGAAGGTTGGTAAATACCATTGCAAAGCATTTGCCTTTGCTACTATGACACTGTCAACTCTCTGCCTCCGGATAGAGAGCGCTCTCTGCTTCCGAGCAGAGAGTACTAACCCAGTCGTGGTTCCACCAAAGGGTAGAATCACGATTGCAGAAAAATAGACAGATATTTTTGGCCTGGCTATATGGCCGGGAAGACCTACAATAAAAAACCTTGTGTCACATCTAGCCTTGCGTGGAAAGGTTGGTAAATACCGTTGCAAAGCAGTTGTACAATTGTAAAGCAGTTGCTTAGTTGGTTTGTAAGTTGGTGCAGAGTTAGTTGGTGTTGTTGGATATAGACTCGTTATCCGGATATTCTATTTTTACTTCAAGACTGTATATAATTATTTCTACTAATAGTATTCCTGAATTGACTAACACGTGGTCCAGTTTGTATATCTTGTTCAATATAACTTACATTTTCTATTTGCATATTTGTTTTTATTATTTATTATTTTGTATGGTTTCTCACCCGGAATCCACAACAATATCTATTTATCTTCTTGAATCTGTTCATATCTATCTATCTATCTATCTATCTATCTATCTATCTATCTATCTATTGCACTCTGCTAATATCTATCTATCTATCTATCTATCTATCTATCTATCTATCTATCTATCTATCTATCTATCTTAGTCTGTTCATATCTATCTATCTATCTATCTATCTATCTATCTATCTGAGTCTGTTCATATCTATCTATCTATCTGTCTGTCTGTCTATCTCAGTCTTTCATATCTATCTATCTATCTATCTATCTATCTATCTATCTATCTATCTATCTATCTATCTGAGTCTGTTCATATCTATCTATCTATCTGTCTGTCTGTCTATCTCAGTCTTTCATATCTATCTATCTATCTATCTGAGTCTGTTCATATCTAGAAGATAGATAAATAGATAGATAGATAGATAGATAGATAGATATGGACAGACTAAAGTAGATAGATAGATAGATAGATAGATAGATAGATAGATAGATATGAACAGAATAGTGCGCGATAAATATATTGTCATCTAAATTAAAGGAAAATGAAAATAATACTGATATCTCATTTTAATATATAGATAGATAAAATCACACAAAAATATCTTGAAATAGTAAAGAGTAATTTTAATTAGTAAAATCGTCATTGACTTCAACCATGGCCTACAGACGCCTTTTGAATTTCCTTCAAAACTTCCGGATGGTCTCCCTTATATGTTGGTAAATTCTGCCATCATCCTTGCCGTTATTTCATTTTTGATGTTACAAGAAGTTTTGTCGGTCTATCACTCAACTTCTCCTCACACTTAATAATCAAGAACTTTGGAGTCTAGGGAGTTATGTGGCTACATTGAAAACTTGTGATTACAGAAATTGTCTGAGGCGATTATATACGGTTTTCCAGGAGCCACCCTTGCTACAGGTAGCGCTATCACCTCAAGGCAGTTGATGCAGGCCACCGTGATGAGTTTGAGACCCTGTAGGAAGGAGAAATGGAAACATAACGTCGCAATCGCTAGTCATCACTGCAAACAGAATGATGTTGACCGGATACGTCATCAACCTCTTTCCGAATTTTCTACGCTATTTGACACCTAGACGCTCTGTATTGGAGATTGTGGCGCGAATGCCACGCAGTACAACATGCCGTTTCCAAATTTCTGGCGGAGTAATCTGAGTCATGATGCTCTTTTTCTCACACACAGTGTCCAACTGACCCTACTATACAGTGCATTAGACAAAACCAATGTGCGAAATTAAAAATATTAAACTGCGGCAATTTACCCATCGCATTATGTAAAAGCACACAGAAACATATATATATATGTGTGTGTGTTTCTGTGTGCTTTTACATAGTGCGATGGGTAAATTGCCGCAGTTTAATATTGTATATTACGCTGGATTTCTAGGCAAGCAACGATCGTTTTGAAAGACCACGAGAAACACGTATATATGAAAATATAAACTTATATTTTCATTATTCGCCGATGACAGTTATGTAAAGTAGGAGGGTAGTCGGACAGAGATCGCGCACTAAAGAGGGTGCCATCGGGAAACGTTGGCCAGTCTTTGCTTCTTCAGGCAGAGTGGATCTTGTTCTTTCACTGTCTTCAGCCAAAAACCCCAGACATATGACCCCATAGTTACTACGCACTTGGAGTTAACTGACGTGATCTATGGCTAGATACATTTCTTAATCATCTTTGCTGGCTATTGTCTTTCAAACCAGTTGCCATCTGTGTTTCTGCCTTTGACGTTGCACTTCGCCGCCACTATTAACTGCTGGATATATTTGTCACTCGGATCTTCGCTGACTATCGTCTGTGTTTCTGCCTTTGTTATTTCGCCGACACCATTCACGGCCAGATATATTTGTCAATGAAAATCTTGTCATTCAAGTTAATATATTACAGTGTATAAATATAAATGGACGTATTGTTTCGTTTGCTTCACATGTGCATCGAATTCTTAAATATCAACTTATCACTGTATAGCATGTGTATATGTGTGTATGTGTTTTTAACTTTTCAGTGTACGTGTGTTTACTTGTTTGTGTGTGTGGGTGTCGGTGTGCGATTTATAATATAAATCTTACTTATTCTTCTAGAAGCTCTTTTGCAGTCGTCAGCTAAACATAACTTCATGAACGCGAAGAAAAAGATTCCGCTATTTTCTCAGTCGTCTTCTAGTGTAAACATATTGCACAGGTTTATTATTTCAATTGAGAAAATGATTGAGGGTGAACATTTCACCTCCCCGCCCAACCTTTTTAATCGCAAATTCGATTGAAAGTAGTCTGCCCGTCAGCAAAAAAAGTGCATCTCAGCAGACGAGTGTTGCATTCTCGCGTGATTGCCTGCTCGCAGTCTGCCAAATAAACACTACAAAGGATATCCAACAGTTTTATCTCGACTCGACTCTTTGGGGTGAGATTCAACAAGTCATGAAACCAAAGGCGGTTACATTTTCAGTTTGTCTCTCTCTCTCTTTCACTTTCCGTCCTGGAACGCCTTCGTTGATTTCAGAAGGAAATAAGATATATTTGGAAAAGCTTTCTGCCCTACCAATAGCAGATTTAAATCATTCCCCTCGCCGATAATAGATACATTAATTTTGAAATTGAAATTCAAGAGTTAAATAACATCGAATTAATTCTATTTTATCCCTTTAACGGAAAAAGAAGATTTGAGATAAGTGTAACAAAAGAATAAAGATGTTTTTATATTCAGTTTCAGCCCAAGCAAGGTAGTAAAGCTATAGTGGGTTATCCGTTTTAGTGAAACGTAGTTGTATGTTTGAAACAGATTAACTGAATTTGGCCTCGTTAGTAGATAGACCACTATAAGGGGGTATAAACAAGAAAATCAAACTGAGTATATCAACAACATTTATATATATACACGTAATTCAATTAAGTTTTTTTACAAATAAAATAATGACTTTAGGTTGGGTTCAACGGACGTTAAAATGTTAATAGCAATAAATGCTGAAAAGACACTTTGTGCGTAATTATGTAGGAGCCTTTGTCAGTTAGGAATGTCTTTGATGTCTCCGCCCCGTGGGTCGGATAAGTAGCTCAGGGGACAGCGAAGAAGAAGGTGAGAGGGAAAGGCGAGGCGAGCATAGTATTATCGATTGACGAGGTCAAGGGGCGTGCTAATTATGCTCGTACTTTCTCAACTGGCAACGCTTTCTGTGTCGGCTTTTTATTTCGTCTTTGTGGGTCCCAGCAAGTCATTTGGGAATTCACATCCGTATTTAATTCTGGGCTTCCCATTGGACGATAAATAAAATTCGCGTAGGCTCGCGAAACGGAATTTGATATTTATTAATTTTTGGTTTTCTGCTGGAACATCTGCGTGGAGCCGGGTACGCAAAGACCACTTTTAGTCATTTTCTTTCTGGACCTCCGAGGGTAAACATCCGGTCTCTCGCTTTGCTTGGTATCGCCACAAAGCCACAGGGACGCAATGGATGTGAAACAATTAAAAACAAGAGTATTGATAAAGAACGAGAACAGAGGAAGAGTAATTAGAACGACTGTAGATAGTGATTTGCACCGCATTTAAATTTTGGCAGATGGAGCCGAAAGGAAATTCCACAAGCGAAAAGAAACTGTTAGCATAGAACCGAAGGTTGCATCTAGTCAGCAGGACTCTAACTTGATGAGAACCCTTTGCCAGACTAGTACTGCGCTTTTAGTAAGATTTTAGGTGCCATATCGAAAAGGTCATCCAAACAATTAGTATTTATAGAAAAAGTGAAGAGAAGACGGTGGAAATGTGACTGCAGCCAAGATGCCAGATCGAAGCCAATAATATTGCTGACTCTTCTTTAGAGTTTATCAAGGAGCTCCAGAGAGATAGCAGGAAGATGAGGCCATCTGTGGCAGCAAAATTCTAAGCATGGACGAATGATAAGCATTATATAAGTATGTATCAAATCTTTCCGAGAGACGTTAACGCAAGAAGCCGTAGCGAGCCACTCTTCTGTAGGTCCGCTGATGGAAGGTAGTATTCATTTAGCAGAAGAAAAATCAACATTTTATGCGACAAGTAGGTGCAAGAATCTTTTGATTGAAAATACAAATTTTTAAGAAATAATTATGTGACTGCTGCTCGAGCTTTAAGCATGACATATACACTACATCCTATGCGATAAAGCACGGAACACGAACTGGTGTTTAGCAACCGCGGTCGTTTTTTCGTTACATATCGATTGTGTTTTACCGCTGAGTTAGTCACCACTGCTGTCTTCAGGCCAACATACCTGTTTGTGTCTCTTACTGAAAGCTAACGTCAACTGTCTTTTTCGCTAAGAGAAAGTTTATTTTTTGGAGTCTTAAATAACACAATGCATGTGGTTTGTGTTGGCTACTTTTATTATCCCTTGATGGGAAATTTCCTGACGAGTGTTAGAAATGAGCCAAAAAATGATTAACAATCCTATCAGTTGAAGAGTTACATTTGTAAGAGGAAGAAATTATCACTAAATTTTAGTAAAAGTACTAAAAAATGATGTGGATGTGCGTTGGATGTGGATGTGCGTTGTGGTACAGTGGATAGCAACTCGGAACGAGAAACCGGGGAGCCGAGTTCGAATTCCAGTTGAATCCATTGTATTCACTTACGCACAAATACTCTTGGGAAAGGTATTAATCCGTCTCTTTCTAGCAGTTATGGGTTAAATAGCAAGACAGATTGGGTTCTGTGGCCTCGGTCGGCAACCAGTCTATCGCAGAAAGCAATGGCAACCTCCTGCGGGATAATCTTCTGCCCAGTCAGTCATGTCTCTTTCGAGAGATGATCACCCAAGAGTGTATCACGTATGGTACTTAACTGACTGACTGAATATAATCGATGAGAAATTGATTAAGGTTTCTATTGTGCATAAAGTGGGGGATCAGTTTTATATTGTTATGAAGTAATAAACTGATCCCCTATTAATTACTACTAAATAATATAATACATCTCTTCCCTCTCTAGCTATGAGTCAAATAACAGGAGAGATTGGGTTCTATAGCCTTGGTCGGCAACCAGTCTACCGCAGAAAGCAATGGCAACCTACTGCGGGATAATCTACTGCCCAGTCAGTCATGTCTCTTTCGAGACATGATCACCCAAAGCATGTATCACGTATGGCACTTAACTGACTGAATATAATAGTTGGAAACATGATTAAGGCTTCGACTGGGCATAAAGGGGAGGACGAGTTTTATATTGTTATGAAGAAATAAACTGATCCCCCATTAATTAATACTTAACAATATTATACCATTTTTCCACCTCTAGCTATGAGTCAAATAATAGGACAGATTGGGTTCTATAGCCTTGGTTGGCAACCAGTCAACCGCAGAAAGCAATGGCAACCTAATGCGGGATAATCTTCTGCCCAGTCAGTCATGTCTCTTTCGAGACATGATCGCCCAAGCGTGTATCACGTATGGCACTTAACTGACTGACTAAAAAAAGCTTTTTTTCTTTTTCCTTTTCGTCGTCTAATTCTTTCTTTATTTTCTTTTTCAGCTTCAATTTTGTTTGTTTCTTTCTTTTACGTATAACTTCCATTTTCTTCTTCCTTCATTCATTATCCTGCAAGAAAAGAAAGAAAATTCTTTCTTTTCATCTTTTTATTTTCCACTCTTTTATTTCGTTTTTCTTGTTCTTTTCTTCTTTCCATCCTTCTTTAAACTCTATTTCCTAGTTCATTATTTCATTCTCCTTTTTTGCAATACACTTTTCATTTCTTTTTTTTTCTTTCTCGTTGTCTTCTGTTCCTGCCTATATAAATGTTACATCCGGGTTCATTACTCTAACTGGATTTGATTCAACAAAACTTACCAGTAAATTTCGTTTTTTCTTGTTTCCATTTAAATGCTTTCTGAATTAGATTCTGACTTTATTGATAAAAGGTTCTTTCTTCCTTTCTGTCTTTTTTTTAACTTTTCACTTTTCCCCTTTTGCTTCATTCTCTTCTTGTCAAAACAATATATTTTTTCTTCATTTGTGTGTCGACTACTTTTTTAAATTTAGAAAAAACAAAACTTTACATTATATCTCTTTGATTTAATTGTTTTTACCGTATTTCAACTGTGACGGATTCGTAAGAGAAAATATAGGGATGACTTCATTGCAATAAAACAGAAAGAGTACACAACGACAAGCCAAATAAAAAGACAACACTATGTATTTTTACATATTTCAAATGTTAAAAAATCCTATCAATTGAAGATTCACATTTTTAAGAGGAAGAAATTATCACTGAATATTAGTAAAAGTAGGAACCCCTATTTTATCAGGAAAATACTCAGGTTAACTCTCACAACAGACCTAAATTGGAATAACTATACAGATTCCATAGTTAAATCCACTGCCAAGAAAGTCGGTTCTCTGTGTAGGGCCAGGAATTCTTTCCTCGTCTGAAACTATCCTGCACATATATAAATCTACCACCCGCCTGTGCATTGAATACTACTGCCATATGTGGCCAGGTGCCCCTGCTATCCACCTAAATCCGCTGCTAAGAAAGTCGGTTCTCTGTGTAGGGCCAGGAAGTTTTTCTTGTCCGAAACAATCCTGCACATATATAAATCTACCATCCGCCTGTGCATTGAATACTGTTGCCATGTCTGATCGGGTGCTCCTGCTATCCACCTAATATCCTTAAAAATATCTAACGGAGTATATGTAATGTGATCGATCTCGACTTGGTAGCTCAGATACAGTCACTTTCTCACCGGCGCAATGTGGCTTCTCAGTGTCTATTCTACAAATACTTTCACGTCTTCTGCTCAGATGAACATAGCTCCCTGGTGCCGTCTCTATATAAATTTACTCGTGCCACAATATTAGAAATTAGGTACCATCCTTTTATTGTGAATCCAATAAAATGTAAACGCAAATTCTACTCCGGCAGCTTCTTTTCTCGCACTTCCCTCCGCTGGAATTTTATTCCGGTTACTTGCTTCCCTGAGAGCTACAATCTCCAAGAATTTAAATGTAAAGTCAATAGTCATCTCCTATCTCCCTAACTTGCATCCTCTCTCTCATGCTTCTTTCTGTGTCCACTCCACTCTCATCAGTATTCTCATCCTTCTCTCGCCCACTTCCTAATACCCCCTATAACCTGTCACTCTTTCTCATAACGTTATTCCGATGTAACCCCTGCAAAACAGTGGCAGTTAAATGCCTAGCTTGGGGCGATATGATTATACAAATAGATAGATAGATAGATAGATAGATAGATAGATAGATAGAAAAAACTGACATAGATAGATAGATAGATAGATAGATAGATAACCCGACAGCTACAATCTTCAAGAATTTAAATGTAAAGTCAATAGTCATCTCCTATCTCATTAACCTGCATCCTCTCTCTCATGCTGCTTTCTCCGTCCACTCCACTCTCAACAATATTCTCATCCTTCTCTTACCTACATCCCGACACTCCTTATAACCTGTCACTCTTTTTCATAACTTTCCCCCTATGTAACCCCTTGCAAAACAATGACAGAAAAATGCCTTGCTTGGGGCGATATGATTATAAAACAAATTCTATACTATTATAATGTGGATATAAAGTGGGGGATCAATTCTGCATTACAATCCCTATAAAAACTGATCCCTTACTTTAAGGCCACAGTCATCCTTCTCTCAACCACTTCTTGACACCCCCTATTACTGTCACTCTTTCTCATAACTTTTTCTCCTATGTAACTCCCTGCAAAACAGTGGCAGCAAAATGCTTTGTTTGGGGCGATATGATTATAAAAAAAATAAATAAAATAAAATTTCGCCTTCTTGTTATTTTACGAGTGAAAGAAAAGGCAGTAAAACCTACAAACTCTACTTCTGTTTTCAGGGTCTCAACTGACCCTATAATAGCTATTGTACTTGGTATATAGCATCCCTTTTCAACGACCTGTGTGATTGTTAAGAGATATTTTTCTTCCGAGTCCTTAAATCTAACTTATTCTCCTTTTATTTTACTTGCACAATACTTAAATAAGAAATAACCCACCATATTTAGTTGTGGTCTAACGGTGCTTCAAAAAATTTATTAGAGATTTGGGTGGACCTGAAGGATTCTACCACCACCCTTAAATTTGTTGTTTTTCATTTTTTTTTTTACTTTTTTAGTGCAATCTTATCGATTACATTTTAAATTTCCGACTGACAAAAAAAAAAAAAAATTGGAAAAAATTCAATATTTAAACATATTTAGGCGGGGACTCAGTTTTTCATTCAAACGTTTATAGTAAATTGATCCTCCATTTTGGTAACCACTCGCCGGTATGACATTACCACCACCTGTAAATTGGTTGATTATTAATTTTTCTATACTATTTTCAGTGCAATCTTATCGATTAAACCCTAAAATTTCCGATTGACAAAAATTTGTAAAAATTTCAAGATTTAAACAATTTTAGCGGGCGGGGCCCAGTTTTTCATTCAACCTTATACTAAATCAATCCTGTGCAAGTATCTTTTTTGCTTGCGCATATTCAACAACTGAATCCTTTGCGAAATTTTTGAATAAAACCTTGCTTGGAGTTTCCGAGGAAGATGCCATCGTAAGAACTGAAGAAAACTTGAAAAAGGCAAAAACAAGAGCAACAACTCGTCCCAAAAAAAAAACAAAAAAACAAAGTGACCCCAACACGAGTGGTTCCAAAGTAGAGGATCGATTTACTATAACGTTGTATGAGAAACTGAGCCCCAATCCGAAAAATTGCTTAAATACTAATATTTTTCCAAATTTTTTTGATAATCGAAAACTTTATGTATCAATTGATTAGACTGCGCTGGAAAAAGTAAAAAAAAATATGAAAATCAACAAATTTAAAGGTAGTGTTAGTCTCCTTCACGTCAGCCGAAATTTGCATACGAAAATCGTGCAAAATGTTCAACGCTTTACCCAGAAAGGAGAACCATAGCTGAACATTCAAGTTTTTTTGTCTTAATTTCAGTGTAGTTAAGTATGTTTCGATGCTAAGGCCCATATATATATATGTGTGTGTGAGGGGTGTTCGACAAATGAACAAAACTGTGGTCCGATCAGTCATAAAATATTTTCGAAAGAAAATAAAATCCATGAGGACGTGATACAGGCACATGCTGAGGGCATCTTTGCCTGTGTATCTGTGAATTCGAGCAGGGTTAGAAGATAGCCCTTTGTCAGTCAGTCAGTTAAGTGCCATATATGACACACTCTTGGGCGATCATGTCTCTTTCGAGACATGACTGACTGGGCAGAAGATTATCCCGCAGTAGGTTGCCATTGCTTACTGCGGTAGACTGGTTGCCGACCAAGCCTATAGAACCCAATCTGTCCTGTTATTTGACTCATAGCTAAAGAGGGAAGAGATGTATCATATTATTTCGTAGTAATTTATGAGGGATCAGTTTATTACTTCATAACAATATAATACTGATCCCCCACTTTATGTCCAATAGAAAACTTAATCAATTTCTCAACAATTATATTCAGTCAGTCAGTTAAGTGCCATACGTGATACACGCTTGGTCGATCATGTCTCGAAAGAGACATGAATGACTGGGCAGAAGATTATCCTGCAGTAGGTTGCCATTACTTTCTGCGGTAGACTGGTTGCCGACCAAGCCTATAGAACCCAATCTTTCCTGTTATTTAACCCATAACTGGAGGGAATAGACAGATTAATACCTGTCCCAAGGGTATTTGCGCGTAACTGAATGCAATGAATTCAGCTTGAATTCGAACTCGGCTCCCCGATTTCTTGTTCCGAGCCGATATCCAATGCACCACAACGCACATCCTACGGCCCTTGGTCAGGTTGTCTAAAAATCTAAAACATTGATAAAAAATTTGATTCGATTCATCGTATGGGTTTTGATGACTGACGTCTTATTCTCTAGCAGATAGCTATGTTCATAAGCATTAGTACGTGTTGGGTCCAGGAGTAGTAGGTTGTCTGCAAGATGGATCTCAAGAATGCTGGCACTAGAGAAGAAACTGATTGGCTTTCAGTCTGACCCGATTCCGTATGTATGGGCCTTAGCATCGAAACATACTTAACAACACAGAAATTAAGACAAAAAACTTGAATGTTCAGCTATGGTTCTCCTTTCTGAGTAAAGCGTTGAACATTTTGCAGGATTTTCGGATGCAAATCTCGGCGGACATGAAGGAGACTAACACCACCTTTAATTTTCACCATAGATTAGCAACACTTTTTTTTTTAATCATTTCATCATTTCACCCCGAGCAAGGCGGAAATGCCACTGATGTGCGGGGGGGGGGGGGTACATAACTGTAAAAAGATTAATTAGAAGAGACTGACGAAGAATACAAACCAGTTAGAAAGAAACAATAGAAAGATGAGAATGCAGGTGTGATGACAGTTTCAAAGGTGGAGAGAAAGGACAGGATATACGGGGTGGTGAAAGAACTAGAGTCAAGTGGTTAATAGATGAGTATTGACATTGCATTTAAATTCCTGGAGATTATAGCCGTAAGGAAAACAAGAATATGGGAGCGAGTTCCACAGGCAGGAAGTGCGAGAGAAGCTGCAGGAGTAGAATTGTCGTCTGCATTTGGCTAACCTAATTGTGAATGGGTGGGCCCAGTTGCCAATCTGGTTGCACGAGTAAACACCTGTTGAGGAGGCACCAGTGACTTAAGTTCGTCCCAGCAGAAGCCATGAAAGTATTTAATAAACAAACGAAGGGAGGCCACATTTCGTTGGTGGGGAAGTGGCTGTAGTCGAGCCGCCAAGTCAGTACCTATCACATTACTGACTCTCCTTTGGAGCCTGTCGAGAACACTGAGGTGAACGGCAGGGGCGCCTGGCCATATATGGCAGCAGTACTCCATGCACGGACAAATGGTTGACTTGTATATATGCAGGATGGATTCAGGTGGAAAAAAACATCCTGGCCTGACACAGTGAAACAACCTTCTTAGCAGTGGATTTAGCTATGGACTCGATTTAAACCTGAGTTCAACACTTCGAACTTGAATCAAAGATTCAAAGCAGGAAATACCCTTGTTCTTCAACTTGTGGAAGTTCAAGGGTCTGTTGGCAAGATGACTTTTTTTATTCTAAAGGCAGACCGCAGAAAAGTCAATCACTTCTTTTTTCAAGACATGATCGCCCAAGCGTGTATCACGTATAGCACTTAACGGACTGAATTATGATGTGCTTTGTGGTGGAATGGATATAAGCTGGGAACGAGAAATCTTATGAAATTTTATGTACCCGGACGTAGGCGATCATCGCTTTCCACATCTCCCTATCCCTGGTGGCTCTTAGCACGCTTTCTCCTGTTGCACCATGCAACTCTTGTTCCGTCATCCACCTGATCAGGTCCTTCAAATATGTTATCCGCTGCTTTCCCTTGTCTCTTTTTCTCTCTATCTGGTCTGTTAGTATCAGGTTCTTCCTCATTGCATGTCCCAGGAACTTTACTTGTCTCTTCCTGATGCTCAGTATGAATTTCCTTTTCATTTCCATCCTTTCCAAAGCCTCATCATTGCTCACATGCTCGGTCCATGATATCCGCAGCATCCTTCTGTAGAACCACATTTCAGCTGCTTCAAGTTTTTCTTTCATTTTCGAAGACATTGTCCAGCATTCACTGCCATATTGAAGAAACGACATCACAGTACTTTCCTCTTTGTTTCTAGCGAAATTGTCCTGTTTTTTAATACTTTAATCAACTTCTGGACTGCTTCTTTCACCATGCCAATTCACCTCCAGATCTCAGTGTCATACTTTCAGTCTTCTGTTAGAACACTTCCTATGTATTTAAATTTCTGTGCCTACTTGATTTTAGTGTCCCTCATCTGTATTTGGCATTTTGCGCTGCCATTTTTGCTGATACCCATAAGAAAGATATTAATCCGCTGCTTCTCCCTCCAGCTATGGGCTAAATATTTTCGGTTAGAGTTGTGTACTTAAACAAAAAAGAGATGATTTATATCCCCCAGTGAGTCCTGCGTTTAACTAAGAAAAAAATCTTTGCAGCTAATTAAAATTTATTAAATTTTAATGGATTTACCTAGAGGTAGGGCAACAGAGTTAAAAAAAATATTTTCACCAAGATTTTAAAAAAATAATAATTTCAAAAGTAATTTCATTTATTTGTAAATGAGTACTGAAAGTTTCATTAAAATCTGACAATTATTTGATTTTTACGAGAATTTCCAAATTAATGTGTTTGTCATTAATCCTCTGCTACTCCCTCCAGCTATGGGCTAAATAGCAGGAGAGACTGGAATCTATAGTTTTGTTGGCAATAGAGTAATAGCAACCTACCGCGGGAAAACATTCTGCCTAATCACTTATGTCTTTTTCGAGACATGATCACCTAAATGTGTATTGCGTATGAACTTTAACTGAGTGTCTCAAGATAGAATACTTGGAAAAGGGAAAATATAGACAATACAATGCAACAGATTTATGACAACCGAAGAAAGAAATCAAGTCGAAAAGCAAAGCGAATCTGAGGGTAGATGTGATTTTGCTTCAGGGTAATGCACTCGCTCACACTGCTCAGGCTGCACTAGCGGAATTAGCCAACTTTTACATAGAATTTCTACCTCATCCCCCTTACTCACCAGTCTTAGCTCCATCTGACGCCTTCCTGTTTTCTAAACTCAAATGTCCCCCCAGCATGGTCGGTCATATGGAAACAATGATGAGATCACGCTTTTGAGGAGTTACTGGATGTCAAGGAAACTACCATCTAGTTAAGCATTGTTGGTCCAAATGCACTGATGTCAAGGTGGACGAAAAGAAAAAATAATGAAAAACTCTCTCGTTTCTCTAACTTCTCTAGGTGAGGTTTAGAACTTTCTGAACGTCATGGGACGTTGCTACAATTGAATAAATTGAAATAATGCCAAATTATCCGTTTTAGCTTTTAGTTTTGATTTTTATCTTTTGAAATACTTCTTCTGTGTATTAATCTGTTGTGGAGTTATTTTCGGAGTGGAGGCTAGCATTTGTGCTAAAGTCGGTCCTAATAGGTTCGACATACAAAACGTTAGGAAATTTATGTAATATGTATTACGCACAGTAATCTTGCCAGGTCGCTGACTAATTTCGTATTCGACTAACTGTCGACTACTATCGTCCAACATCGACTGACCTTCGTTCCTCTTACTACTCCTACTTAAATTAGGTGGGAGAGTCTATTCACTATAGAATAGGTGTGTTTCACCTCTACTCTCTAACTGCCATCGAATCAATCAATTAAATGCTACACGTGATACACACTTAGGCGATCACGTTACGAAAGAGAAATAACTAACTGGGCAGGAGATTTTCCCGCAGTAGGACGCCACTACTTTCTGTGGTAGACTGGTTGCCAACCAAAGCCATAGAACCAAATCTCTACTGCTATTTAACCCATAGCTGAAGGGAGAAGAGATAGATTCATAACTTTCACAAGTGTATTTTCGCGTATGTGAATAGAACGAATTCGACTGGTATTCAAACTCGGCTGTGGCGATTTCTCGACTCTTCAACTTCTCGTTATGAATCGATACCCCCAACACTAGGCACAACGCCATCGTAGGGTCATGTAAAAAATAAAATTCGAGGCAATTTCGTTTTGGATTAAACAACAAAACAGAGTTTACAGAAGCGCAAATCTTGTACTTTTCATTCTTCATTTTGCCCCCGAACTTCTGACCCGACGCTATCGTTGTTAACATATAAGATTAACATTTCCCAGTTGATTCATTGTTTATTATTAATAATTTGTGAATAGCATTTCTTTCTTGTTTTTTACAATAAATCTCTGATCGTCATTCTATGAACAGAATACTAAACATCTTGCAATAGTCAAAATTATCTTATTTTATCACGAACGAACTTATCATTATCAATACCAACTGCTAAAACAAATATCAAATTAAACTAGGTACCTCCACTAAATATGCAAACTTTAAAATTAGCTTTAATTGAAAGCCAAGAGATTAAATTTTAATTTCAGTAAGGAAAATACACTGGTGTATTTTAAACTGAAATTATATTGAGTTTAATCTAATTTTTTCTGATTTGAAAAAAAAAATTAAATTTTCTACCATTTTTGATTGATCGACACATTCCGTCAACAATACGTAAACATTAGCCAAATTTAAGTTTTAAAAATCTTGTAAAAATAAAATATACCTCGCTAACACGTCATTTAAGTCAATTATTAAAATTCAAACTTACCTTTATCTAATTTTAATCAAGTAATAATTGCTTACTGCCAGAAATTTACAATAAAAAAAAACTAACTCCGGTAGCCCTTCTTTATTTGCGTTATCGGGTTGATGACAGATTCATGACAGCTGGAACGCTAAAGGGCGGTGACCAAACGTGCCAAAATTTCAATTAGTTTAAAACATAAAATTTCCAAATTTTAATTTCTTTTTTTTTTGGGGGGGGGGGTTAACTTAATAGTAAATTTAACATTTTAACTTATTATTTTCAGCAATTATATAATATTTCATAGAATTTTAGTTTAGATTTATAACCAAACATTTGAATATGCTTTCTGAATAAATAAAAATTAAAATTTAAAAATAATTTTAATTTAATAAGAAAGAATAAAATTGAAATAACCGAACTAAATTATATTATGTTATTTATTAATATTTTATTATGTATTTTTCATATTATTAATAAATTATCATTAAGTTTAAGGCATGGTAAAAATATCCAATTTAATTTTTATGGAAACATGTTATGACTCCTATGGAACATCGTACTTAATCAAAATAAATATATTTACACACACAAAAAAAACTTTTTAAAAACTTATTTTAAAATATTTCTAGGAAACGATTTTTATTAAACTTTTCAATTTTAGATAGGCAATATAATCATCCATTCTCAACTAAAGAAAAATTAAGACAACGATTCATTAAAAGATTTTTAAAATATTTGTAACACTTTCTGAATTCTTTAATAATTATTATTTTAATAATAATAATAAAATAAAAGCAATTCTTTCAAAATTTTATTAGTAACCGAAAAATTTTTTGACTATAATGTTTTTAATAATTATTATTTATTCCAGCAATTAAAAGCTTATCAAATTAAAGTATATCAGAGTTTTGTTGCATTTCTCATTTTACTCTTCAGAGCAGATTTTCGGTTAGAGTTGTGTACTTAAAAAAAAAACAAACAGATGATTTATATTCCCCACTGAGTCCTGCGTTTAACTAAGAAAAATCTTTTGCAGTTAATTAAAAACTATTAAAATTTATTGGATTTACATAGAGGTAGGGTAACAGAGTTAAAGAAATATTTTTACCAAGATTTTTAAAAAATAATAATTTCAAAAATAATTTCATTCATTTGTAAATGAGTACTGAAAGTGTCATTAAAATCTGACAATTATTTGATTTTTGCGAGAATTTCCAAATTAATGTGTTTGTCACCGGAGAAAAAAAAGTTGGTTGTGTCATCATTACGTTTCCCATTGTAAAAGAGTCGTAAACTTTTTTAGCCTCAAACCAAAACAAAATATTTTGACAAAATTTCGAAAATGTTAGACGGGATTAAAAAATTTGAGAAAATAATTAAAAATTACTTTGATATTTCCTCTTAATAATAATATAAACATTTTGATGAAAAAAGTTTCTTTTATTAAGTTTGGCACATTTTTATTCATACTATGCTGTTTTTTATGCTGTTTTTTAGCAATTTAGTGGAGGTACCCAAATTAAACAATAACGTTTTAATTCTTAATTTCCCTTGAAATGTCGTACGCTTCGCCATTTTTATTTATATGTACTTCAAGTGCTAAAAAATCAAATTAATAAAAGATTAAGTTCATTTTATTTTCTCGTATATGTCTCTTTTTGCACTCCCTGTTTCCTGTTTCACGTTCTTTTTTTTATTTTTTTCTATCTATGCATTTATTCAAATCTATGACCTGGCCTGTATCTGATAAAAATGTGCCCCTGTGTGTTCGCTTTTTTTAAGAAAAGAATAGAGACTTGACAATTATGTAATAAGCAAAATGAAAAACCGAGGACGACACTTATGCGTATCAAAACAAACCGCTGAAAATTTATCAAAAGAAATATTTTTTGATCCTTACCACACAATAGCTCCATTAACAAGTTCTGTTTATTAAAGAGTTTGTTTTAGTTTTCGTAACATGGAATACATTACAAGTAAACTTCGTTCTCAAATATGGAAATTAAGATGTCCAATTGATTGGCATGTGTGTGTGTGTGTGTGTGTGTGTGTGTGTAATGAATTATTTTGAACATTATTTTTACCTATACTCGTATTTAAGTAGATATTCTGTTTTTAATTAAACAGTATTTTTATATTTATATCTACCGGCCTGATTATTTAATATATATATATTTGATTATTTTATATTTATATCTACCGGCCTGATAATGTTTTATTGCGAAAATGTGTGCTACCCAGCAGGATTCGAAACTGCGACCCCTATTACATAGGGGAAGCATACCATTTGATCTGGGTAGCAAACATTTTCGTAATAAAAATTTATCGTAAATAATCAGGCCGGGAGATATAAATATAAAAATACTCTTTAATTAAAAACAGAATATCTACTTAAATACGAGTATCGGTAAAAATAATGTTCAAATAATTAATTACAAATTGTCGGTTGCTTATAACCAAGTTTCGTTAAAATTCGTTAATTTCCGTAACTTATATATATATATATATATATATATATATATATATATATTTATTTATTTATTTATTTATTTATGTATATCTATGAATATATATATATATATATATATATATGTATTTATTATTTATGTATATATATATTTATGTATATATGTATATATATTTATTTATGTATATATATATTTAAGTATATATACATTTATGTATATTTATATATATATATACATATATAGTCTAACGTCTAACGATCAAAACGAGACATTCACTTAATTACCAATAACCCCAACCAACCCCCACGACAACAACGAACCAAATATAAACAGAGAATGATTCCAAACCTTTATTTCCCCTGAAGAAGTGTTTAAATCCAAACACTGAAACAAACATATGATTGTAGGGAAGGGGACATATATAGAAGAAATTATGTACATGTTCTAAAACATAATTTATAATAAATATATATACATATATATATTTGTGTGTGTATATATATATATATATATATATATATATATATATATATATATATATATATAATCATGAGCTGTTCTAAACATCGTATTTTGACTCTAATTTCAGGTGAAAATAAACAAAAACACTTCAAAATTTGGATAATTTTTTATTCAGTTGGTTCTAAGCTTTTGGCTCACATGAGCCATCTTCAGAGAGGTTACAAGGACGTTAACATAATATCATCCACCATCAAAGACGACTGTATCTTGTGCTGACATAAAACTTTGCAAAGCAACTATAACAGTTACCAAATAGCAAACGCAGTTCGTAAATTTGTAAGGCCGTTTTATGACGCCATACAAGCTTAGAACTAACTTAATAAAAAATTATCCAAATGTTGGAGAATTTTTGTCTTTATTTTCACTTGAAATTAAAACCAAATACAATGTTTAGAACGGCTCAAAATTAAAAATAATAGACATTCATTATCTCTTATATTTAACAGTGTATGTTTAGAAAATTATCTACTGCCTCGATACACTATATATATATATATTAGCAACTCTAAATATTCCATATTATCTGATAATTCACGCCTCTACGTGATCACATCTTTTCACGCTTGCACGTGATTACATTATTACTTCCCTTGAATTTAATAAAATTTTCGTAAAGTTTACTTAGTTCTTCAAAATATCGTAACACGTTTTCTGCTACAAGGTAATTTTTGTTGTTTAAAAACTGTAAATTTGACCCTGATGATGAACGATGACGTTCGAAAGTACTCGGTTAACCTATGGACAATATTTGCATAAATAAAATTCGGAAATAAAAAGCCTCATTAAAAAATATGAGAAAATACAAAAGAAAATCTTCAAGACTAAGTTGTCTCTATCCTTTAATACAACGTGTTTAAACGAAAAGGTACTGCCAAAATATACGTACTTTATATATATATATATCTACTAAATCCAAATAGATGATCAGATAGGTAAATCCAAAAAACCCGATCCTATTGATCTTAATTTCATTAATATTAAAATTGATCAAGGTGGTGGGCTCGATGCAAATATTACTTTCTATTTACAGAGCCAAATATAAAAAAATAAAACAGAAATTTCGAAATTTAAATCAGTTGGATAGCCATTTCTACGAGGAATTCTTCGCTTCTTCAGAAACGGCTGAAACCAAAATTTTATTATAATAAAGAAGCGAGGAATTCACCGTAGAAATAGGTATCCAACGGAATTAAATTTCAAAATTTCTGTTATATATATATATATATATCCGCAGACATATCTGTTTTGCTGTATCACAGCTCATCAGTAGGGTTAGACTCTGACTGCTTTTTAACCCAGGATTGAAACCCCACCGAATTGGCGTCAGTCGGCGATTCTACCCCTGGGCTATGGGCGTTCGGTGGAAGAAGACCTTTTAGCGCATATATTATCATTATACGCGCCCAATAGCTAGAGTGCTCTAATTCATTTTACTGGATTTTAAATTAAATACATATAGGCTAGGGTTAAATAGGGACTTAGGTATTTTGAATCTTTATAAATATTACAACGACGTATGTTTAATAACAAAAGTAATGGAAACATAACTAAAAAGAAAAGAGTCTAAATGAAATCGACTGGATTATAGACGCAAAACACATTTTAGATAAAAAGATATATATATGTATTTTAATTAAAATGCTTGTTCGTACGCATGTGCAGTTTTATCTAGGTAAGCATAAATGTAATGTGATGAGATCTTAAAGCACGAACGAAACCTGTCACAGAAAAACATTTTCCACTTCGTCACACACACATACACACACATACATACACACATACACTCACATATACATACACACATACATACACACATATATACACACACATACATCAACACACACATACAGACACACATACACATACACACACATTCACACACAGACACACACAGACACACACATATATCAATACGCACATACATACACATACACGCACAAACACAATAAAAACAGAGAATCTACTCAAATAAGATGTTACAATAAAAATAACCTGTAAACAAAACAATGAAATTATGACGGATTTAATCTTTTTCCTTATATATACATACATATATATATATATATACATATATATATATATATATATATATATATATATATATATATATATGCGGTGTAGATATAGAATAATCCAAAGGCGTATCCTGTACATAAAGTGATAGAATAACACTCTAGGAGTGTTCAAAATATATATATGTATATAAGTTCATATAGAGCAGATATATGTAAAAATTATACAGACACGTTATTCCATGGTTAAGTAAAAGTTTAGGCCTATTTTAGGCGAACCATCTTCAGCTTCCGTCTTTATTGAAAGGAGATTTCACACGAATCAAACAAAAAAATTTTCGACACACACAAAAAAAATACTAGATTTTGATATCTGGAACTAGTCGGATTATACAGAGATGACGGATTAGCAATTATAAACAATAGCCCTGGTCCACTAGATCTACAAAAAAACAAAAAACAAAAAAAAACAATTAACTAACGCCTTTAAATACCTAGGTTTTAAATTAGATATCCATACTAACCGTAAAATAGTTAATTTTCTAGACATAACCTTCGACCTCTCTAGTAACAGCTACCAAAAAACTAATTAAACACCTTGATACATCAATGTAAATTCCAACCACCCCTCACATGTACTGAGACAAATTCCTGACTCTGTTTATACTAGAATTAACAGACAATCTTCAAACAAAAACATTTTTGACGCACACAATAAAAGATTTGTGTAAAGCCTTCTGTACTATAAAGAGGGAAGCTGAAGATGGTTCGCCTGAAATAGGCCAACACCCCCACTTAACCATGGAATAACGTGTCTGTCTTTCCTCTCCGTATGTGGTCAGTTACGCCTGATCTTTCTATCTCGCCTCGTGCTACGGCCTTGCGATGTTCTTGTAGCCTCACCTTAAGGTGGCGGCCTGTTTCGCCTTTGGATTTCTTTCCACAACTACACGGAATGGCGTACACACAGCCCTTCGTTATGTCTTCTTTTGTTGGGGAGTCTTACTCAGGAGAGGTACCTGCGAAGTGTAGAACCAATTCTGAAGAGCGTCCTGATGCTATATGGGCCACAGATCCTTTGTATAAAAATCGGCAGGTACTTTCCGGGCAACCCACTATTCATAATAAAGACAAACAAGGGCGCAATAAGAACAATGCAACATGCAAATTATTAAAAGTACACAAAGTTGTTATACTAAGTATAAAAAAATTACTGAAATAATATAATTAATGAGTATTACTTGTATCGCCTGAGTCAGACGCACAAATATCGACGTCGCAGAAAAGCTGCAGTATCGGAGTATTATATATATATATATATATATATATATATATATATATATATATATAAGAAAAATTAAGGCAGACACGTTATTTCGTGGTGAATCGGAACTGTGGGCCTATTTCAGGCGAACCATCATCAGCTTCTGTCTTTACGAATTTTCTCTATCTATTATTTCAACTTCATCCAATAGAGGGCGGTGATCCTCTTTCCTCTCCATATGTGGCCAGTTACGCCTGATTTTTTCACCAATGTTCTTGCAGCCTCACCTTATGGTGACGGCCTGTTTCTCCCTTGGATTTCTTTCCACAACTACACGGAACGGCGTCCACACAGTCCATAGTCATGTCCTCCTCTTTTGGGGCTTTTCTATCTCGCCTCCGGCTACGGCCGTGCGATGTTCTTGCAGCCTCACCTTAAGGTGGCGGCCTGTTTCTCCTTTGGATTTCCTTCCACAACTACACGGAATGGCGTATACACAGTCCTTAGTCATGTCCTCCTCTTTTGGGGGTCCTTTTCGGGAGAGAAGCCTGCAAAGTGTAGAACCACTTCAGAAGATCGTCTTGATGTTATATGGACTACAGATCTTTTGTATTTTCTCTGATACTTTCTTTGAGTATGACCAAAAACTAATTATATAAAAACTAAGTGATTCAATAATTATACATGCATACATATATATATATATATATATATATATATATATATGTACGGTTCAGCTCTCGAGAGAAGAAAATTTTTAAACAGTTTCCACTTCTGCTATTTAAGAGTGACTCTTCAGAAATGAATTGAGTCCTTTCGGTGACTGGCGTGTGTATACACTGCTTATATATACGTTAAAACTTCCTTTCTCTAATTCCATGGCTTAAGGAGTAGCGACTCCGACTGACACCAAATTGGTCGAGTTTTGATCCCGGCCAGAAGAAAGTGGATGTGTCTAGCCACACTGATGAGCTGTGATACAGCGAAACAGGCATGTATGTGGATGACTTATATATATATATAATATTCTTCAATTACTTAGTTTTTGGTCATAACTAAGTTAGATCAGTACACAATTGCATTAAAAAGTGTTCAATACAATTATATTGTAGAACTTGTTAATGTTTTTCATTAGCAATCGAGTTATTACGCAACCCAGGTTTCTACCCTCTGGTGTTCTCAGGCGATTTACAATAACTGATTTTATTTATTTTTTAAGAACACTCACGTAACGGGAAATTTTGTTATGACTTCAAAATTAGAAGTTATAACGTTTTCATCTATGGTTGTATGATCCTAAAAGGTATTTTTTGATATGTTTACACTTAGTCATAATTTCTGTTTTTTTTATTCAGTAATTCATTTTTGTTCGAGATTAACATACTAGCTAACGTTTCTTCCTGGCACAGTCTGCATATTTTGTCACTGCTGTAAAGTTTGGCAGTTTTCCTTATACTCCACGTTATGTCTGAGTTTTTTATATTTTAATTTCAATTTTCACACGTGTCTAGCCAGTTTTCTACAACTTTTTAAGTTTCCTAGTTTACATATAGACCTGTGATTAAACCATCTAGTCTTAAATGTATCGTTGGTTGATCTCATTATTTTTTTTTACCATTTAAGTCATCTACTTTTGCTTTGTAAATGGCTTTTTTGTGTTACAAAGTCTTTCAAGTTGGCATTTATTTTTGTCCCAGCAGTTGCAATGCTTATTAATGACCTTGTTTTGTACGTTGCTATTAAAGTTTCTGGAAGTTCGTTACTTCATGACATTTTCTAAATTACTAAAACAGCTACAACACAGTTTTATAGTATTTTTATTGAAACGTTTTAGCTTAGCCTTCTGGAAAGTGTTTATCGATCAGTTAGAAAAAAATTGCCCTATTTTGGTCATTACTTCTAAGTTAAATGGTAGGTTGAACCAGATAATGTTTCGTTTTCAATCATCTTTTTTTATTTGCATAAAAAGGCAGACACGTCATTTCGTGGTGAATCGGAACTGTGGGCCTATTTCAGGCGAACCATCATCAGCTTCTGTCTTTACGAATTTTCTCTATCTATTATTTCAACTTCATCCAATAGAGGGCGGTGATCCTCTTTCCTCTCCATATGTGGCCAGTTACGCCTGATTTTTTCACCAATGTTCTTGCAGCCTCACCTTATGGTGACGGCCTGTTTCTCCCTTGGATTTCCTTCCACAACTACACGGAACGGCGTCCACACAGTTTAGTTGGGAATTGTATTCTAAAGATTCTTATGGCCAAATTTTCTTTTCATTGAATATTGTTTTGTTTGACGAATTTTTTGATAGCCTGTGTTCTAATCCTTTGTGATTGTGCTTTGCTATGACTTTTATATACTTTTAAGGTGATCTTATATTTCTTTTTTCTTTTCAGTACATAAGGAATGTAAAATTTTTTTTTTTTAATCATTTCACCCCGAGCAAGGCGGAAACGCCACTGATGTGCAGGGGGTTACATAAATGTAAAAAGATTAATTATAAAAGAGTGAGGAGTACAAACTAGTTAGAAAGGAACAACAGAAAGCTGAGAAAGCAGGTGCGATGACAGATACATAGGTGGAGAGAAAGGGAAGGTTATACAGCGGAGGGGAGAGAGCTAGAGGCCAGTGGTTAGTAGATGAGTATTGACTTTGCATTTAAATTTCTGGAGGTTGTAGCCGTCAGGAAAGCAAGAATACGAGAGCGAGTTCCACAGGCGGGAAGTGCGAGAGAGGAAGCTGCAGGAGTAGAATTGTCGTTTGCATTTGGCTAACCTGACTGTGAATGGGAGGGACCCAGTTGCCAGTCTGGTTGCACGGGTAAACACCTGTTGAGGAGGCATCAGTGACTTAAGCTCATCCGAGCAGAAGCCATGAAAGTATTTATAGAAGAGACAGAGGGAGGCCACATTTCGACGATGGGAAAGTGGCTGCAGTCGAGTCGCCAGATCAGTACCTATCACATTACAGACTCTCCTTTGGAGCTTGTCAAGAACACTGAGGAGAACGGCAGGGGCACCTGACCATAAATGGCAGCAGTACTCCATGCACGGACGGATGGTTGACTTATATATATGCAGGATGGATTCAGGTGGAAAAAACATCCTCGAGTGACATAGTGACCCAATCTTCTTGTTTAAATGTTTCATTTTAACAAGCGCTTTCGGATATACTTTTAGCCATTTTCTCAAAAATTCAAAAAATACGCTTAGGAAAGGTACTAATCCGTCTCTTCTCTCCAGCTATGGGTTAAATAATAGGACAGATTGGGTTCTGTAGCCTGGGTCGGCAACCAGTCTACCGCAGAAATGGCAACCTACCGCTGGATACTCTTCTGCCCAGTCAGTCATGTCTCTTTTTTAGACATTCTCGCCCAAAGTCTGTATCACGTATGGCACTTAACTGACTGAATATAATAGTTGGAAACATTATTAAGGCTTCTACTGGGCATAAAGTGGGAGATCAGTTTTATATTGTTATAAAGTAATAAACTGATCCCCCACTAATTACTACTTAATAATATAATTAATCTCTTCCCATTCTAGCTATAAGTGAAATAACAGGACAGATTGGGTTCTATAGCCCGCAGAATGTAATGGCAATCTACTGCGGGATAATCTTCTACCCTGTCAGTCATGTCCTTTTCGAGACATGATCACCCACAGCGTGTATCACAGATGGCACTTAACTGACTGACTGAAGATAATAGTTGGAAAAAAGTACATCTTCTACTGGGCAAAAAGTAGAGGATCAGTTTTCTATTGTTATTTAGTAATAAACTGATCCCCCACTAATTACTACTTAATAATACAATCCGTCTTTTCTCCATTCAGTTAAGTTTAAAGAGTAGGATAGATAATCTTCTGTCCAGTAAGTCATGTCTATTTCGAGACATGATCGCCCAAAGCGTGTATCACGTATGACACTTAACTGGCTGACTGATGTTACGGATAGTGTGGTAGCTCCCCATGTGTATTTAATCAGAGAGATGTAATGTGAGTTTTTTTTTTAACATGTAATAGTATATCCAATGTAATAATTTACGAATTTGGAGTGATCAAGAACATAGTTCTTTAAAAGTCATGCAAATTCGTAAATAATATTGGTTCTCTGCAATTTAGATTTTGCAAATGAATTATGTAAATGCCAATGTAGTGTTTGTTTTGTTTTATGAAAAAATTCAACTGCATTGTCAATGTTTTTTTAGTTTATAGACAATGGACAGGTAATATTTCTTGTTGGAAGGTATTAATAAATCTTAATCGATATATTTGAAAATATCTTATTGTTTAGTTAGAAAATTTTGAAAAAGAAAAGGTTTTAGAATTCTGAGAATAGACATACTGTTTTCCAGCTAAGAAGCGATCTTATGGGTTATTAGATTAAAATTACCCAGATAGATAGATAGATAGATAGATAGATAGATAAGGACAGCTTGAAGTAGATAGATAGATAGATAGATAGATAGATAGATAGATAGATAGATAGATAGATAGATAGATATTAGCAGACTGCAATAGATAGATAGATAGATAGATAGATAGATAAGGACAGATTAAGTAGATAGATAGATAGATAGATAGATAGATAGATAGATAGATAGATAGATATTAGCAGACTACAATAGATAGATAGATAGATAGATAGATAGATAGATAGATAGATAGATAGATAAGGACAGATTGAAGTAGATAGATAGATAGATAGATAGATAGATAGATAGATAGATATTAGCAGACTACAATAGATAGATAGATAGATAGATAGATAGATAGATAGATAGATAGATAGATATTAGCAGACTACAATAGATAGATAGATAGATAGATAAGGACAGATTGAAGTAGATAGATAGATAGATAGATAGATAGATAGATATTAGCAGACTACAATAGATAGATAGATAGATAGATAGATAGATATTAGCAGACTACATAGATAGATAGATAGATAGATAGATAGATAGATAGATAGATAGATATTAGCAGACTGCAATAGATAGATAGATAGATAGATAGATAGATAGATAGATAGATAGATAGATAGATAGATAGATAGATAGATTCCTAAATCTTAACGAATTAAGCTTGGCCTTTACATATATTCTTCTTTGGAACAAAAAAAAGCTATGTGCATTCTCTTGTTATTTAGCCAGGCACACACTAGAGAATCTCGGCAGAGATCTTCTACGAAAAAATCGGTGTACTGCTGGAGTAAAATATGGAGCACGGGGATAACACATTTTCTTTCTTTATTCTTTTTTTTTCTCATTCTTATTATTTTTCGACCAACACTTACGTCTTTATCTTCCCAGAATCTGACGCGCGCCATATTACATTCAGAAATTGAATCCATAACCCAGCTGTCTGCATCTCCTCACTCTTTTTACTTGCCTTTCCCCATTGACATAAATTAAATCAAAATAAAATTTTGACTTCAACGTTACCAGGGCAACAGAGCAATGAAGTGAATAACAAACACACACACACACACACCTTTCTTCTCTTGCTTTGATCGGAAGTTCTTGTCACCGCTGTTGTCAGCTGTCAAAGAGAATTGTTTTATGACATTTTAATTCATGATTTAAATTTTTTCTTACAAGTAAGAGACATGCAAATATGAAACCGTGTGGTTCAAAAATATACATGAAACTTTCGTTCTTTAGTATCAGTGATAAATTTCGTATTGTTGGAAGTATGGCGATTATTAAGTGCTCCACTAGTCTATCTATCCACACACACACACACACACACACACACATATATATATATATATAATTTTAATCCAAAAGGAAAAGCAGTAGATAGACTAAACTATCGCCCGGTTCACACTCCACCCACGTCTATTGAACAGGTGAAGAGGCTCATTCCTTGTTCCCTGTTTAGGATGTGGTTTGCGGCTTTCTCTTTTCCAATCGTTTCACTCTTACGTAGCCCCCCTGCACATCAGTGGTGTTACCGCCTTGCTCGGGGTGATATGTTAAATAAAAAAGATAAATCCCAAAAGCCCGATCCTAATTAATATTAATTACATTAATATTAAAATTGATCAAGGTGGAGGCCTCAGTGCAATTTATATTCAAATTATAGAGCCAATTATAAAATTTAAAAAAATTCCAATGTTCAAATTCGTTGTATAGCCATTTCTACGAGAAAAACCTCTCGCGTCCTCAGCAACGAACTTCTTATTTTTGATCAATACTCGTATTTAAGTAGATATTCTGTTTATAATCACACAGTATATAAATTTATTTCTACCGGCCTGATTATTTACGATAAGTTTTTGTTATGGACATGTGTGTCATTCGGCAGGATTCGAATCTGCGACCCTTATCCACATAGAGGAAGCCACCAATTGAACTGGCACGCCTTACATCTCTCGACCACGAATGACCAAGAGTCTAAACGAAGTCAAATCAAGCCTATATAACACAACTTTCGATTCATGCAAATGACCATATCTGCACTGAAATGTATCGTAATGTCGACAAATGTAAACATGCTACGGAAATTAACGAAGATTAACGAAATGGATATAAACAAACCGACAATTTGAAATGATTTGTTTGAACATTATTTTTGATCGATACTCGTATAATATTCTGTTTATAATTAAACAGTATATATATATATATATATATATATATATATATATATATTTTCTACCGGTCTATACTCATCCGCAGACAATCTTATTTCGGTGTATCACTGCTCATCACTACGGTTAGACATTCGATTACTTTTAGCCAGGATTGAAACCTGACCGAATTAATACCAGTCAGCGATTTTACCTCTAACTATGAGCGCTCGGTGGAGGAATGCAGATTTTAGCGTTTTATATACAAAATGTGAACACATGCCAGTATCAGAGAATGTTCAGTTTCATTAATAAATGAACTATGAGCAAAATAGCTACTCACCGCTATTTTGCTCATCATACTCGGCTAGGGCTAGGGAGTGTCAGGAAGTGGGTAAGAGAAGGATGAGAATACTGATGAGAGTGGCGTGGACGGAGAAAGGAGCATGAGAGAAAGTTATGAGAAAGAGTGACAGGTTATAAGGGGTGTCAGGAAGTGGAGAAGATAAGGATGAGAATATTGATGAGAGTAGAGTGGACGGAGAAAGGAGCATGAGAGAAAGTTATGAGAAAGAGTGACAGGTTATAGGGGGTGTCAGGAAGTGGAGAAGATAAGGATGAGAATATTGATGAGAGTGGAGTGGACGGAGAAAGGAGCATGAGAGAAAGTTATGAGAAAGCGTGACAGGTTATAGGGGGTGTCAGGAGGTGAGTCAGAGAAGGATGAAAATCCTGATGAGAGTAGAGTGGACAGAGAAAGGAGCATGAGAGAAAGTTATGAAAAATAGTGACAGGTTATAGCGGGTGTCAGGAGGTGAGTCAGAGAAGGATGAAAATACTGATGAGAGTGGTGTGGACGAAAAAAGGGACATGAAAGAGAGTATGCAAGTCAATGAGATAAGAAATGACTATTGACTTTACATTTAAATGATATCCGCAGCATCTTTCTGTAGATCCACATTTCAGTTGCTTCAAGTTTTTCTTCATCTTCGAAGATATTGTATAACATTCACTGCCATATTGAAGAACGGATAGCAATCCAGTACTCTTTTCTTTTTTTCGAGCGAAATTGTTCTGTTTTTTAATACTTTACTCAACTTCTGGAATTCTTCCTTCGCCGTGCCAATTTGCCTTCAGATCTGTGTCGCACTTTCCGTCTTCTGTTATAACACTTCCCAGGTATTTAAATTTTTGTACCTGCTTGATTCTCGTATCCCTGATCTGTATTTGGCATTTTGGGATGCCCTTTTTACTGATAACCATGCATTCGGTTTTCTTGCATTTTGTTTGTAGTCCTTTCTTGTCACTCTCTTCAGCTACATTGCGATAAACGGATGTCTTAAACCAATTTTCTGTTTAAAATATGAATGCATCCAAGAATGCTTGTCTGTTGGCGTTCTCTTTTTACATTGTGAACTGTATCGATGATTATTATTGAGTCCACTAGTAGCTAGACCTCTTCCTAGTGTAGACAGAGTATCTCAGCCATAGAATTGCCTTTATTGATGTGGACTCTTCGAAGTATTTCATGTACATGTTAGCCAATGAATATGAATATGATAATAAAGATGAGGATAACAGTCTGAAGAATGAAAATAATCTAAATACAACCTCATCTCGGAAGTATAGACAATTATTGAAGTCTTTCGATGGCCACCTTGTCGGGTTGGGCTTCAGAATCCGCCGACTCCACCTATGCGGAGGGGTAACTCCCTCCCCAATGAGGCGTCCTGGATATGATGCTAAACTACTCCTGGGTCCTGGGTTTGACGATAAAGTGCATCCAGCAGCAAGGCCACTAATATATGATCATGCATTTAAAATAACGTTTAAATAAATCAATAACACGCGCGCGCGCGCGCACACACACACACGCATACAGAGAGAGAGAGAGAGAGAGAGAGAGAGAGAGACTCGGAAATAAATGCCATTCTTGGATCTTTACGTCCAAAAAAGTAGTGTGTTTAAGGAATAGCGAATTTTTAGCCATTTCAACAGTAAGATAAGATTTTGCTGCAAATTTAGTTTTCTTTTAAATGCCGTGTCCCTTCAGGACGTCGGCGATCATGGCCCTCCACATCTTACTATCTCTTCTAGCTCCTAATACCTTTTGTTTTGATATTTCTCCAAAACCTACTCTGCCATCCATTTGCTTAAGCTTATCAAATATGTCACGCTTTTTTCTCCTTGTCTTTCTATCCGTCTTGTGAGTATCATATTCTGTAAGCCCTCCTTCCTCATTGCGCGTCTAAGAATCTTCAGCCTTCTCTTCCTGATGTTAAGTATAAGTTTTCTTTTCGTTTTCATTCTCTCCAAAGCCTCGTTGTTGATCACACATTTGTGATCCTCAGCATCCTTCTGTAGGATCACAAGTCTTTTCTTCATTTTTGGACAAATTAATCAGCATTCGCTACAATAATGAATGATAGATATCATGTAGCAGCCTTTCTTATCACTCTCTTCAGCTACAATGCGATAAACGGATGTCTTAAACCAATTTTGTTTCCAACGAAAATTTCCTGTCTCTCAATACTCTATTCAACTTTAGCAATATGTCCTTGTCCCTGCCAATACGCCTGTCTCACTTGTCTGTCCTCTGTTAGAACACTTCCTAGCTATCTAAATTTCTGTACCTACTTGATTTTAGTATCCCTGACCTGTAATTGGCATTTTTGGCGCGTTCTTTTTGCTGATGACCATGAATTCACTTTTCGTGTAGTTTGTGCTTAGTTCTTTCTTCTCGTTTTTTTTTTTTTTTCGCTACCTTCTGTAGGAGATCTTGTAGCTTCCTTTCCGTGGCTGCTAATCCTAACTCTCATTAGAGGGTAAAGGGTAGCTACATTACGGCAGTTAGACAATCACCTAAGAAATGAAATCAATGAAAGAAACAAGACGTTATTGGTTATTTCTATTTCATTGTAATATTATTTGAGATTTGATCCCAGAAAGTATTCAATACTGCTATCATCAGACCAGAAAATGGTCCCAACTGTAAATCACACATATACTATAAACACACACACACACACACACACACACACACACACACACACACACACACACACACACACACACACACACACACACACACACACACACACACACACACAGTAAAATTAATGAGAGCAGCGCCAGTAGCAGCAAGGAATGGCCATATCCTTGAAAGGCACCGACTAACTCGAACAGACACACGCTCCTCTGCCATTCTGAAGATGAGATTTTGATCTCGAAATATTACTGTATAATAAATAGGTAATACCCAAAAACTTCTTTACCTTCCTTTATTTTACTAAACGCATTGTGACAGCCTTCAAGACCTAAGTTGTAAGTTGCCAAAATTTGATAGATAAGCATAAAATCACATGTTATTTAGATATGATTAAACCCATCGTGTATTAAGAATAGCCGATGGATACAAATGTTATTGTGAAATACTGCTCCCCATAAACATCTGTCATAGAAACTGAAGCCTATATCGTTTACGATATTACTTCCTAATTTATTTTTATGGTGTCAGGCTTAATTATGCAGGATATAATATGAATTTTTATTTATTAGGCTGTGGAATCTTGTTTACGTTGTAGTGCAGTGGATATCAGCTCGGAATGAGAAATCGGAGAGCCGAGTTCGAATTCCAGTTGAATTCGTTGCATTCACTTATGCGCAAATATTCTTGGGAAATTTATGAATCCGTCTCTTCTCCCTACAGCTATGGATTAAATAACAGGAAAGATTGTGTTCTATAGCAGTGCTTCTCAAACTATCTGATGTGGCGGACCAGTAGTTTTTTTTCGATGTGCCAGGGACCGGCAAGTAAAGCAAGTCAATCCAGCTGAGTAAGAGGGGGGTGGCTGTGAACCCGGAATTTTTTTTTTTTTTTTTGAGATATGTAATAGTTCAGGGACTTTTTGAGACTATCTCTAATAAACATGAGGACATGATATCTTGTTCATTCTAAGGGCAGTCATCAATGACGTAACAAGTCTTTCCAGTGTGCCATTGACTGGTACCATATTTGTGCTATATCAGTTATGGCCACTGGTTTCGAGAGTATATATCTTTAAAAATTCAGAAAAAAATATTTAAAGTTAATATTAATACTTCGTAAGCAATTTGAATTAAATAAAAGGCATTAATCTTCTAAAAAATAGGCAAACAGTAAAACAAAATATTAATTTTAATTAATTTAAGACCTATTTAAAATATATGATATGTAGATATCATGGATATATGAACGGAACAAAGTCTGATGCTTATTCAGTTCACTGTTTTGCTGTTCATTATATCGCATTCGTTAGTTGGATAGCAATAACTTTTAACATGAGTGAGTAAATGAACAATGTAGCCATAATAATATAAAACTAAAATGAAATTATAAAAGTCTCTCGTGGCATAGAGTATTACTATTATATCCTTCTATTCTGAAAAATCTCCGCGTACTGGCAGACGATGGCTCGCGTACCGGCGACGGTAGTATGCGTACCACACTTTGAGTAGCACTGTTCTACAGCCTTGGTTGGCAACCGATCTACCGCAGAAAGTAATGGCAAACTACTGGGGAAAAATCTTCTGCCCACTCAGTCGTGTCTCTTTCGAAACATGTTCGCCCAAACGTGTATCACGTATAGCACTTGACTGACTGAATTTCGTTTTCAGGAAACTAATTGTAATGACGAATACATCAGACGAACTACTAATCATAGGTGGGAGTTAATAATATATTTGTACGACAGGAACATATGATAATATTATGTTTATCCTGAAGGTAGTTTAACATATACTTTGAAAATATTATCATATATAGGTTAATTTGAAATGATTATATATTATAATATCTATCTATATATTATTATATATATTATTATTATGATGATGATATAGGTTAAATTATCGCCCGGTTCACACTCCACCCACATCTTTTGAACAGGTGAAGAGGCTCATCCCTTGTTTCCTGTTTAGGATGCGGTTTCCGGTTTTCTCTTTTCCCCTCTTTTCACTCTTTTCTTTCTTTCTTTCTTTTTTTTTTTTCAATTGGAGTAGATAGACTAAACTATCGCCTGGTTTACACTCCACCCACGTCTATTGAACAAGTGAAGAGGCTCATCCCTTGTTCCCTGTTTAGGATGTGGTTTCCGGCTTTCTCTTTTCCATTCTTTTTACCCTTACGTAGCCCCATGCGCATCAGTGGCTTTATCGCCTTGCTTGGGGTGATATGATTAAAAAAAATATTCAACACAAAAAATACTGAATTAAGAAGGGTTTATCTTCAAAACTGACCCCTAATGCTAAGCTCAGTCAATGTGAAACATACATTAAAATTTTGAAGGGGGAGGGATGATTTGCGAATCCTATTGAAATGTAAATACGATTACACATTAAATGTGTAATAAAATTCAAAAGAATAGCCCAAACCTAAAAACGTTTATTCTTTTTATCCACACAAGTGACCTTTTAATTAAAATTTCATTTATGGACTACTGTACTTAAAAAAATGGGAATGTTGAAACACTAAAAAAAAAAAAAAAAAATGAAAGATTATTTTTAAAATCTTTTATTTTAAGCTTTTTCATTTTTGCTTCATAAATATACTTTTAATTTCATAACTGTTGTGAATTCCGGGTTAGGAACCGCACAAAATAACGAACAACAAACAAAATTATTTGAGATAGAAAATTAAGTTAATTAAACGTGAAAATACAAACTGAACGCAGATTATTAATCCAGGAATATGATTAGTAAGGAATATATATATATATATATATATATATATATATATATATATATATATATATTCCTTACTAATCATATTCCTGGATTACTGAACGCAGGTTAGTAATCCAGGAATATGATTAGTAAGGATATATATATATATATATATATATATATATATATATATATATATATATATATATACAAGTCTTTGAAGTGAAGCCGTGCTGGAATTAGTACGTCCGTGTAATACTATTCTGGCTGAGTGGAACTCAGAGCTACTATGGCTACTGACGCGGTATTCTCTGTGTAACTTCGGTATCTCTCGGTAACTTACGGACCTCTTACGGTACTCTCACTGTTCTCTACGGTTCGGCTCCTGATCTCTCTATGGCAGGACAATATGTATACTCAAGTTGAGTCCATTATCATAGAAAAAGGGGAGATCGCACAACAATAACAATAGATAAAAATCATATCAATGAAGATTTTTAAACAACTCATATATCATAAATTGAGCCAGGTAAGTGTCATACGTGATACACGCTTGAGCGATCATGTCTTAAAAGAGACATGACTGACTGGGCAGAAGATTTTTCCGGCAGTAGATTGCTATTACTTTCTGCCAGCCAAGGCTATAGAACCCAATTTGTCCTGTTATTTAACCCATAGCTGGAGGGAAGAAATGGATTATTACCTTTCTCAAGGCTATTAGCGCGTAAGTGAATGCAACGGGTTTGACTGGAATTCGAACTCGGCTCTCCGATATTATAAATTATTTTATTCAAAATAAAAGAAAATGAAAACAGTTCTTGTAAAAATTCATTATTCATCGAAGAAAAAGATTTTAAAACAATGGTAGCCTATATTAAATCTTAATTATAAAAGTAATTAAAAGATTTTCGAATTAAATGTCAGAGTTTTATAGCATTTTTTATTTTACAATCTGGAGTAGATTTTCGGGAAATGGGTATCTGTTTAAAAAAAAAATGTGACTTACATTCTCTAAAGTGTTCCGCTTTTAACTAACAAAAACACTTTTTTTTTACAATATGTAATTTTACAAAATTTCAATAAATTAACTAAGTTGTGTGGGATAACATATGTAAAACATTATTTTTACCTAGAAAAAAAAATGAAAAAACGAAAATAAAAAATAATTTAATTCATTTGTTAATAAATCCTGAATTTTTTATTGAAACCCGACAGTTATTTGATTTTTGCAAGAAATCCCAAATCAATGTTTTTCACCTGAAAAAGTGTAATGAAAAAACTAATCGTAAACTACATAAACCGCCGACGTAAAAACATTTTTAACCAAAATTTCGAACATGTTGGAAAAGATTAAAAAGTTTAATCAAATAATAAAAGAAATTCCTTGCTTTTTCCTCTTAATTACAACATAAACATTTTGACGATAAAACTTTGTTTTTATTCAGTTTGGGGCCTTTTTTCTTTATGCGATTATGATGTAGATAACCTGAAGATTAAAATTGATAAACAGGAAAGAGAAATTATTTAGGACACAAACTGTGTCTCTTCTACAAATACTTTCACGATTAACTCACGCTATATATAAATTTACTCGAGCCACAAGATTAGCAACGAGGTCCCACCCTTTTACTGTGAAACCAATAAAATGTAAACGCAAATTCTACTCCACCAGCTTCTTTTCTCGCAGTTCCCGCCTGTGGAATTCCCTTCCATTTACTTGCTTCCCCAACAGCTGCAATCTCCAGGAGTTTAAGTGTAAAGTCAATAGTCATCTCCTATATCACCAACCTGCATCCTCTATCTCATGCTCCCATCTCATTTCTGCAGGATTCTCATCCCTCTTCCACTCGCTTCCTGAAACCACCTTTTTTCTGTCACTCCTTTTCATAACTTTCTTTCCATGTAACCCTCTGCACAACAGTGGCAGTAAAATGCCTTGTTGGGGCGATACGATTATTAAAAAAAAAGATAGATAGATAGATAGATAGATAGATAGATAGATAATCCCCATGTGATAGATAGATAGATAGATAGATAGATAGATAGATAGATAGATAGATAGATAGATAGATAGATAGCCCGACAGCTACAATCTCCTAGAATTTAAATGTAAAATCAACAGTCATCTCCTATCTCACTAAACCTGCATCCTCTCTCCCATGCTCTTTTCTCCGTCAATTCACTTTCGTCAGTATTCTCATCTTTCTCTTACCCACTTACTGACACCCCCTATAACCTGTCACTCTTTCTCATAAGTTTCCTCCTATGTAACCCCCTGCAAGACAGCGGCAGTAAAATGCCTTGCGTGGGGCGATATGATATATAAAAAAATATGAAGATCACTATGAATATCATTCATAGAGCGGATATTTGGTTCCTGGATGTTATATTACGAATCATTTTAATGCGTGTTTTCTTCAGCCCAACATCCTCATTGATCTTGCCGTAACGCTTGCATGGGTTTGGCAGTTGTGCCCTTCGGAATTTTACAAATGTCTGTTGTACTCAGTAACCTCTGAATTTTGTACCAAACCCTTTATTCAATCTAAAAATAGTAATGTGAATTTCGCATGGTATTGTTATCTTATAAATGGGTGAAGTATGTACCGAACATTTTTTCCAGTTAAAATATTGTATTGTGAAATCATTGACTTAAATAAAAATTACATATAGTTTAAAATTTGCAATGTTAATAAGGGAAGAGTGTTCCTTATCGGAGACAGTGCGTTTATAGATAGAAATGAGGTGTTCATAGGAATCAATATTGTATAGTGACTCTCAGATCAGAGAATATAATTGATATAAACGAAAAAGTTTGATTATTGTCTTGACATTGCTAGGATATAGAAAGTTCTGAAAAATGGATATTGCAGTCGTTATTTGTGATCGGAATACTGTTACTGTCCCGCAGATACAAGGATGAATCTTGACCAATGCATCTTTGGCCAGACTAATAGACGACAGAATTAGAAATACCTAGTATACTTTACTAGAAATTTTGATTGTAATACAGAGGAAATATTCCCTTACACTTGACAATCTAGTTTTCAAAGTAATAATAATAATAATAAATTCGTACATACAGTGATCATCGTAGTCGATATTGCAATGTCCAAGACTCCTCCTTCTTCTTCTTCTTCTTCTTCTTCTTCTTCTTCTTCTTCTTCTTCTTCTTCTTCTACGTGCCTTTTCCATTCAGAACGTAGGCGATCATGGACTTCCACGTCTGCCTATTCCTGGTGGCTCTGAGTACACTTTCTCCTGTAACACCACGCAACCCCCGTTCTATCATCCACCTGCTCAGGCCCTTCAAATATATTATGAACTGCTTTCCTTTGTCTCTTTTTCCCTTCTATCTGGCCTGTTAGCATCAGGTTCTCCAAACCCTCCTTCCTTATTGCATGTCCCAGGAACTGTAGTTCTTCCTGATGCTCAATATTAATTTCCTTTTTGTTTCCATTCTTTCCAAAACCTCGTCATTGCTCACATGCTCGGTCCACGATATCCGCAGCAACTTTCTGTAGAACCACATTTCAGCTGCTTCCAGTTTTTCCTTTATCTTTGATGATATTGTCCATCATTCACTGCCATATTGAAGAACTGATATCACTTAGCAATCTAATACTCTCCTCTTTGTTTCTAGTGAAAGTTTCCTGTCTCTTAATACTTTACTCAACTTCTTGAATGCGTCCTTCGCATGCCAATTCGCTTTCGGATCTCTGTGTCGCACTTTCCGTGTCTTCTATTAGAAAACTTCCCCGGTATTAAATTTTTGCACCTGCTTGATTTTAGTATCCCCCGCACCTGTATTTGGTATTTGGGCGGCTCTTTTTGCCGATGGTCATGCATTCTTTTTTTTTTTTTTTTTTTTTGCTGTTTATTTTTAGTCCTTTTTGTCACGCTCTTCAGCTATTTTCTGTTGGAGGCCTTAAAACCCCACACAGCAATAGTAAGCTTTCCATGGCTGTATAGTGAAGGTTACATACAGTTTTGAATTCAGTGTTGTCTTTCTCTTGACTGGCTGCCAAACACGGCCAGAGGACCCAGTATGCCCTGCGATTTAATCATAGTGGTGGATTATAATTTTCTCAAAGTTATTTGTACGAAAGTGAATATGATGGAATCGACCTGAATTCGAACTCGGTTCGACAAGATCGCGTTCCAGGCCGCTAACATTTACATTAATAGCACGTCAGAAATAAGAAGCCACATGTGAATAATAATAATAATAATAATAATAATAATAATAATAATAAACCGAAACTGAAGGCTTTATTCTTACTGCGCAGAACGAAAGACTTTTTACTAGGAACTTTCAAGCAAATATTATATATAATAATGTGGATCCAAAATGCAGGTTCTTGGATAAAAGCCAAAAAACAATAGACCCTCTAATCTCAGGATGTTCCGTACTTGCCCCAAATGAATATAAAAATCGTCACGAGTGGGGCAATATTTACATTGGACAATGTGCAAATACTATGGAAAATATGTAATTAAACACTGGTATAAACATCATCCAGCACCGGGTACAGAAATAGAAAATGTCACCATTTTATGGTATTACACCATCTATACAAACAGAAAAATTGAATCAAATAGGCCGGACATTATTGTTAAAAACCAAAAAGAAAAAAATTGCTTATTAATTGATATAGCTTGTCTAGCGGATTGTAACAATAGCAGCCAAGGAATTCGAAAATCTGTCAAAATATAAAAACCTGGAAATTGAAATAGAAAAATGTGAAAATTGAAAACAAAAATCGTACCAGTGATAGTCGGTGCACTTGAAATGATAAAAAATGGAACAAAAAAAAATTAAAAAATAAAAACACATTGAAATAATCCCTGGAAACCCCAGCTTAAGAGATAAACAAAAAATTGTTTTGTTAAGTACAGCCCACACATTAAGGGGAACTTTGTCAATGAAAACGCTAGGGATATAGGGAAGATAGAAAAAACATGAAATGATGCCATAACGACACACCACGACCTGCCTTAGGTCTTCCAACAGACTTGGTAGGTAGTGGGACCATAGCAGAAATCAATTTATAATGAAAATGACATAATAGGTGGTTTATCTCTTTATTTATATTTTTGTTCCTCAAAAAATGACGGTGGAAAAATGTCATAATGCCATTTCTGACTTTAAGTCTCTGGTTATTAGCCGAAAATAAATGAGTATTCACCTGAAATAATAATAATAATAATAATAATAATAATAATAATAATAATAACGTTATATTTTTAATAATAATAACTAACCTACATGCAAACAACAAAGGACTGGATGATACAGCATGAAAACTGAAAGAGGGCAGTAAATACAAACAAGATTTACATTTAGTACATTCTGTTGAAAAGCAAAACAGAAGCCAAGAACCAACTATTGCGGCAACAAATATGAAAAAGAAAGCCAAGGATAAATCTCTTGAACAGATGAAACAACGCAGGCAAGACAAACCTCTGCATGGCCAATATCCAGAACGTGCCAATAAATTCAATGTTGATAAAATTAATACTCATCGATGGTTACGTGCATCTGAATTAAAGTCTGAGACTGAAGGCTCTATTCTTGCAACGCAAGACCAAAGTCTTTTCACTAGGAACTTTCAGGCAAATATTATACATAATAATGTGGATCCAAAATGCAGGTTCTGTGATAAATACCAAGAAACAATAGACCATATAATCTCAGCATGTTCTGTACTTTCCCCAAATTAATATAAAAATCGTCACGATGGAGTGGGGCAATATTTACAATGGACAATGTGCAAACACTATGGAAAATCTGTAAAAAAACACTATTATGAACATCACCTAGCACCGGTTACAGAAACAGAAGATGTCACCATTCTATGGGATTACACTATTTACACAGAAAATAAAATTGAAGCAAATAGGCCGGACATTATTGTTAACAACCAGAAAAAAAACATAGCAACCAAGGAATTCGAAAAACTGTCAGATTATAAAAACCTGAAAATTGAAATAGAAAAAATGTGGAAATTGAAAACAACAGTTGTGCCAGTGATAGTAGGTGCACATGGAATGATAAAAAATGAAACAAAACAACACATTGAAAGAATCCCTGGAAACCCCAGCTTAAGAGATATACAAAAAATTGTCTTGTTAAGTACAGCCCCACACACTAAGGAAAATTTTGTCTATGTAACGCTAGGGATATAGAGAAGATAGAAAAAACATGAAATGATGCCATAACGACACACCACGACCTGCCTTAGGTCTTCCCGCAGACTTGGTAGGTCGTGCGACCATAGCAGAAATTCAAATATGATGAAAAATGACAACATAATAATAATAATCTTTGCTTTGTTTTTATTTGATGAAAGAAATGTTCGTTAGAAAATCTAATGATGACATTTCTGAGTTTAGGTTTCAGGTTGGGACCCGGAAATACATATGTATACCAGAAATCAAAGGAAATACTACTACTACTACTAC